>JAOWBW010000003.1:388664-532942 GCA_026119855.1 Campanula takesimana
TCCTGATATGAATTAGTGTGATCATCATGCTAATCTGGTTTTATAATTATCCTTCAATACCAATCCCCAGTTTATCACTTACTGGTCTTAGACTAGGGTGTTGTTATACACACCCGTAGAACTTATGAATACATCCGTAGAATGCTTGAAATTTTAGATGGTACAACACTGTAATGCACTGTTACGGGTGTATTCATAAGTTTTACGCCCTCGGACTATCAACAAACTATTAACAGCCCCCAATTTATCTGCTTAAAAACATCATTTGAACACTATAATTTTCTTGCTGTTTCAAAACACAAAGGAAAAGATTAAAAGTTGAGAAATTTGACTCACCGAGACTACCAATCGATTTCCTTCTCCGACCACCTAACAGAACAATTTCTTTCTTTCCCAATCTGTGCACATCCCTAAAACACAACAATCTTCCCCTTTTTATACTACTCCAAATCAGACTCTTCCCGTCCGACATTAACCATGGCGAGACCGCTCTCTTCCTATTCCCTCCGTTATCGCACGCAAAGCCTAAACCTATTCCACTTCTTCTGTTACTGCAAAACCTTCCGTCTCAACCTGTTTTGGTTTATCTTTTTTCTTTTTAATTACTTTTTTTATAGACTCCCTCCGTTACATTTGAAATTGCAAAATGTTGACAAAAATTGTAAACTTTAATTTTATTTGACCAAAAAATTCTAGAAAATTTGATAATTCTCATGAAAATTAAAAAACTGTTATTGATTCACCATTAAAAATAGTATCAATAACAATTTTTAAATTTTTATTAGGACCCATTAAATTTTCACATATTCTCCGTCAAATATAATTGCGTTGACCATTTTAGTCAACATTTTGCAATTTCAAATGGGACGGAAGGAACATATAGGAAGCATAATTACTAATTCTAATAATCAGCCTAAATAAAGCCCAATATCTTCTATAACAGAGGCGGAGCTACCCAAGGGCTAAAGGGGGCAATTGCCCCCATTAATTTTTAAAAAACAAAAATTTACTAGTGCAAAAGTTTCAAAATTTTTGGGGATTTAGTGTAATTTGTTGAAACTCGCCCCCCTTAGTGTGAAAATAAAAATAGATTAGAATTTTATTTTGCCCCCATTAAAAATCTGATGAGGGTTTTATTTTTCACAAGACCAAAAAAAAAAAAAATTGTGCAATTTTTGCCCCCATTGACCCAAATTCTTGGCTCCGCCACTGTTCTATAAGTCCTTAAATGTTTGACTTTTCATATTTCTAAAACCACGGGACCTAAAACCTAAGCTCTGATACCAACTCTATAACAAGAGCCCTAGTTTTGGGTTGTTACACCCTATCCCACATCGGAAAGATATGAGCTTTGAGTGTGATATATAAGCCTTCACTATACTACCATTGAGCACCAATAACAACTATGGACTTTTGGGTGAGCCTGTGGTAAGCCGAGTGGACCCAGTTATTTGTGTTCAGATGCTCAGTGGTCGATGAAGTCATTTTTTATAAGGGGTGAGATTATGTTGTGTAAGGGATATCATATGAATTTGGATCAGATGGTCATCAAAACTGTAATATAGCGCTATATTTTCGTGCATAGAAGGGGTCAATGATATGTTTTTAGTGGTAAAAACTCATTTGTTTTTCTTTTCAAATTTAAAAGTCATCTTGACAAATAGCTTGCTTTATGCAAGGCTCAGGGAATGTCATTATGTGCGTAGCAGCATGCCTTCTCTACTACTGGTATGAAGCTTCAGTTTTTTCACATCTATTCAGTATCCTTTAATATCAACATACTCCCCCCCGGGTCCTGTAAAGTTAGTCCCTCTTTTTTCCTTACTAGTTTGATTGAATTTTGAGTAATAATTTAGGTAACTTTTAATAATCCGAATGAGAATCTAAATCTTGTTATTGATACACCGTTATAAATACTCCCTCCGTCCCAAAATGATCTTCTTATTTGCCATTTCTTATTGTCCCAAAAAGTTCTTCCTTCCTATGTCTACAATCTGCTAATCTGGCCATGAATGAAATAGCATTACTTCTAGTAGGCGTTAGACCATGTTTCTATTACTTGTCGTGTGTTGGGGAGTTATGAAAAACTTCAAATATTTTTTATTTTAGGTAATATTTCAGTTCATATTCTCCCTTGTGTTGTTTTGTATAAGAAGGGCATACATGATTATAATCATCTAATATCAGGTTAGAATCTGCCAGAAAATTCTGTTGTGATCCAAGCCAAGCCATGCTTTTTCCTGTTTGCAAGTATTTGTTTCCATGATTCTTAAAGGTTTTGGGTTATAGTTACTTCACACATAGGCAGCTACTCACAAGTGCTTCGAAACCTTTTTGTACATGTCAACTTGGGACATATGTGAACAATGTGCAAGGAGTATATCGATGATGTTGTGGAGGTGTACAGGAAGAGTGACCGGATATTTGTATTTAACTTGTGGTTAGTGATGAGATTATAACTATTATTAGTGCCTTATGCACCACAAGTAGGGTTTGGACGCATCTATTAAACAAGAGTTCTGGGAAGATTTAGAAGAGGTGTGCAACGCGTACCTAGTGGTGAGAAGCTAGTCGTTGGTGGCGATCTTAATGGACATGTGGGGTCTAGTCGACACGACTTTGAGAGCATTCATGGAGTTTTTGGTTTTGGGGAGAGGAATGAAGCAAGAACGGGATCCTGGAGTTTGCGATGGCATATGACTTGAGTATAATGAACACTTGGTTCAAGAAGAGAGAATCACACTTGGTGACCTATAGAAGTGGAGTAATGCAAGTCAGATTGACTTCTTCTTAGTAAGAAATGCTTGTAGAAAGAGTTACACTGACTGCAAGGTTATTCCAGGTGAAAGTACTGCAACTCAACATAGACTTGTGGTACTTGATTTTCGAAGTAGGAGAATTTCAAGGAAGAGAAAACCACAATTAGAACCTAGAATCAAGTGGTGGAGGCTTCAAGGGGAGAATCAACAGAGATTTCTGGCTAAGATGGCACTACTGGTATTTTGTCGGGTAATATGGAGGATATGGATTAGATTCGACTGGACTAAGATGGAGCATACCATAAAGGAGGTGGCAAGAGAAGTCCTTGGAGAATCTAAAGGAAGTGTGCCACAAAGTAAGGACACATCATGGTGGAACGAGGAAGTAAGCAAGCGATAAAGAGCAAGCGAGAATGCTATAAATTATTGGGAAAATACAGGAGTGAGGAGAACTATGAGAGGTATAAGGAGGCTAGAAGAGAAGCAAAGAAAGCAGTAAAAGATGCAAGAGCAAAGGTGAATCAGAAACTTTATGATAAATTGGATACAAAAAGAAGGGGAAAAAGACATCTATAGACTTGCTCGTATGAGGATAAGTGGACACGAGACATTGGGAGAGGTTTAAATGTGTTAAGGATGTAGACCAAAGAGTGTTGGTCGGGGATAAAGAGATAAAAGATAGGTGGAGTTCGTACTTCTATACCTTGTTTAATGGCAATCAAGAGCAGGATATTGGAGATATAACTATCCCTTCGAGTATGATTAATCGAGATTTTATGCGGCGAATTCAAAGGGTGAAGTGGAAAATGGCGATGAAAAAGAATGGGATTAAAGAAAGCCGTAGGGCCGGATGGATGGAATTCCAATTGAGGTGTGGAGATGTTTTGGGGAGAGGGGAATAGATTGGTTAACAACACTATTCAACAAGATATGGAGAAGTAACACAATGCCATTGGAGTGGAGAAAAAGTACCCTAATCCCTTTGTATAAGAACAAAGGTGATGTCCAAGATTGTGCCAACTATCGAGGGATCAAACTAATGAGCCATACTATGAAACTTTGGAAAAGAGTGATTGCACAACGGCTGAAAAATTGTGAATATTTCGGATAAACCAATTTGGATTTATGCCGGCAGATCGGTCATATAGATGGACGCAATCTATCTTATGAGACAAATCATGGAGAAATATCGAGATAAAAAATAAAGATTTGCACATGGTTTTCATTGATTTGGAGAAGGCGTATGATAAAGTGCCAAGAGAGGTACTTTGGTGGGCTTTAGTAGAGAAAGGCGTTTTCAAAGAAATATATTGGTATTATCAAGGACATGTATAATGGAGTTAGTACTAGTGTACGGACAAGCGTTGGGAAGACAGAAGAGTTCCCTATCACGATTGGAGTGCATCAAGGCTCTGCACTTGTCCCATCCTCTTTCTCTTGGCCCTGTATAATGGACGAAATGACGAGGTCAATCCAAGATGATATTCCATGGTGTATGTTGTTCGCAGAAGATGATATTGTGCTAATTGATGAGACAAAAGAAGGTGTTGAAAGTAAATTGGAGTTGTGGAGACGCACTTTGGAATATCGAGGTTTTAGGTTAAGCAGAGAAGCAAACTGAATATATGGAGTGTAAATTTAGCAAAGTTGGAAGCCGAGAGGCGGAGTGATCACATTCGAGGAAAGATTGTCCAAGCTTCCGAGTTCTTTCGCTATCTTGGATCTATTATCCAAAAAGATGGAGAATTGGATGGAGATGTGGCTCATAGGATTAAAGCAGGTTGGTTGAAGGGAAGAGTGCCACAGGTTTTCTTTGTGATCGTGGCATGCCAAATAGATTAAAGGGAAAATTCTATCGTACGGCAATTAGGCCTGCACTGCTTTATGGCACTGAATGTTGGGCCGTGAAACAGTATCATATTCATAAGATGAATGTAGCGGAGATGTGTATGCTACGATGCGTATGCTACGATGGATGTGTGGGCATACAAGAAAAGATCGATTGAGAAATGAGGTGATCAGGGGTAAAGTAGGAGTTGCGCCCATTGAGGATAAAATGAGGGAGCATCGTCTAAGGTGGTTTGGTCATGTGAGACGGAGACCGAGTGATGCACCGGTTAGGAGCCTGAAGAGTGGAGAAGTGATAAAATGGTGAGGGGTAGGGGAAGACCCAAGTAAACTTGGATTAAGGTGATTGAAAATGATATGAGTTTACTCGGAGTGGATGAAGATGTGGCGTTGAAGAGGCCGGAGTGGAGGGCGAAAATTCATGTGAATGATGGGGGTTGATCGTAATTTTATTATTATTATTTATTTATTTATTTATTTATTTTATTTTATTTTCTCCCTCTTTTTTCCTCTCTCTCTCTCTCTCTCTCTCTCACTCTCTTTCTCTCTCTCTCTTCCTTTTATCACGATGACATATGAGGATTCATGTTAGCCGACCCCAAATTATTTTGGAACTAAGGCTTTGTTGTTGTTGTTATTAACATTTGTGATCTGCTTCAAAGAGTAAAAAAAATTGAACAGTTGGGATTAAGAATCAATAAATTCCCCAACTTGAAAAGTCACTCAATAGTAGAGTACTAACTTTGAATAAATTGACGTTGATGGTTAGTTATTTGGGTAAGTTATTGACATAATGAGTTGATGGTTAGTTATTTGGGTAAGTTATTGACATAATGAGCGTGAAATTGATTTTCCAACTGCTTAGATTTAATCTTCTACAATTGGTGATCATGTTGGTCGAAGAGTCACATTTGATTGATTTTCAATTGCCTAGATTTAATTTTTCACAACTGGGTGATCTTGCTGGTGCAACGCGCACAATGAAATAATCCAACGTTTAAAAATGATTTGTCCATGCAGTTTAATTGTAGATGCTTACTGTATACTCCCTCCACCCCAGCTCACTTGAGACTTTTTGACCAAAACTGGTCAACTTAAGGTCGGTTTGACCAACACTTTATAAAAATATTTATGTTCCAAAAAACTTTTTAAAAATTGTTATTGAGAGGATTTTTAATGGTGGTCATTTTACATTTTTTAATTTTTGTTCGGATCATAAATATTTCTATAAAGTGTTGGTCAAACCGACCTTAAGTTAACCAATTTTGGTCAAAAAGTCTCAAGTGAGCTGGGACGGAGGGAGTATATTAGATCCCCACACAAATTTTCTCAATTTCATTCCCAACTCGTCGACATTTTGGAATCAAACAAAAAAGAGTGGCCCAAGTTAAGAAGAAAATTGAGAACCAATGACTTAATAGTTGCCAGTCAAGCCACACAATTAATAATTCCTAAATTTGACGATTGGAACAAAACCTACAACCGCGTTGGTCCACTCTTGAACAAGTCAACACTCAACTCAACCTAAGTCAACGTCTCCTCCTCCTCCACCACCACCACCACCACCACTTACTACTTCTAGTACTCAATCTTCCTCTCTCCACCTCCATACACACACACAACACATCCACTGTGTGTGAGAGAGAGAGGAACAAACGAAAAATGGGAAAACTAGAACATGACCCTGAAATCCACCACTTTAGCCACCCTCACCCCCTCCACCTCTCTCAACTCTCCTCCACAACCGCCCCGTGCTCCGCCTGCAAACTCCCCCTCTCCACCACCGCCGCTGACTTCTTCTACACTTGCACAACCTGCAACTTCTCCCTCCACGTGTCATGCTCCCAATTCCCCCAACTTATCACCCACCCATCCCACCCTAACCATCCTCTCTCCCTCCTCCCCACCTCCGCCTACCCTGAAGGCCATTTCAAATGCGACGCCTGCAAATGCCGCGGAAATGGATTCAGCTACCATTGTGGTCAATGTTATTTTGACTTGCACGTAACGTGTGCTTCAAAACCCCTCTCCGTCACCAACTCTCTCCACCCTCACCCGCTTGGATTAAACTTTTCTTCTCCTTACGAGAAGAAAGGGTTCTCTTGCGACATTTGTCGCATGATCGGGACCCAGCAGTGGTTTTACCGCTGCGTCCCGTGTGAGTTCGACGTTCACTTGGAATGTGTCAACTCAAAGCCGGCGGTAGCGCCGCCGCTGCTACAACACCAACACTCATTACCTACCCTATCACAAAATCAGACCCAACAATTGCACGGAAATCAAATTCATTTAACGCATAGTGCTAGTACCGGTGGTCGGCACCAAAGTTATCCTCCAGTGGCAGTAGCAGCGGTGGAGGCACCGCCACCGCTGCATCAGCACCACCACTCATCACTTGCTGTATCGCAAAATCAGAACCAAATTCAGTACGAAAATCAGAATCATTTAATGCATTCTGCTAGTACTGGTGGCCGGCTTCAAAATAATTATCCTCCGGCAGCAGGGGTGGGGCTAATAGATAATGGTGGAAATGCTAATGCAAATAGTGATCCAGCAAATATGATGGTGACATCAATGGTGGCACCGCCACCGCCGCTGCACCACCACTCATTACCGACAGTATCGCACAACGGGAACCAAATGCTATATGGAAATCAAAATCATTTAATGCACAGTGCTAGTACTGGTGGCCGGCTACAAAATAATTATCCTCCCCCGGCAGCAGCAGCAGTAGCACCGCCACCTCAGCTGCAGCACCACCACTCGCTACCCCCTGTATCACAAAATCGGAACCACATTATGTACGGAAATCAAAACCATTTAATGCATAGTGTTAGTACTGGTGGTCGGCTTCAAAATTATTATCATCCGGCAGCGGCAGCAGCAGCGGCAGCGGGAGTTGGGGCCGGATATATAGGTGGAAATGCAAATATAGGGAATCATTTGGCGAATACAACTGGAATTATTCAAGGTGCGGTACAGCAAGTTGGACTGAAATTTGTTCAAGGTGCGTTGCAGCAGGCTGGAGAGAGTTTTATGGAGAATTTAATAGGCGGTGTCGGAGATGGTGGCGGTGATGTTGTGGTCAGCGTTCTTGGCGGTGTACTTGATTCATTATGCTAGTTATGATTGTAATGTTGTTATGTTGATTTTTGTTGTACTGGAATTTGGTCAATTAGATCTTGTTCCTGGTTTAAATCAGATAATAACCCCGCCATTGAGAATAAACTAGCTTTGCCTATTATACTGTAATACTCCGTATTTAGTCGGTAGTTGTTGTGAAAATGAAAAGTATGATAGGAAAGAGAATGTGTGGTAGTGAATAGTAGTGGATAGTTGTTGTGAGTATGATAAGTGTGATTTATCAATGAAACGCTAAAAGAGAAGTTTGTGCACATCGTTATGGAATGGAGGGAGTATAATGATTGCCTTTAAAAAAAAAAAAAAATCTTCTACAATGAGGGAGGATATAACTTGGGTTGGTCTCCTGTAAAACGTGTTTTTCCTAATAGTTAGGAAAAACGTGTTTTTTCAAAACTTTCTGGTTATCACTTTCAAAAGTTCTGGCTATCATCTCATATAGAGAAGACTTTATATTGATATCCAGAAGACTTTATACTGATATCCAGGACTCTTCTGGCTTCAAAGGTTCTGGCTATCAATCTCATATCCAGAAGGCTTTATATTGATATCCAGAACTAGGGATGGTAATTTGACCGAATCCGATCCGTATCCGAGACAATCCGACCGGGGATGGGTGGGTTTGGAAATAGATTTTAAAAATCCGGCGGGTTCGGATACGGGTTCGGACTTCGCCAAAGATCCATCCGTATCCGACCCGTATCCGATCCGTATCCGTATCCAATCCGTATCCGACCGTATCCAACCCGTATCCTATATTAAGCTTGTTATTATTTTACCCTTGATTTCAATTTTTATTACAACCCTACCCTTTTATATATAAGGTGTGAGCGAGTGTGCTGTGTATCAGTTTCCTACCTAGGTTTTCTTTATATTCAAACACGCCGCCGACTAAGAGAGAGAGGGCGACGCGAGTCGCCGACGCCGAAGGACCTCAGCGACCGACGACGACGACGCGATGATCCGGCCACGAAGAAGAAGACGACGACGAACACGAAGAGAGAGCAAGGATAGAGGACGGACCTCATCGCCGTCTCTCATCTCTCTCCCTTCACCAAATCGAAGCCAAAGGTAAGTGTTCGATTTTGGGTTTGTGTTTTCATATCATTCTCTAGTTCTCCTAGTTCTCCCTTCACCAAATGGAATTTCGCCCAATTTCTTGAAGAATTACATGCAATTTTCAGACTTTTTTCATAGTTGGAGTCATGGGTGTAATTTTGAACTTGAATACACTATGATGGGCTTGATTTTTGATTTTTTTGATGGAGATTCGAATCCAGTGTGTGAAAGATAGGGGTATATTATTTTATTGGGGATTTTTGTTGCAGATCGATTAAGAAATTCGCCCAATTCGCATGATACAAAATTAAGTTGATTCATAGGTTTTCAATTTCCGGGCCAAAAAATAAAAAAATAAAAAAATTGGGCGGATACGGGCCGAATACGGATTCGCCCGTAGTCGGATACGGACGGGTTCGGATAAGGACGGAGTAGCCTCGGGTCGGATACGGGTTTGGCAATATCCGGACCGTATTCGACCCGTTGCCATCCCTATCCAGAACCCTTCTGGTTATCACTTTCAAAGGATCTGGCTATCACTTTCAAAGGTTCTGGCTATCAATCTCATATCCAGAAAGTTTTATATTGATATCCAGAACCGTTGAGAAGTTCTAATTATTTACAAAAATGCCATCACGCGTTTTTAAAGAAGTTCCACATATTTACATAAATGCCACCGCAGTTTTTTAAAACACGTTTTTCCTGAGAGTTAAGAAAAACGCGTTGTTCCCAAGATTTTGTGTAATAACTTCCTCAAAATTTGATCATGTCGGATCAACAAACAAGAACAATTGCCAAGAAAAACTGAATAAAAAATTAAGCAATCAGTAACTTTAAAACAGACGAAACACAATTTGAAAATTAAAGCTGAAATGAAAGAGTTTAGAGCATCCACAATGGGAGCTTTTTGGGAGCTTTACTATTGTGGATGCTCTTTTTTTTTTTTGAAAGTTTGTATCATATTATTTAAGTCAATTGTCATCGTGTTACAAGCTTCTATGAGTCTATTACAGATCTATTGCCCTACCTATTACAAATTCCTATATTGGAATCTATTACAGTGATACTTGCCTCCTGAAAATCTCTCATAGACGTCTCCGGCCATCTGGTAATCTGCTTGTCATAGACGTCATGCGCCATATTAGGATAGTGAAATTCGGCTTAGGCCCAATTATCCGTTCTGTCCACTGTTTTGATGGTTAGGGGAGGTGCTGCCTACCTTTTAATTTCAATTTCAGTGCAAAGAAATGGATAAAGTAAGCCGTGATTATCAAGTTTTAAGTAATGAGCATAATTTTATTTTTTTTTAAAGCAAACAACACATAAATGCATTAATAATGTGATGTGTTGTGAGTGGGGTAAATAGCATATTAGTGCCCCAAAATTGCATATGAGTTGCAATTTAGGTTCTAATGTTTCAATTTTAGCAACTTGGTGCCTAATGTTCACCTTTTGTGACGAAATGGGTCTTTAATTGATGGTCATTGATGGAAGCTAACGAAATTAACGAAAAATTTAACGAGCTTCTTTTAAAATTGCATTTCTTACCCAGAACGGCAAGTTGGCGTTGTGGGGGTAAGAGAAAGCATGGGAGAAGAAGAGATGTGAAGGTGACCGGTGGCTGGTGTATGTGTATGTGTGGGTGGGTGGGTGGGGTGGGCGGAAGGAGACGAAGAAGGTAGAAATTTAGGTTTGATTTTTTTTTTCCCTTTTCAAGCAAATTTAGGTTAAAAGAAGTTTTTTAAGGCTAAACTATGGACTAATATCTAAATTTAGCCATTTACTATTTTTCTAAACATAATTTTAGCCCTTTACTTAAGGAATTAGAATTATAAATGACTTTAGTGTAAGGTAGTTTAATTTTTATAATTTTTACTACTATTCAAAAAAAAATTATTATTTTGAATGATAAACAATATTTTACTTTGATATTTATTATGTTTTTTTGGGTTAATTAAAATATACATTCTTTTATTAATATAATATAATGTGTGTGTGTATATATATATGTATGTAGGTAGAGCCGTCAATTAGGGACAACGGGACGGGACGAGACAAAACTATGATGTCCCGCCAACTATACGGGACGAGACGGCACCAATTTATCGCAGGACGTAAATACCCCGTCCCATCCCAAATCACCTCGGGACGCGGGACAAAGACGGGATAGGTTGACGCGATCACCGGATAAAAAATTTCAATTTTTCAAGTTCCATCACTCAAAATAACATAATAGTCCCGTCCCATCCCGTCCCACTTTCACTAAAAAAATGTCAATCTTTGAGTTAGTACCTCCTCTTCCTGATCTTGACGGTGGCTTTTCTGATAACGTTGTAGTCGATTTGCAGAGCTTCCTCGAGCTCTTTGACTGAGTCGGGTTTGGTGAAATAGTTATATAAGAGGTAGACGCCATCCATATAATTGTTGATCTCTCTCTGGCTTTGTTTCTTTTTTTGATGCAGTAGGCCAGTGGAATTACCCCTCTGTTGAAAATCTCCACGTACATCCCACCCCCAGCAACAAGCAGCTGTTAAATAGTTTTAAAAAACATACTACTTCTACTTGAGCAAGAATTTTCAAAAAAATAAGGGATGTCTCGTCCCGTCCCATCCCGTTTTTTCCCGCGTCCCATACGGGACGTCCCGAATAGTGCCGCATTTTTTCGGGATAAGAATATACTGTCCCGTCCCGTCCCATATATATAGCGGGACGGTCCCGAATTGACGGCTCTATATGTAGGTACTCAAATGAGAACCTAAATATCGTGAGAACTTAATGTATTCAATGATGTATCCAAGTGCACATTGGATACATTAGTTTTTAATGTATCCAATGATGTATCAAAGTCAAGTAATGTATCCAAGTGAACCATTGAATACATTAGTTTTTTACCTAATGTATCCAAGTTTTTACGGTTCTCACGATATTTAGGTTCTCACAGGAGCATGACCCTATATATATATATATATATATATATATATATATATATATATATATAATTTTTGGAGCTATAAAGTTTTTAACAAAATAGGGCCAACATAAATAATTATTGAACTTTATGGGTAAGAAATGCAATTTTTAAAGAAGCTCGTTAAATTTTTCGTTAGCTTCCATCCATGACCATCCAAAAAAGACACATTTCGCCACAAAAGGTGAACATTAGGCACCAAATTACCAAAATTGAAACATTAGGACCTAAATTGCAACTCATATGAAACTTTGGGGGCACTAATATGCTATTTGCCTGTTGTGAGTGTAGATGGTTTGGTAGGAGAGAGAAAGTGGGGTAAGAAATAGTTAGTGGGTAATTGCTGTGAGTATAACATGTAGGGCCTACAAACATAGAAATATAAAAAAAAAACTTTCTTTTTTAGGTTTTGATGTTTAAAATGGGACGGAGGGAGTAGAACTTGTGATGCCCAAATGCATCTCCAAACAACATTTGGACACGGTTCAACATCGGCCTTTAGTAAACCTCCGTACGTAAGAATTTGGAATTGAAAACACGATCAAGTGATGCATTTGAGTCGACAGTAAATGCACAACCAAGCATCTCAAACATTGAACCAAGAAAAAATATTAAGATCATTCTAAGGTTCTCACATCGAAGAGAAGGCAAATGCTCCCAACAATGGGAAGAAGACAAAAGTTCCCAACAATGGGGAAAATACAAAAGGTCCCAACAAACAGGAAAAGACATAGTAATAGAACGAGAAGTAGGCAAATTATTCAACAAAAGAAAAACAAAAAAACAACAATAAAAATCTAGAAATAAATCCTAATTTCGCTTATCTTAATTGTCGAATTGACAACTAATAAATGTAAAATTTGAATTTTACAATAAAATTATATCAATGAAACAGATAATTGATTGTAATAGTTTTAACTGAAATTGAAAATGAAGGATACTTTTATAAGGAACTGGTGTAACACCCGTGAGTAAAACGCACGGAAGGATACTTTGACAAAAAAGAAAAGACAAGAGAGTTCCTGTAACTATGAAGATTATTTCAAGAAATTAAATTTTAAAAGCAATTAATTCAAAAAAAAATATGACATTATCACAACATAATAGTGATAGAGATTTTGCAAAATTTCTTTGTACACAACATCAAGTCATCTATTACTTTAAACAACATCAAGTCATCTATTACTTTAAAGCTCTGGATGGTAATTTCTGCAAGAGAAGAGTACCTGCAACATGAGAGTAAGTCTCTTGTAAAACGCGTTTTACACTAAGCTTAGTGTAAAACGTGTTTTATTAATAACGGCAAGTATGGTTTAAGAAACGCGGTGGCATAAGTGTAAATATTTGAAACTTATGAAATCTCAGGAGGCATATTTTAAAACTGCAGGAGGCATATTATGAAACTGAAGGAGGCATATTTTTTAACTCCACATCAGGCACTTTGTAAAACTATAACATGCATTTTTTTCAAAGAGACACTTCTAAATTTTAAAGCAAGCATGTTTTAAAACTGGAGGAGGCATATTTTCATACTGCAGGAGGCACATTTTTAAACTAGAGCAGGCATTTGTTTTCTTTAAAAAAGACAATGTTAAAAGTTCAAAAAAATCTCAGGATGCATGTTTTGAAACTGGAGGAGGCATGTTTTGAAACTGCAGGAGGCACATTTTTTAACTAGAGCATGCACTTATTTTTTCTCAAAAAAGGCACTGTTAAAAGTTCAAAAAAAGTGCCTCCTCTAGAGTTAAAACATGCCTGCTCTAAAAAAGTGCCTCCTCTAGAGTTAAAATATGCCTGCTGTGAAGTATTGAAAAATGCCTCCTCTTGTTTTAAAATGTGCCTGCTGAGATTTCCATGAGTTCCACTTATTTACAAAATTGCCACCGCGTCTTTTAATCCCTCTTAAGCCGTTATTTGAAAAACACATTTTACACATAGTTAGTGTAAAACACGTTTTTTACAAGATTTTGTGGCAACATGAAGGAGATGGAGCTGAGTAGCATGCAATCATAATGCTAGAATCAACATGCCAAGTAATAGCTTAAATTTAGTATGCATATACTCTCTCTGTCCCGTAGTAAATGTCGATCTTTTTTTACGTTAGCACGAAGGAACTTTGAGCAATAAATTTTAGCTGATATAGTTATCTATTAAAGTTATAAAACTTTTTATTGAAACACCATTATAAATACTATCAATAAAAATATTAGGATAAGTAAATTAACGTGAAATTATTGCTCAAAGTTCTTCATACTAACTTACAAAAAGGACGACATTTATTACGGGAGAGTACCACAATAAAATTTAAAGATGCAATGCAACATCAGAATAAGCTAAGGTGCTACTGAGATGTGGATATACTCAAGAGAATCAAGGCATTAAACAAACCTACAAATTCAGATGGACTAATATAAAAAAAGTATGAAGGTCATTTTGGGACAGATGGAGTATTACAGTTACTTCTGAACACAAAAACATCAACATGGTCATAAATAAAAGAATTCTGAGATGGACAACAAAACATTTTAATCAAATAGTGAGTTACAGTATTTGATGGTAAAATAGATCCTTTAGAGAAGACAGAGAACAATAATAAAAATCAGTACTAAAGATTCAGATTGTAAATGTTACTCTTACTCCATCTGCCCCTAAGTAAGTGAGCAAAAAATGAGGCCCATTCTCCATTGAAGTTACTAAATCAACATTTGACACCTATCAAGACACAATGTTAGTTGCGCAAGAAGTGAATACTCAATTTTAACTAAATACCATATTAAAAAAAAAAAAAGTCACTAGAAATATAACAAAGGAACTCATAACCTGGCAATGCATCAAGAACATCATGCATCATAGCAGTACGAAGCTCCAAATCAACATGAGTTTCAACACGTTGCCTATTGACAGTTTGCCTATGCCCTAAGGTGTCACCCTCAAACTGCTGAGCAAGTATATTTCCAAGCCACTACTCTGGAAGAGGTAGTAAAAATTGGCTCCTCACCTCCTCTAGCAGCTGCAATGGTACAGTTGAGAAGTTGCCTTCTTCAATACGCTTCTCAAGAAATGGGTAATTCAATATCATCTGGATAAAAGTAGTCACGTTTTAGAAAGAAACCGTGCTTCAAATTAAACATTAAACCCTGCAAACTGAAAAATTAATCAACTACATCATACTATCAAAGAAGCCTCCCGAAGCAACATAAAACATACACATACATATCACTTTTTAAAAGCCATAAATAGATTACTTGTAGTACATAACAACCTTTTAATCACATAAAGCTCGTAGATAAAGATGCTCCTTGTTATAATTAAGGCACCTGCCTACATCAAACTAAAGTGTATTAAAAAAACTTTAAAAAATAAAGACTTACTTTGTGGTATTTCAAGATAATCCAGAATTAAGACATATTCTAATCAGGACAAATCCAACCCTACATTATCCTAAAGCTCGTTCATCCAATTTCCCTATCTCTAACACAGACAGCTGAAAATTAAAACTTTGACATACTTAAGGACAGTGTCAGACATGAAAATTAAGAATCTCGTACTTTCTTTATAAATCTTTTCTAGAACCTTATGATATCTGTCCTGGTATATTAGATACTAGTACTACAATGTTGTACACACTACCATTAGTTGAAAAAAAAGAAGAGGTCTGAACAGTAACACCCTCAAAGTATGCTCTAAAAAAAGTAGCCTTTGTCATATTGTGATTATGTCAAAAAAAATTTAGCAAATTATACTACATTTTTAGGCTCGGATTTTTACATACATACTCCCTCCTCCGTCGTAGCACAAGTAGGACTTCTTTCCCTTTTACGCCGTCCAATTAAAATTGAGACTGCCTAAAATGAAAATGTTTTAATATATTTATATTCAACCAACTCCACCATTTAAACCCACTCATTCTCTCTCTCTTCATTTTCCACCACTCATTTTATTCAACCAACACTACTTTTTACCCCATTCATTCTCTCTTTTCATTTTCTACCACACATTCACTATTTTCTCTTAATTATTGTGCATACTCCTCTAGTCCTACTTGTACTGGGATGGAGGGAGTATATATTATAAAGTAATTACTGTATGAACAAACAATGTATAACGACCACAAATGATAAAGCTCCAATTTTTAAAACTGGAGTGAGTAGTAATAAGAGGTTGCTAAGTGTCCATATTCTTAAAAAAAAATTGAATAGTCAAATGCGAAGATTATGGGGTAATAAAATAAGTGGCTTGATAGGAAAAAAACCTTAAAACATAACTGACCAGCAGTGACACCCAAACCTAACAATTGATCTGTATATAAATAATGCAATATTTGTCGATTTCTAAAACTATTGCTTTTGGAAATACCTGAAGGAATATTTGGTGAACTCGTCCACTCGGACATACAAACTGCAGAATTATAATCGGATTCTGAAGACGGCCGCAGATTACTCTCATTAGCCAATCTCGGGAACCATCAGAAATAGGTTTCCGGCATGTACAGACATTCCCGGCCAATTGTGCTACCCAAGTGTAGTAGTCATGTACAAGGTTGCTACTACAAAAACAATGCCAGGAACACATCAGTCTCCTATTTTCCAAAGATTAGTTGTTATGATTCTATTATTTCGTTTGTTAGTGCGAAGTTCTCAATCAGATGGTTCGACAAAGGTGGTCTACTTGTCCCCAAATTCTCAACCAAATGCCCAAACATAACTTTTCCCCAAATTCAAAATTAATCTTCAATTTCATATTAGAATTTCAAATTTAGGGTTTCATGATTGAAATTTCTAATCCAAAATTGCCAGGTGAAATTGATGAACTTGAAATAAAAAGAGCTTAGAAGTTTTTCACCTTCACGAACTTATGAGTGGGCGGCAGGAACCTTGGCAAGGGGCACGTTCTTGCCTTTTCTCGTCCTTCGCCACTTCATTCATGGAAATAGACAAGAGATATGAGAGAAGAGAAGAGAGGTGAGAAGAGAAAGTGACGGCGACCATGGAAATAGAGAAAGGGGGCGGCGGCGACCGCGTATGAAGTAGAGAGAGGAAATACATCGAGAACTATAATATATAGGGAATACAAAAGGATTCCAGGATTCCAGCCTTCAACTGACCGAGAAAAACATGCTGCATCTAATCCTTCTCTTGCCTTGTACAGTGTTCCAGAAAGACACGTTTTCACGTTTCCGGTTATAGAAAGGGTGTTTGAGCGGGAAATTCTTTTAGAAACATTACCTTCTCGGTGGAATTGCCACAACGTGGGCGTTCTTCTTAGCAAGAATTATTGCAGTAGGATAATGGCTAGGAGGATTTGGGCAGGAATGGAATCAGAAAGATGAGAGTCCAAATCCTCTGTACCATTTTGTGTGCCATTTCATGTGCCACAAGTGATCTAGTGATTCACATTTATTGAGATTGGTATTATTGTAATATTATGCAAATATGTGAACGGTTGGATTACAAGTGGTACATGGAGTGGCACAAAAAAGTAGTACAGGACATCTCAACTCAAAAGACGAATAGTGCTGTAAAAGGTCACTCCAAAAATTTCTTTGTCCCCAACGCCCCTTAATTTCAAGGAATTATAAACCAAATCGAAACAGCAACTAACTATGGCTCTTGGTGGGCCCAGACAACGTCCCAGGCGTAGGGGAGATCGGAGCAAGAGGTAAGGCCTAGACGACTTGCAGTTCTAGAACCATCAATGATTGGGGAACCGGCAAATCCATTTGCAACTCCTTTGGAAATATTACCCGAATGGTATTTCTTTCCCGTCTTTCAAATATATATATATAGATATCATATATTCCAAAGTATATTTGTAAATATTCATTTAGATACTCCCTCCGTCCCGGTTTAAGGTTCCTAGTTTGACTATGCACGCTTATTAAGAAATCAAGGCAAAAACAATGGAAATGAGTCAACCAAAAGTAGAAATTGAAGGACATAAATGTCCAAAATACTATTTATAAAACAAGTGGGTGAAAGTAAGTTAGGTAAGTAATGGTTTTTTTGTAATTAAATGAACTTTTTGAGAGTAAGATTTTCCAAAGCACTATTCATTCTTTTCTATTTATGGAATAAAGCAACTAAGAACCTTAAATTGGGACTGACCAAAAAGGAAAGTAAGAACCTTAAACTGGGACGGAGGGAGTATTATTTATCAATATTAGAGATTGTGTAGGAGATTTGTATCTTGTACAACAAGCTAGACTAGAACTCTAGAACGTTCTTTGTAACCCTATATATATGTACCCCATGTATCATAATAAACTAGAGTCATTCATATTACTCCTTCTCTCTACCATATATATTTGACTTATATATTATTAACATGTGCCTTCTCTAACATTAGAAAGTGTCTATTGTAATTTAACACTTGTATAATTTCAAACATACACTTTTATTCATTCAAGCAAACACTTTTATTGGTAGTTTTAAGATTTTTTTTTGTAGTCTTAACATTTGCCTTCCCGAATATTTAAAAGTTTATGTTGTAGTGTTGAAAGTGTTAGAAATATTACAACAAAATGAAGAAAACATAATAAAAGTTACAACACTAAAAAAAATGGAAATGGAAATGGTCTTGATGGGTTTGTCCGAGTTGTGTGAAACCACCCTGTCCTTAAGACAAATTCTCCCCCTCATCGATGTTGTGCTTGAGGATGCGTTGGACGCCTGTCTCCTAGGATACAACGGACGGACCGGACAGAAACTTTACAATAGTACCTCCGGCGAACTTCGATGTGCTTGTACTAAGTCGCCACGAAAAACGCTAAGAACAAGAGGGTGTGAGACTCCTGGAAATTGTTGTCTAGAAAATGGCTGTTGAATGACCATTATAAACTGCTCAGAATATCCCATTTAATTACCTCATTAAACTAGAATCAATGCAGCAATGAATGGGTTGTTACAGATCAAGGATTAAACATATGATTGTTACAAAATCAAAGAATTGAATTTGACAAATTAAATTCGAATTATTTCTGTTGGGACGGAAAAAATAATGCACAAAAAGGTGGCTTGTCGAGCTAGGCTATTTCAGAGCCACATTCGTGTCCGATGGTCCGAGGCACAAATTGTTAAATTTGCACCCCACCTGCGCACTCAGGCGCGAGTGTAAGATACCCGCGGGAAAAATGGAAAGGTTTCCCCTCGAGAATCAAACACGGTGTAATTTCAAATGATAACGGAAAACGGAGTCGCCACGTTAGTTTAATTATAAACCCAAACCTAACGAAAAGAGGTTTGAGATTGCGAGTTCGGAGGTCAGGTTACACTTTGGAAAGAACTCAACCGGTAGTTCACCCAAATGCCTCGGAACACCGAGTCTCCCTAAGTTTGTTAGAAATTGTGCATGTGTGTGTGTGTGTGTGTGTGTTTGAAAGAGGGAGAGGCTGACCCTTAACAAAATCCATTAGAAACTTAACCAAAAGGGTTATTTTGTAAACATTTCATCAGAAAGGGGGAAAAGACTAAAAATTGCCCCTCTGGCCAAACTAGCCGTACAGCTATGGAGGCCGTCCCTGGGATCTTACAGATTGCCAGGAAATCAGTCCAATTCCAGGCAGAAACAGAGCATTCTGCTGAAACTTGACTGTTTTCTCATTATTTCAGTTTGTTTGTTCACATAAAACTTTGATTTGGGTCATCCCTATGCTTTTGATCACTAATTAGACACCAAAACACAAGGTTTTGGGTGTGATCAAGGCAATCATTGGGGAAAATTTAAGAAAGGTGATGAATATGGCATTTGATCCAAAATCACCATTTGGATGGTTAAAGATTGGAACATTAACATCCAAATGGATGATTCTTCCAAGGGAAAGCCTTGGGGAAGCAAGAAATCAACCTTTGATAGATAAATATTGAACCTTTACCATCAAAGGGACATTATTGTGGCTTGATCAAGTTTAAATGGTAAAGATTAGGGCTTTACCATCAAAACTTGATCATCCTCACAAAATCAAACAACATAAAAGTAAAGACTTGTAAATAAATGACATGAAAGTAAAGACTTGTAAGTAAATGACATGAAATAATAACAAGCCTTGATCATCTTGGTTTGTAACCCACATTCATGCATAAAACATGAAGGGCACCATGATTCAAGCCAAGGCTTGGTTCCAATTCATAATATTTGCAAGAATAGAAAAGACATAATGTAATATGAACAAAGGTAAAATGAAGAATGAGATGAAGAAAAGATGGGGCGAAGGAGGCTTCACCAATTTTGGTTTTAAACCTATCTTCTTTCTCTCTTTCACTCCACTAAGTGTTTGTGGATCCTAATCTGCTCTCAACTCGGCAGAGTATACTCTCACAAATCTATTTTCTCCCCCCCCCCAAATGATCAGCCAGGGGTCTAATTTATAGGGAGTGAGGGTGCCTAAACCATCCGTACGGATTGGCCCCTCTAGTACCCAAACCATCCGTACGGCTCAGCCTGGCGAGCTTCTGGATTTTTCCAATTTTAATTCCAGAGTAATCCTGGAATTTTCAGTTTATCCTAGTGAGGTCCCAGCATATCATTTTATCCCTGAATGGTGCTAAGAGTTCCTCTAAGTTGGTCAATTTCAGATTGGGGTACTTACAAAGCCCCTCGACAACGTCGCTTTGAAAAATCGGGGTTGTCGATAAAAATAAGCATCCCAATCTGATGGGAGGACGGCTTGACCGATTTTGTTATGTGGCTGGACCTAGTGGTATAAGATTCCTACGTATCCCTGTTTGCGGGGAATTAAGCCTAACGTAGTTCAGAAAATGAGAGAAGTTTTAAGGCTATCCAAACCTAAGGGCTAGGCGGATATCTGTCATCCTTTCCTAGGGGAACGGGCATGACTCTTAGCGAGTTCAGAGGTGGGACATGGTCAACTTGGCTCTATGGAGAGAGTTGACTTACGCGGGACGGGGTCAACTTGGCTCTATGGAGAGGGTTGACTTACACAAGGAAGCGTGACTCTCGGGGTCAAAGGCGGGACATGGTCAACTTGTCTCTATGGAGAGGGTTGACTTACACAAGGAAGCGTGACTCTCGAGGTCAGAGGCGGGACATGGTCAACTTGGCTCTATAGAGAGGGTTGACTTACAAGGATGGTCTTACGTCATTTTGGATTGCCGGGACAAAGGCTTCAACCTATAATGACTATTCTGAGTCAATGCTTGGTCAACTCCATCTTTGGGGAGTTTGACGGGAAAACTGGTCTTACGTCCGACTAAGGACTGCCGGGACAAAGGCTTCAACCTATAATGACTATTCTGAGTCAAGGCTTGGTCAACTCTATCTTTGGGGAGTTTGACGAGAAAACTGGTCTTACGTCCGACTAAGGACGGCCGGGACAAAGGCTTCAACCTATAATGACTATTCTGAGACAAGGCTTGGTCAACTCCATCTTTGGGGAGTTTGACGAGAAAACTGGTCTTACGTCCGACTAAGGACGGCCGGGACAAAGGCTTCAACCTATAATGACTATTCTGAGTCAAGGCTTGGTCAACTCCATCTTTGGGGAGTTTGACGGGAAAACTGGTCTTACGTCCGACTAAGGACGGCCGGGGACAAGGCTTGAACCTAAAATGACCACTCTGGGTCAAGGCTCGGCTTGGTCAACACTACTCTACGGGATGGTTGACACATTTTTTTTTATACCGGGGAGAGCCTAGGGGCGACCCTTGAGACACACTGTGGACGAAAAGGTCCAAGACTTTGGGAAAATCATTTTGAGGGGAGATCAAAAGCATTTTGTTTGAAACATGGTCTTTGATAAATGATGCCAAAAGGGAAAATTTTGGAAATGCTTATTTTTAAAGGCAAATCCTTTAACAAAGCATTTTAGTCAAATTTTTGATTTTAACTTAACCATGAGGTTTGTTATGCATAAAGTCCTTTGGATTTTATGCATTTGTTGAGAAGTAACTGATGGTAGGAAATTTGCTCGTCACTGTTGTGGGGATAGCCCCAATGTCATCTTTGTCGTTGATGTCGGGGTAGCCCCATGTCCTTGTTGTCGTTGATGTAGAGGTAGCCCCATGTCCTTGTTGCCATTGCTGTAGAGGTAGCCCCAATGTCGTCCTTCGACTTTTAATGTTGACGCGGACCCGTTGTCGTCTGGCGGCCTTTGATGTCGTTAGGAACCCATCCCTTTTTTCATGATGCACCCTTTCTTTTGCCTAGGCCGCCCTTTCGGGTTTTCAGCCTAGCGGGCATCTCTTTTGCATCTTTTATGGCACACCCTGTTTTTTTTCCTAGGCCGCCCTGGCGGGTTTTCAACCTAGCGGGCTACTTTTTTGGTGCCTTTTTCTTTTTTCCTTTTTTTTATGAGTGATCCAGCCGATTCGATAGAACGGGGACTTTAAAGTATTTTTCTTGGAGGAATCATGCTAGGGAATTTTATTTGGGAGAGAGTCCCTTTATGCCGATGTATCATGAAATGGGAGGAAGCCCTTGCTTGACAGAATACAAGTGTTTAGCTCTTTCCTAAGATGGAGAAAAGAAGACTTGTTGAGACATTTGAAATTTGTCTTAGTCAATATCATCAAATGATTGCTTGAATGGACCATATTTGTCATTAAGTCAAGATTATAGCAAGAAATTAGCCTTAACATGTATAAATGTTGTGATCAATTAAGATTAAGATTCGATCAATGGCAAGATCGGGAGGAGAATTGGTTTAGAAGGTGGAATTGGTCATTGTCTGGGAAATTGGTCATTGAAGGGACCAAGTGACGAGAACTTCGTTCCCCTCAGTTTGAGGAGCTCAGGTCGCCGTAGTTCGGCCATGGATCGTCTTTTGTTGAAGTCGGTGTCCTTTTGAAGGATGTTGTTGCTTTGCTTATGTAGATCGCTTCGCTTTGCGGTGAACTCCTCGGGATGTTCTTTGAGGTGGACTTTGCAGTGAACTTGGTGAGCTTTTGAGGTAAACTTCCTCTTCGCCAATATTCATTTCCTTTCCTTCTTTCCATTATCCATTTCTTTTCTCTCTTATCATTTTTTTTAGAGAGAGGGGAAACATTAGCCCCAACTTACTATCTTGGACATTGGCTCATTTGTAGCCCTTTGTTGGAATGTCTGCCACTTCTCACTTTGACTTTGAAGATCCGGGAAGTCCTTTGCTTGGTCGTGCACGTGCGATCACGGTTGAATCTTGGTGGTTGAGCAACAACATCCTTGCCTTTTCATTGTCTCGGGATGTTTTTGTATCGGAAAGGTGTATCGGGTTGTGTATCGGGAAATGTGTATCGGGGATGTGTATAGAAGAAGGCTTGCCATTAAGGGTTTCTTCATGCCAATTGATCACAACATTTATTCATATCAAGATTAATTGTTTGCATTTAGCATTTTTCATTTGTGTTAGGTCCATTCGTCCTTAATGAGTCGTCATTGACTAGTATGCTTAGAAGTCAATTCATCATTTTAGGGACGTAGCAATCAGTTGATAATAACAAGCAAGACAATTTCAAGAGTAAATGTATATTGCAAATAATGTCTCAAGTCTAGAGGGAAGACAATGAAAATGACTCTTTTATTTAGATAATTTTGTACATACATGTCCAAGTATGGACCTTTGTAAAAATAAAAAGACACAGTCCGGGACGGACTTTGGTGAAAGTCTAGATCCTACGAGGCTGGAAGACTCTTTTTTTTTTTTTGAGGGATGGGTTCCCATGAAGCACGATGATCCATTTTCTTCCTCAATTGTTGGAGGGGTTGTCGGCGGCATATTCCATGTCTTCCACGGGGAACTCGGGTTCCATGTCGTCGGGAAAGATGTCGCGAGGTCTCCATTTGGCTTGGCGTTGTAATTGCCGGATTCTCCTACTCACGAGTTGGGAGTTTGCATTGGCCATCTCTGTTTGGTGATTTCCTTTCAAGGTGCGTGGCACTCGACGAAGGTACGGATCTCCATTTGATGTAGCCGCTTTTGGGCTTCCGAAGCACAGGCCTCTCCTTTTGATCTCCTCGCTCATGTGGATGGTTGTCTCGGACGCCAATTCAGATGTGGGCTCCTTGGTCGATGTCTCCAATGGATAGAACCGCGAAGGACTTTAGCATATTAAACCTCAAGGTGAAATTATAACCATGATTTGAGAAGAACGCTTCATTAGCGGATTAGCCTTTTTAGGAAAAACTTGACCTTTTATTTTAAGAAAACTTGATCTCCATTATTTTTTCAATTGAGTAAAAGACTCACACATTTTTTTGTTTTCTCTTTTTTTTTTTAAATAAGGATTGACCGGGCCGAAGTTGCCTACGTTCCCCTCACTACGAGGGAGGGGGTCCCACGCGATGAGAGGCTCAGGTCACCGTAGTTCGAATGGGTTTAGAATTCTGAGACAAACATGACCTCAGTCGACTCACTTCAAACGAACCTTTTAGTCGGGATGACATGGGACGAGACATTACTGGTTTGAGACTAAATGGTACTCACACTAGTCCGAGTCACAAGGGCGATCGGGTCAATTGAATTGGTCACCACATGGCGGTGCAAATCGAGGAGGTCAATGCTTGACCAAGGTATATTACCATGTGGCGCCATGACGCTTAGACCCGAAGGGGGAATGGTCATGTGACAACACTAACGGGAACGAGATGCCTCGAGGGGCGCAAAATTGGTCATCACATGACGGCTCCATGAAGGGAAAAAGGGTCATCCTAAGCACTTTTATTTTCTTTCTTATATATATATATTTTTTGAACTTAATTTTAACGGACACTTTGGAGGATAACGGGGGTCCATCCAATGACTTGACCGACTTCTTGGAGGATAACGGGGATCCGTCCAAGGACTTGACTGACTTCTTGGAGGATAACGGGGATCCATCCAAGGACTTGACTGACTTCTTGGAAGATAACGGGGATCCATCCAAGGACTTGACTGACTTTTTTAGAGGATAACGGGGATCCGTCCAAGGACTCGACTGGAATCTTATTGGAGACCTAGGGGACTACACCTAGGGATTTAACAGGAATCTCCACGGGGACCTAGGGATTTAACGGGAATCTCCACGGGGACCTAGGGGACAACGCCTAGGGTTTCAACGGGAATCATAACGGGGACCTAAAGGACAATGCCTATTTCAACGGGAGTCATAACGGGGACCTAGGGGACGACGCCTAGGGTTTTAAACGGGGACATAGGGGACGACGCCTAGGGTTTCAACGGGAGTCATAACGGGGACCTAGGGGACAACGCCTAGGGTTTCAATGGTAATCATAACGGGGACCTAGGGGACAACGCCTAGGGTCTCAACGGTAATCATAACGGGGACCTAGGGGACAACGCCTTGGGTTTCAACGGTAATCATAACGGGGACCTAGGGGACAACACCTAGGGTTTCAACGGTAATCATAACGGGGACCTAGGGGACTACGCCTAGGGTTTTAACGGGGTTCATAATGGGGACCTAGGGGACAACGCCTGGGGTTTCAACAGGAATTTTGGAGGATAACGGGGATCCATCCAAAGATTAACGGGTGCCTCGGAGATCTTCCCAAGGACTTAACGGGTTCCTATGGGACAACGCCTAGGGATTTAACGGGAATCTTGGAGGATAACAGGGATCCATCCAAAGATTAACGGGTGCCTCGGAGATCTTCCAAGGACTTAACGGGTTCCTAGGGAACAACGCCTAGGTATTTAATGGGAGTCTTGGAGGATAACGGGGATCCATCCAACGATTAACGGGACGACGCTTGTTAACGCAAGAAAGCAAAGTGTCAAAGACAAGAAGCAAAACGGAGCAAATTCATGCAAGGCGCAGTTAGTTATCCATTCAAGTTTACTTAAAACGCATTTTTATTCCTAAATGGTTGGAAAAGATTTCTCTTCTTTTTTCATAACTACTCTAATTCCTGGATCAGTGGAGGCCATCACTACGCCTATAGACCCCTCGTTTTTCACCTGTATTGCACAATCCCAAGAACGAACTATCCCGGGCGAGGGTCCTATAGGGCACGCGGCTTCCACCGACCAAAAGAAACAAACCTAAGGTCTAGTGCGTCACAAAGTTCCGATGCACGGGCCATTCTTATCATGGTTAAGCCCCGGTTAAGGTTAAGATTAACTTAACGCCTCAACGAAATTCCGGCATGACCTCATTTTAATGAGGGATCTCGGACCTTAACCTTGGGCTTAAGGATGATTAGGATGAGCTAAGCATTAGAATGTAATGACATTGTGTCATCCTATCTTTAATACATGACTTTGGTTAATTATGGTTGACATTAACGCATAAGTCAAGGACCGGGTCAAAGACAAAGATGACCTTGGTCACGCTTGTTTTCACAAGGAGTCGTGACTCGGGAGTTAACTTGGACATCATTAACTTTGGGCACGTAATAAGGACGTGATGACGTGAGCTAGACCAAAAACCAACCATGGTCACGGTATTTGTGTGTCACGGACATGTGTGGTTGACTCGGCTCGGAAGGGGAGGTGGAATGGATCCGTGCGCGCGAGAAGGGCACAAGAGCACCAATCAAGCTGCATCGTTGCATCCATTCTTTTTGGAGCGTGCACAAGGTTAAGTGCGCGTTGTGTGAAGCCTTCTATGTTCCCTTTTGAGTAAAAATAGAAATTTTCGGTCCGTTTTAATACCATGAGTATTGCATGAACAATTGTATGGACAACTATTTTGCACAAGCAAGTAAACAAACATATTAACAAGCAAGAATCAAAATTTGTACATGAAAAGTTTGTGCACAACCAAAGGTTTTTTTAAACCAAAATTTTGCAAGAATAGCAACCTTTTAAAAGTCATTTGTAGAAAAAGATTGTGCACAAACAAGAAGAATATGAAGACAAATTTTTTTATAAAAAGGGTTATGCGCAATGAGGATTTGAAAACCCAATTTTATGTCTAAAAATTTGTGCATAACCAAGCTTTGAAAATCCATTTTTGGCTAAGAAAAAGAAGGTAGAAGTGCACAAGTAGAGGCTATAAATTGAAACCTGGACAAGATGAGGCAAGGGGACCATTAGAATGTTTCTGCCCTACACAAAATTGTTAATCTGAAACATTCTGTGGGCCCGGCAAAACAAGCCGTACGGCTAGAGCAGTCGGTCCATTCTTTTTTGCAAATTTTCAGCTTCTGAACATTGAGCCCCAGTTTATTGCATTTTCAGAACAGTTTCACTCCCAGAAATCAAAACAGAAACATAAAATACACACAAAAATGCACAAAGTCAACAAACGGGGACGGGAGTTTGACCCACACAAAAGTGCCCCCAAAGATTCTAAAAAGAAGTTTGGAAACACTTTATTCTCCAGCGGAGTCGCCACTGTAAGATACCTGCGGGAAAAATGGAAAGGTTTCCCCTCGAGAATCAAACACGGTGTAATAAAAAAGATAACGGAAAACGGAGTCGCCACGTTAGTTTAATTATAAACCCAAACTTAACGAAAAAAGGTTTGAGATTGCGAGTTCGGAGGTCAGGTTACACTTTGAGAAGAACTCAACCGGTAGTTCACCCAAAATGCCTCGGAACACAGAGTCTCCCTAAGTTTGTTAGAAATTGTGCATGTGTGTGTGTGTGTGTGTGTTTGAAAGAGGGAGAGGCTGACCCTTAACAAAATCCGTTAGAAACTTAACCAAAAGGGTTATTTTGTAAACATTTCATCAGAGAGGGGGAAAAGACTGAAAATTGCCCCTCTAGCCAAACTAGCTATACGGCTATGGAGGCCGTCCCTGGGATTTTACAGATTGCCAGGAAATCAGTCCAGTTCTAGGCAGAAAAAGAGCATTCTGCTGAAACTGGACTGTTTTCTCACTATTCCAGTTTGTTTGTTCACATAAAACTTTGATTTGGGTCATCCCTATGCTTTTGATCACTAATTAGACACCAAAACACAAGGTTTTGGGTGTGATCAAGGCAATCATTGGGGAAAGTTTAAGAAAGGTGATGAATATGGCATTTGAGCCAAAATCACCATTTGGATGGTTAAAGATTGGAACTTTAACATCTAAATGGATGATTCTTCCAAGGGAAAGCCTTGGGGAAGCAAGAAATCAACCTTTGATGGATAAAGATTGAATATTAACCATCAAAGGGACATTATTGTGGCTTGATCAAGTTTAAATGGTAAAGATTAGGACTTTACCATCAAAACTTGATCATCCTCACAAAATCAAACAACAAAAAAGTAAAAACTTGTAAATAAATGACATGAAAGTAAAGACTTGTAAGTAAATGACATTAAAGTAAAGACTTGTAAGTAAATGACATGAAATAATAACAAGCCTTGATCATCTTGGTTTGTAACCCATATTCATGCATAAAACATGAAGGGCACCATGATTCAAGCCAAGGCTTGGTTACAATTCATAATATTTGCAAGAATCTAAAAGACATAATGTAATACGAACAAAGGTAAAATGAAGAATGAGATGAAGAGAAGATGGGGAGAAGGAGACCTCGCTAATTTTGGTTCTAAACCTATCTTCTTTCTCTCTTTCACTCCACTAAGTGTTTGTGGATCCTAATCTGCTCTCAACTCGGCAGAGTATACTCTCACAAATCTATTTTCTCCCCCCCCCCCCAAATGATCAGCCAGGGGTCTAATTTATAGGGACTGAGGGTGCCCAAACCATCCGTACGGATTGGTCCCTCTAGTACCCAAACCATCCGTGCGGCTCAGCCTGGTGAGCTTCTGGATTTTTCCAATTTTAATTCCAGAGTAGTCCAAGAATTTTCAGTTTATCCTATTAAGGTCCCAAGCCTATCAGTTTATCCCTGAATGGTGCTAAGAGTTCCTCTAAGTTGATCAATTTCAGATTGGGGTACTTACAGCGAGAGAGAGCCTCTAGTCCACACAATCTTAACCCATACAAATGGCTAATTGTATTTAAACTAGCTCACTTTTTTATTCTAAACCAATGTGGGATTCCTCAATACTTTACCCACCAATGGTCTTTCAAATTATTTCTCTCATTATCCCATTTGGGATGCCCTTTTAAAAGGAAGGAGCCTAGAGAATTTTTTTTCCTTCCCTTTCCGTGTGGGATACTTACCCATTCCCAACTTGCCCATTATATTTTGAGCATTCCAACTCCTACCTTCCATTAAATAAATTGGACACACCAATTTATTACTAACATGTAGGAGTTAATAGATCCACCTTAAATCATAAAATCGACAAACGATTTTTCTAAGGAAACGCGCGCAATTTCCTTCACACATTTTTCCGACAGAAAGATGCCTCTTACAATTTCAACAAGTGCAGGCGAAGGTTAAAAAAATATATTGGAAAAGTAAGTATTGTGAGCGGGTATGGGAGAGAAAATAAGTTAGCGTATAGTTGTTGTGAGTAGAAATGATAGGAATTTTTTTTTTGGATAAGTAGTAATAAGTATGTGACGTTCAAAATATAAATAAGTAGCGATAAGTATAGAACGGAGTGAGTGAGTATAAAAATCAATCAAATTAACTATGAAATAGTAAACAAAAGAGTATTATAGCCGCCGGCTATTTAAGGAAAAGAAACAAAACTGAGTGCGTGAGAGAGACTGGGGAAGGGGACAGGTCCTATTAACATGTTAGGCGCTGAGCTGGTGTTTTAATACCAATCCGCAGCCAGAGTTTTGATGTGTATGAGGAATCCTTTAACAACTGAAGGGAATCGGAGCATACGCGCAGCGGAAAATGACAAATAGCAAACCGAATTACTAACCCGGTTGAAGCGTATGCCCACGTTCTTGAAAGGTTGAACCTTGATTGTCTCGGACTGCTCACGATGACTTAATACTACTAGAGTATTAAGTAAAACCCACCGTACATGAACCTCACAACACTCTCTGTATGCTAACAATGATGAAGAACTGAATTGTTCTTGGTGTATTTTCATCTGTCAGAGGTAGCCACTATTTATAGTGCTAACACCCCATCAAGATAAAGATGAAGAGTGGGATTATCAACAATGATAATTATCCCAGATAATTATCAGCATTATCTATCAAGATAATAATCACAATTATCTTCTAGATAATTATTGATTAATTCAAATCTCATCATCCCAATGGATAATACTGACCCAGTTATGGGTGTCCAGATTCGATGTACCACACCGAATGCCAACATCTCCCACTCGCCCATAGCGGGGTGATGTATATATCCAATTTTCACATCTATCGTTCTTTGGTTAGGTGTTTGTTCATACTAGCAAATGTACGGTGCGATCGCTGAGCCCACCTGCAATTGGGAGCACTATACCAAACCATTAAGGCTAGCATAGAGACATCAACCCTAATACAATAAAGGACTCATATGCCCCAGACATACTTGATTTCACTTAATTGAGTATCTCAAATCCCTCAAAGAGTCGTACTCAACCCCTTTAGGCCTATAAATCTATACACAACTCATTATTCATATTTCGCTATCTAAGCGCTATAAGTGTCGACAATAATGTAGTGTGTAGTGATTATCAAGTTGTCATCCCTTCGCCCTAATGTATTTAGGATTCAAAACAACTGCTTTCCTGGCAAAGCCCCATCCGACCGAATTTCCATGGTCATTGGTAACTAAGCAAAAGTAGCAATATTGATTTTCCTCTTCTTGACATAGTCAAAGGTCGTAAAGAGCATCGTGTTAGGACTAAAAAGTCCTTTAAGACTCACACGATGAGGAAGCAGGGATCTATTCCCTCACCTCTAAAATATCAATCGCAAGCACATGTTGTATGAAAACATGTCTTGATATAAAATCTCATCCAATGAGCGTATGTTTCTTAGAATATCATGCGGACTCATAAGTCTAGTCACTCCCGGAGTGTCCAACTCGATGTCTTATATGCTTGCTTTCTAAGCGCCATACTAAGACGTTTTTCCAGCTATCATTCGGGTATTATATGGATTATGGGATTGTCCCTATTCGATTAATGTAATTAATCTCATCTTGGATCCAACCAAGGCGACGTCAAAAGTCTCATCTTTGCTCACTATCCAAAGCGCCAAAGGTGATTGCTCGTGTGAGTGAGCCAATCATCCCGATTAACATATCTTTACTTAATTATGTATGTGTATATCTGCTGACTCTTGACAAATATAATAAGATGGACATTTATGAATAATATCTCAACTTTATTTAATATAAGTCTAAAAACAAAGCATAAATAAGCAACCACTAATGAGTACTTCAAAGACGACGAAGCCCTAAATCTCTAACGTGTGCTTCAAAAGCATCTCTAGGAAGACCCTTAGTCATTGGGTCTGCAACCATTTGACCTGTAGGGATGTACTCTAAGCGTGCCTCATTACTTGCTACAGCGTTTCTCATAAAGTTATTCCTTAGATCAATATGCTTAGTCCTTCCATGATACTTGGGATCTTTTGTGAAGTCGAGTGCCGCAGTATTATCACAATAAACTGTCACAGGATAAGAAGAGTAATCCACAAGATTCAAGTCCTCAAAGAACCTCCTAAGCCATATAGCTTCTTGCACTGCAGAAGTGCATGCAATGAATTCTGACTCCATAGTCGAAAGAGCAACACACGTCTGTTTCTTGCTACGCCAAGTGATTGCTCCACCATTTAGCAAGAATGCATAGCCAGAGACAGACTTTCGATCATGTTTATCTCCACCCAATCAGCATCAGAAAATCCAACAATCCGCAAATTTGAACCTTGGTAGCACAGCATGTAGTCCAAAGTGCCTTTTAGGTATCGTAAAATTCGCTTCACTGCTTTCCAATGATCAACTCCAGGGTTAGCTTGATATCGACCAACCATTCCCACTGCAAATGCTATGTCTGGCCGAGTACACGTGACAGCATACATCAACTTTCCAACTGCAGTTGCATAAGGGACATGAGACATCTTTTCCTTTTCTGCAGTAGTCTCAGGGCATCTAGCATTACTTAAGTTCTCGCCTCTAGCGACAGGAGTGTCGATTGGTTTGCAGTCATGCATTCAGAATTCCTCAAGAACTTGCTTTAGGTATGTTTCTTGCGACAAACCCAACAACTTTCTTGAGCGATCTCTAAAGATCTTGACTCCAAGAACATAACCATCCTCACCCATGTCCTTCATTTCAAAGTTTGAGGACAACCACTCTTTAGTGGCGACTATCATCTCCTTGTCATTCCCAGCTAGCAAAATGTCATCAACATACATGGAGATTATTACAAAACTTCTCTTAGACCGTTTGATATACACACAATGGTCTTCTTCGATCATCGTAAACCCATCGCTAACAATGGCTCGATGGAATCGTAAATACCATTGTCGAGATGCTTGTTTCAAGCCATAAATGGAGCGTTTGAGCTTGCAAACTTTGCGCTCTTGTCCCTCTATAACGAAACCTTCTGGTTGGTCCATATATATCTCTTCAGCTAATTCTCCATTGAGAAAGGCTGTTTTGACGTCCATTTGGTACAGTTCTAAGTCCATATGTGCGACGATTGCCAGAATGAGTCGAATTGAAGAAAACCTCACAACTGGTGAGAAGGTTTCTTCATAATCAATTCCTTCTTGCTGGGTGTAACCCTTGGCTACTAGGCGAGCCTTAAACCTATCAATGGAACCATCCGCCTTACGTTTAACCTTGAGAACCCATTTGTTCCCGATGGTTTTACGATTTGGAGGTAAGTCAACCAAATCCCAGACATGGTTGGTCCGCATGGACTCCATTTCATCTTCCATAGCAGCTTTCCATTCATTTTTGGCAGTAGATGAAATAGCCTCTCGATACGATCGAGGTTCCTCAATATTCTGCGATAAAGTCATTAAGGCTTCTCCTTCAATCGGAAAATGACGTCGAGGGATGTTGCCTCTTTGACTTCTACGCAACTGAGAATCTTGAGGGCCTTCATTTAATGAGGTCACATTAGTTGAAGGTATGCTGCTCCCACTATTTCCAAGAGTTTGAGGAATTTCTTCCTCTGTCTCCATTGGTCTAATTGGTGCGCTATCTTCTTGATACTCCATCTCATAAAGCTCCCACTCTTTAACTATTTCACCTTTACTCAGGAAATCCTCTTCAAGGAAATCCGCATCTCGTGACTCAAATTCAGTGAAAGTACCATCAGGCTGCTCTCCAACGAACACATAGCCCTTAGAGTGCTCAGAATACCTTATAAAGATACTCTTCCTTCCCTTAGGTCCTAACTTCCCATACTTATGAGAAGAGTTGTGTACATAAGCAGCCGAACCCCATGGCCTTAAGTTACCTAGATTAGGTTTCCTGTTAGTCCATAGCTCATATGGAGTTGACTTTACCGATTTTGTAGGCACATGGTTAAGAATATTGGCAGCAGTTAACAATGCATCTCCCCAGTAAGAGACAGGCAAATTCGCTTGCGCCATCATCGACCTAACCATGTCCAGCAAAGTTCTATTCCTTCTCTCCGCTACACCATTTTGTTGCGGAGTTTAAGGGATTGTTAGTTGCCTAATGATCCCTTTATCTTCACACAATCCCTTGAATTGTTCAGATAGATACTCACGGCCTCGGTCAGTTCTAAGTGTTTTAATGCTTTTGTCTAATTGATTTTCAACCTCAACCATGTAACGTCTAAAGCAGTCCAATGCTTCTGACTTATGGGAGATTAAATAGACATAACCGAACCGAGTGAAGTCATCTATGAAAGTGATGAAGTATGAAGCACCATGCCTTGCCCTTACATTCATTGGGCCACAAATGTCAGAATGGATTAATTGCAATGGACTTTCTGCCCTTGTGGCTTTCCCAAACGGTTTTCTAGTTGCCTTTCCTGCTAAGCAACTTTCACATGTTGGGAGAGTGACCTTAGCGAGTGAGCCTAAAAGGCCCTCTCTAGCTAGTCTAGTCATTCTATCCTGTCCTATATGGCCTAGTCTAGCATGCCATTTAGCAGAATCAACATGATCATTATTCATCGAAGCAAGGAGAGCATATGAATTATTTAAACTAGAATTAATAATATCTAAAACCATTAAACCGTTTGCAACATAACCACAACCATAATAAACTGTTCCATGGCGGATTAAAACTGCATTATTCTCAAAACTAATGCTAAATCCTAACTGATGTAAAGAAATAACTGAAAGGAGATTTCTACGAATCTCTGGAGCATAGAGTACATCATGAAGGTAAAGAATGCGACCGCCTCGCATCTCTAGCTTGTATGTCCAATGCCAAGCACCTGCACGCTAGACTCATTCCCCATATGTACTTCTCTGCTACCAGCTGGAATCCGACGATACTCTACGAAGCCTGCCCTGTCCCTTGCAATGTGGTCTGTTGTTCCTGAATCTACAATCCACAAATGGAGAGAGTCAACAACAAATGCACTACTACTAGTAACATTACACAATGACTGACAGAAAGGAGTAAAGAGCACCTGTTTTGGCTCAGTGCATTCACGAGCAAAGTGACCCAACTTTCCACAGTTAAAACAAGCCTTCTCGGCCTTGCTTTTCTTTCCTCCACGTTTGCCTCTTTTGGTGAATTTTCTCTTCTTGGGCGCAAGAGCAGCTTTACCCTTTCCATTAGCCTTATTATGCTTGGGCTTGAGCCCTTCGCGATTGCTAGCTTCGGCAACAAATGCACTAGAGTGTTTAGCGGCCTCTAGGCGCTCATCCTCTAGCTCCAAATGACGCGCAATGTCATCAAAAGTCTTGATGTTTTCATTATGCGTCATGTTCACACGCATATCTTCCCAAGCATTTGGAAGAGAGCGAATAACTGCTTGAATTTGCTGCTCATTAGTCAATACATTGCCAGCAGTCTTCAATTCACGGATCATGTTTGACATGGCCCTTAAGTGCTGCTTCATTGTATGATTAGCGCGCTTTTGGTACCCATCAAACTTGATAGTGAGACTGCGCAATCTAGTGGCTGATGTTCCACCAAATTTGGTCTTAAGCGTTTCCCACATGTCATGAGCTGTTGGACAAATCTCGTACTCACACATCAAATCATTGTTCATACAGCTCAACAACGTGTTGCGAGCAGTACGATCTTTCTTGCGCCAATTTTGGTAGGCCTCAAGATCTCTACGATGTTGAGCAGTTGTGCCATTCTCAGGCTCAGCCATGACAGTTGACAAAGTCTCCAAGACTTCTTGCTCATCTAGCACTAGGGATATCTTACGATACCAAATGTCGTAGTTGTCTCCATCAAGTTTTTCACCCTTGTTAAGGTCAGCGATGATTTGTTTCGAAGCCATAAAACTAAATTTACGAGGAATTTTTTTTTTGAATCAGCACTATATACACATATAATATTTTGCCACATAAATCAAATTAAGTAATCTCAATCAAATGTAAATACATAAGGGAAACTTCGCTACGCTAGGAATCACAATATGTCATAAACATGTAACTGTGAGTGTTTAATTTATTTAGTGCTAAATAATAGTATTTCAAGAGTTAATATTAATTCAACCCATAAACTACTCCCACTAACAGAATATAGTATGCAAACGTTTAGCAATGATCTAGCATACTAATTATCTTCATGCAAAACTCACGGCAGTAGCTAGCCATAATAGATTATGAGAAAACAAAGCTCTATTTGTTTAACAAATCAACGCCCTATTTAAACTGGGTATTAATTTAAATCTCAAATGTTCATAACATGGTTTGATTTAATTGCATACACATGTTCAGAATGTCATAGCATGCATATCATACAATCTATTGGAGTATATTTAAATATGCATGGCAGATTATAGTTAACCATACATGGGATGACATGCATCATAACTTAGGCATTAATTTAAACATCTCATATTACTTTCAAATAGCATATATGCATGTATTCAAATAACTACCTTACAGATTCATGGCATGCATTATATACCATCATTTGTAATTAAATATACACGCCATATACCATGCAGTAGTCAAGACCATATGCAAGCATAACATTAATTCAACCAGTATTTCATTCTACCATTAATCAGCAAACATATTATATGAATGAAATCAAACAGATCCGAGATGGAGCAATTAAAAAAAAAAATCAATCGCATCATAACATTATGTTATTAGCATAGGTACGTTCATGCGGCATAAAAATGATTCATATTTCAGGCGAGATTAACGCAGCTCTGATACCAATGAAGGGAATCGGAGCATACGCGCAGCGGAAAATGACAAATAGCAAACCGAATTACTAACCCGGTTGAAGCGTATGTCCACGTTCTTGAAAGGTTGAACCTTGATTGTCTCGGACTGCTCACGATGACTTAATACTACTAGAGTATTAAGTAAAACCCACCGTACAAGAACCTCACAACACTCTCTGTATGCTAACAATGATGAAGAACTGAATTGTTCTTGGTGTATTTTCATCTGTCAGAGGTAGCCACTATTTATAGTGCTAACACCCCATCAAGATAAAGATGAAGAGTGGGATTATAAACAATGATAATTATCCCAGATAATTATCAGCATTATCTATCAAGATAATAATCACAATTATCTTCTAGATAATTATTGATTAATTCAAATCTCATCATCCCAATGGATAATACTGACCCAGTTATGGGTGTCCAGATTCGATGTACCACACCGAATGCCAACAACAACAAACCAGCAACCTCCTAATAATCCTATCAACAACTTTAAGCCTGCTCATATTTGTAAAGGATTCACCTCATTTAAATGATTAATTCTTGGTAATTAGTACTCCCTCCGTCCCATAACTATGTGAACAAAATGAATTGTGCATGGAAATTAAGAGATAAATAGTAGTGGTTAGTTGTTGTGAGTGTGAAAAGTGAAGTAGGAGAGAAAAAGTGGGGTAGGGAAGAGTAGGTTGATTGGTGTTGTGAGTATAAAAGTAAAGTATGAGAGAGAATGAGTGGGAGGAATAGTAAAGATTCTTTACCATTTTAGGAAAGTGTAACTTATCAACGGGACGCCCAAAATAGAAATTTATCCACATAGTTATGGAACGGAGGGAGTATATTAGACCCCCTACTTCACTCAATGTGTCACACTAAGTTTTCTTAATCTCATCGACTAAGGCTCCGTTTGTTTCGCGTAAAATAACTTACGGAAAATAATTTCCTGAAAAATGTTTTTCGAAAAATGACAATGTTTTCCGAAAATAACATAAACATTTTTTTGGTTGTTTGGTAAATCTAAAGAAAATGTTTTCCGGAAAATATTTTCATATGAGAAAAAAAAATTAATATGAGAAAAAATAATTTAATTTGAGAAAAAAAATATTTTGCGAAAAAAAAAGTAATATGAGAAAAATTTGAATAGGGTGGGTGGGTGGGGGTGGGGGAATAGGGGTGATGCGGGGGTAGGGGAGATAGGGGGAGGTGTTCAATAATAATTTTAATAAGAGTGAAAAGAAGTTTTTCTTTTCTTTTTGGTGAGTGGGGTGGGGGTGGAATTGGGTGGTTGGTGGGGTAGGGGTGGAAGTGGGGGGGGGGTTGTGGGAGTTGTAAGAAAATAATTTTAATAAGAGTAAAAAAATAGGGGGTTTGGTGGGGGTGGTGGAGGTAGGGGCGGAAGTGTGGGAGTTGATAGAAAATAACTTTAATAAAAGTAAAAAAAATGGTGGTGGGTGGGGTAGTGGGGTGTAAGGAGCGGGAGTGTGGGAGTTGTTAGAAAATTATTTTAATAAGAGGAAAAAAAAAATGGGGTGGGGGTGGATGGGAGGGAGGGAGGGACATGTAAGGTTGGAGGGTGGGTGGGTGGGGGAATAGGGGTGAGACGGGGGTAGGGGGAGATAGGGGGAGGCGGGGGGGGGGGGGGGTTCAATAATAATTTTAATAAGAGTGAAAAGAAGTTTTTTTTTTTCCTTTTTTGGAGAGGGGTGGGGGTGGATTTGGGTGGTTGGTGGGGTAGGTGGGGTGGGGGTGGAAGTGGTGGGTGTGGGAGTTGTAAGAAAATAATTTTAATAAGAGTAAAAAAAAATTGGGGGTGGTGGTGGTGTTCATTTTTTTTAATATGTGTGAAAAGAAGTTTTTTTTTTTTTTTTTTTTTTTTGGGGGGGGGGGGGGGTGGTGGGGTGGCGGTGGTGGCGTAGGGTGGGGGGTGGTGGAGGTATTCATTTTTTTTTAATATGTGTGAAAAGAATATTTTTTTTTGGTGGGGGGGGGGTGGGTGGGTGGTGGGGTAGTGGAGGTAGCGAGCAGAAGTGTGGGAGTTGTTAGAAAATAATTTTAATAAAAGTAAAAAAAATGGTGGTGGGTGGGGTAGTGGGGGGTAAGGAGCGGGAGTGTGGGAGTTTTTAGAAAATTATTTTAATAAGAGTAAAAAAAAATTGGGGGTGGGGGTGGGGGTGAGGGGGTGGGGGTGGGGGTGGTGGATGGGAGGGACAGGTAAGGTTAGAGGGTGGGTGGGGGTGGGATAGGATGGAAGGAGAGGGTGGTGTTGGAGGTGTAGTGGGTTGGGTGTGAGTGAGGGAGTTAATATTTTACGGAAAATGACTTAGTAAAAATCCGTAAAAATTTTTACTTAGAAAAGAGGAAAAAACATTTTCCGGAATATGTTTTCCTCTTTTTTCGGTGCGTAACAAACACCGAAAAATGAGGAAAACATTTTTCAAAACTTATTTTACGCGAAACAAACATAGCCTAAGTTTCTCTAACTTACTCCCCGGTACATCTTGTACATGTATAAATGCACAAGAGTCAAAGCTCATTGCAATCAATTTTAATAACAATTAGGATTAGTATTAGATAGGCCAATCTGAAAGAGTATGATATACTCGTTTACTTTTATTTGTGGATCTTTGTGATTTTGATAATTATTATGTATTAATTTAGTTTAGTTTATTTTAAGAATTATTTGTAATTATTTAGGAATAGTTAATTTAGGATAATTATTTGTTTTTATGATTTACTTGACTAATATACTAATGTTTATCTTTGGTAAGTTAGTGTTTGTAATTTAGGTAAAGATGGACTCTCTTTTATGGGATGATTGGTTGATCGGCACTAAAAGAGATCTCCACATCAAGAAACGTTGTCCAAGCCGTGTTATAAGAAGGAGATTTTAATTCATTCATCTCTCACGTTTTTTTAGACTTCTCAAAGTAAAGTTTTCATCCAGAGAAAAAGTCTTTGTGTTCTTGTGTTCTTGTTCATCAAGACTTCAAGTGTTATAGTGTTTGGTTTATTCTAGAACTCTAGAATTTGTTTGATCCTTTAATTGTTTTTGTTCTTTCATAATCTTGTATTCTGCAAGATCGTTATTAATGAAAGTTTTCCAGCAAGACATTCTTACTGAAGTGTTTAAATTCCGAGTTTTATTTTTCGATGCATTTAATCTCTGTTCGTCGACAGTTGTGTATCAAGTTGTGTTGACACTTGTGTTGCTAATCTTAGTGTTGGGTTTCGTGCAATCATGCGCAGCGGAAGATAGACATGAATAAAACCCAATAGCCTAGATCCGCTATGAACAATAATTCATAATAACAAGATGAAGGAAGCTAACCCTTGTTGATCGTTATGTAAAACTTGTATTAAGCGTTAAGACAAACGCCCTCTACCGGTGATCCACACAACGAACAGATTTCAAGAACGCCTTCTTGAACTTGACTGCTAGGTCTTCAGATTGATCAACGATGTTGAAGAACGATTCTTCAAAGCTCCTAACTATTATTGTGACTTGATAATTGAGATTAATCAATCACAATAACCCAAGAATATAATGTGTGATTTCTTCTCTAAGAAAGACTTTGGAATTGATCAAATCAACTACTTAGGGAACAATTCCCGTCAGTCTGTATTTATATTCAAGGGGTTTCAGAAACCCTTTAGGACTTAGGTATTCTTGTTTAACAAGAGTTTTCCTAAAAACTGATTCTGCCGGCAAAACCATCCGTACGGATGTTTCTGGAAGCATCTAGATTCAGCCGTACGGATCCTTTAGGCAGGACCCGTTTTACTTCGTTTTTTTCGCTCCTTTTAATTATCCGTTCTGCGTGTGTGACCCAATAGGATTATACTAAGTTGGCAACGAGTCCGAACCAGTCAAACCTCGTATGTCATAAGCGGACTCTAGCAAGCCATTATGACTACCCAATTAGTATAACTTTGAACTCCAAAGTTTCCTAAAATAGAACATAACACAATCTCTTTGTTACACGATGTCTATTGAACGTAAGCCATGGTCAATGGTCAACTTACATTTGTTCAATGCTTTCTCGATCCCGAATGTATTGATAATACAAATCTTATTTGAGCACGGCCATGCATTTCATCAATACCATTCATCGAGTGGCCAAAGCTTGACATCTCTCTTGACGATGAACAAATCCCATCTTGGCTTATTACTCTTCCCTACATGATTCCGATTATGCCAATCATATTCTTTATAGATATCCAGTTAGGGATAACGTTTGAATATGTCAAACGTAATGTTCATCATGTGGAAGACTGTAATAACCTCAGGTCTAAAGATTCCAGTGATATAACTATATGAGACTTAATTATGACATTGTGACCATGACATAAATCTTATAGGGGTCAGTCCAGTATTTGTTCTCCAACAAATACCCATAAGTCTAATTGTATCCCATACACCATAATCATCATATGATGATCTATTAAACTTATACTAATAATTATTCATAATTATCAGGGACGGGGATTATTATAATAAACATGCAAAAGACATAATAATCAAACGTTCAATATCATTATAAATAATAACATTTGTTTTACAAACAACATGCCTAGGGCATAACACCAACAATCTCCCACTTGCACTAGGCCTAATTAATGTATCGAATACCCATAGACCTAACATGAACATCATGCTTTGCTTGCGGAAGACCTTTATCAATGGGTCTGCAATATTATCATCAGTTGGTACTCTGCATATATTTACGTCTCCTCTATCAACGATCTCTCTAATGATATGAAAACGCCTAAGTATGTGTTTGGATTTCTGATGCGATCTAGGTTCCTTTGCTTGAGCAATAGCACCATTATTATCACAATAAAGGTCTATTGGATTAGCAATGCTAGGAACCACTTCTAGTTCACCAATGAACTTTTTAATCCAAACAGCCTCTTTAGCAGCATCGGATGCAGCAATATACTCAGCTTCAGTTGTAGAATCAGCGACGGTACTTTGCTTAGAACTCTTCCAGCTAACAGCACCTCCATTGAGCACAAATACAAATCCAGATTGCTATCTAGAATCATCCTTGTCGGTTTGGAAGCTTGCATCTATGTAACCACTTACAACTAGATCATCTTCCATTCCTCCATACACCAAGAACGAATCTTTAGTCCTTCGCAAGTACTTAAGAATCGTCTTGACTGTAATCCAGTGACTTTCACCGGGATCAGATTGGTATCTGCTCGTCATGCTCAAAGCATACGAGATATCAGGTCTAGTACATATCATGGCATACATGATGGATCCAATAGCAGAAGCATATGGAATCCCAATCATTCTCTCACGATCATCAGTCGTCTTAGGACACTGATTCTTGCTTAGAGATATGCCATGACCTACTGGCAAATTTCCTCTTTTAGAGTTTTCCATGCGGAATCTCTTAAGAACTTTGTCAATATATGTATCTTGACTTAAACCAATCAATTTCTTGGATCTATCACGATAGATCCTTATGCCAAGGATGTAAGCGGCTTCTCCTATATCTTTCATTGAGAAACACTTTCCTAACCAAGTCTTTACATACTACAGTGCAGGAATGTCATTTCCAATGATTAATATGTCATCAACATATAGCATAAGAAATAGTACTACGCTCCCACTAATCTTCTTGTATACACAAGGTTTCATCTTCGTTCTTGATGAAGCCAAACTCTTTGACCGATTCATCAAATCGAAGATTCCAACTCCTAGAGGCTTGCTTCAATCCATAAATGGATCTTTGGAATTTGCATACTTTGTTAGAATTTTCTGGAATTACAAAACCTTCAGGTTGTGTCATATAAACATCCTCAAGTAAGTTCCCGTTAAAGAACGCTGTTTTGACATCCATTTGCCATATCTCATAGTCAAAATATGCGGCTATGGCAAGTAAAATTCTTATAGACTTGATCATTGCTACGGGCGAAAAGGTTTCATCATAGTCGATTCCATGAATCTGCCTATAGCCTTTCGCTACAAGCCTAGCTTTAAAAGTATGCACCTTACCATCCATGTCAGTCTTCCTTTTGAAAACCCACTTGCATCCTATGGTTTTTACACCTTCGGGCGCATCAATCAAGTTCCAAACTTGATTGTCATACATGGACTTAATTTCAGATTCCATGGCTCCAAGCCATTTATCTGAATCAAGAGCGGATATCGCTTCTTGGTAGGAAGTAGGTTCGTCATCAACTATGACTTCCACTTCATTGCTATCCGTCATGAGAAATCCATATCTCTCAGGTTTGGATCGCACCCTACCAGTTCTGCGAGGAACTTGAGTATTCTAAATAGGTTCCACAACTCCTTGTGAAACTTGTTCAGATCCAACATTTTGTTCCACATTATTTTCAGGTTCTCGAACTTCTTCGAGATTAATTTTACTCCCACTAATTCCTTTGGAGAGAAACTCTTTCTCTAGAAAGGTACCATCTCGGGCAACAAACACTTTGTTGTCCGTGCGGTTGTAAAAGTAATAACCCTTAGTTTCCTTAGGGTAACCCACAAAATAACACTTGTCAGATTTTGGTGCAAGTTTGTCAGAGATCATTCTCTTAACATAAGCATCACAACCCCAAATCTTCATGAAAGACAAACTAGGTTTTCTTCCAGTCCACATCTCATATGGAGTCTTTGGAACAGATTTAGTTGGAACTCTATTTAGTGTAAGAGCAGCAGTTTCTAGTGCATGTCCCCAAAAGGTTAAAGGAAGATCAACTTGACTCATCATGGAGCGGACCATATCTAATAAAGTCCTATTTCTCCGCTCAGACACACCATTCCATTGTGGTGTTCCAGGTGGAGTTAATTGTGAAACAATTCCACAATCTTTAAGATGATTGTCAAATTCTTGGTTTAAATATTCTCCACCACGATCAGATCGAAGTGCTTTAATAGTTTTGCCAAGTTGATTCTGTACTTCATTTTGAAATATTCTAAATATCTCAAAAGATTCACTTTTATGCTTCATTAAGTAGACATAGCCATATCTACTAAAATCATCAGTAAAAGTTATGAAGTATTGATATCCTCCCCTAGCACTGCTGCTCATTGGTCCACAAACATCAGTATGTATGAGTCCCAATAAGTCACTAGCCCTTTCACTACTCTTAGTAAAAGGTGCCTTAGTCATCTTTCCAAGTAAACAAGACTCACAAGTTTCATATGATTCAAAATCATGTGAATCTAAAAGTCCGTCCCCATGGAGTTTTGAGATACGCTTCTCATTAATATGACCAAGACGGCAATGCCACAAATAAGTATGATTTACATCATTAGGTTTGGATTTCTTATTTACTGTAGACACCCCGCCTTGGACCTCTCACTTCGATTGCATACAAAGTATTTTTATTTAACTCATTTTCGTTAATTTCTGTTACTTCGGTTAAGTTCCTAACTGATTTCGTTAGTTTTGGACTAAACTGCATAACAAAGTTAACTTTTAGGGTCATTCTGTCATTCTGTCCTTTTCTGCCGCGGGCGCTTCCGGAACTGTTAACGGACTGCGCGCGTGTCTCGCCCCAAAAGCATTACTCGCGCGCTTCCCATTTTGGCAGTAACGGATTGCACCTTATTTCCCTCCCTTTCTTATTTGCAACATCTCTTTCTTGATCACAAAAAACTTCTTTTCTCATCCACATTCATCCCCCCTAGTTTTATAACCTCCAATCCCATTATTCTAGCCATCTCTTTAAAACAAAATAATTCATTTTTTTATTTTATTTTATTTTATTTTATTTTATTTCTTTCATTTATTATTTTATTTATCTTATTTTCTATTGGTCAATTCCATCTCACATGGATTGACCAATTTCCCTCCAACCTTTCCCTATTTTTTTTCACCTATAAAAACCATCATCTTCTACCTTAGAAAAGGACTCTTTTTACACTCTTTGGAACCAACTTCATCTTCCCTACAAGAACTATACACAAGTTCTCTCAACACATTTTCCCTACAAACAAACACTACACAAAGTGTTGCACAACCATTTCTCTACAAACAACACCATCTTCAAGTCAAAGTCTAAGGTCCTCATTTCTAAAGGTACTTTTATTCTTCTTCTCTTTTATTCTAGTCTTACTAGTATGCAATCCCCATCAATTGGGACATGACCAAATGACCACTTTACTACATTAAAGTTGGTTAAGGTTATATCCCTACATTTTAATCTATACTTTAATTTCCTATACATTTTTTAATGTAATTGTTTAGCATAAATTTATAAATAAAACAATTCTCTTTTCTTCCCCTTTTTCTTTACATTATAATTGTTAGCACTGTTAATAAATTGAATGACATTTAGCATTAGAACACCAATAGTAGCAAGACCCGCATAAGCGGGGCAGAGTGGGTGTTTAAGTACTTCCCACTCCGTCACCTAACCCCCGAACCCTTCTCTCCCGAATCTCTGGTTTTGTACATAAATTAGGCTATTTCTAAGTTTTTCTTATGTTCCTTTAAAAACATATGTGGCGACTCTAAACAATCTAAAACAAGTTAGACATCCTAAGATAATTCACCGCTCTAGCCAAAGTCGTGGTTTCCCGGGGTATCTACAGTGGCGACTCCGCTGGGGAGTATTTAGAGGGTTAAACTTGCGTTGTTAACTTTTGGTGTTCTTATTACTGTTTTCTGGGCATTCTGGTAAAAAGGGTGGGAAGCGCGCGCCTCTGGCCTCCTTGGCCTAAAGCGCGCGCGTCCGACCCCAATTACCAGAATCGCCCGTCTTCTTTCTTGTCCTTCAATTCCATGTTTCTGTGCTAACAATTACTGCAGGGGAAAGAATTTTTTATTTGGGGTCAAGGCAATCCCTTGAACCCACTGATTCGCAGGTTGTTACCCAGATGCGGGCGCCTCTGCCCCTCTTTGTCTAACGCGCGCGCCTCCCGAGTAGGCATCCTAATGCGCGCGCTTCTGGGCATTTTTCAGAAACAGAACAGTGCACAGAACAGAGTGGTTTTGACAGTGTGTGGGCACCGGGCCTGCACAGAACTTCTTTTATTTTCTGTTTGTTTTATCGGTCACACGTGTGATTCGAAAGTTGTAATTATGTGCTTATTTGTTTTTTTTTATTTCTTTTGAAAAAAAATTGTTTTGTCACATGTTAGACCTCACACTACATGCACATATTCTAATCAATTGCTGACTATCGAGTCGCACAATGTTCAACCCCAAACCCGTCGAGGCCCGTCCTAGAAAGTTTCAAGCTCCACCCGACCTTGACTCTTTCGAAGCGGTCAACCTCAGCCCGTGGCGTAGTTCAAGACTACATGCCGGGGGTGACCTTTGAGCCTCATATTCAAGCCGAGCACAAGCCACACAATTCTAGTCTAGGGTCTAACACTCCGTGACCAAGTCGGTTTTTCATGTGCCGAGATTTCCCTAAACTAATGTCTTCAAATCATACATGCTAACTTGTTGCAATGGACGAAATAAAACTCCGTCCCCAAAAGTGGTTATTTTGGACGAAAAAAAATCCGTCCCCGCATGTATGATTTACTACATTAATTTAGTTTAATCCCGACACATGTAGGTCTCACAAGCGTGGTGGAATCCGATGAGTATATGGGACCGCGAGAAGGTCTATATACTAGTGTGACGATTCCACTATTTTTTCTAGAAACCCCAAAAAGGACTCCATCCTTCCGACTTTTGTAAAAAAAAAAACAAAAACAAAAAAGAGTCATTTTCTTTATATGGTTGAGTCTTTTTCGTGTTTGTGGGTTAAATTTATTTTACTCAAAAGGTATTTGTGGGGCCAACCTAAGATCAACCGTGTTCTTTCAATAGGTCCAATGGCTTCCAACGGCAACAACAACAATGGTGGGTACTTCTCCGTGTCCAATGAAAGACTCTTCAACATAATAAGAGCCATGGGGGAACAAATGGATAGACTTTCCGAGGATGCCCGTCGAAAAGACGATTTGTGGCAAGCCCGTTTTGATCTCAAGAGGAAGATTCACAAGGAAGAGGTTTCCGAGCTCAAAGCCCGTGTAACGCCCATCCTTAATCTTGTTAAATATTTGACTTATTTGTTAAATTCTTGACTTGCTTGTTAAATTCTTGACTAGCATATTTATATGCTATTTTATTTGAGTTAATTATTTAATTACTTTAGAAAATTAAGGTGGTTAAATGTCAAAGTTGAAAGTTTAGGGGCCTTTTTGTCAAAGTTAGAACCTGAGGGGCCAAAGGGCAATTTTTGAAACTTGAATGTATATAAGTGTTGCTTCTTCTCAGAGAAGCATTTTTTCTCTCAAGTCTTCTCGTTGCTTCCTCTGTTCCATAGAAGGGAGTCCAGTTTTACCCTATTCTCGACTCCTCGCGATTAATTATCCCTCTGTTCGTGATTCTGGTCCCGGATAAATATTCGTGGCGTTGAATAGCGTTCCAGACCGATCAGAAATTAATTTGGGTCAACTTGATTTTTGACTAGGTAAGCTATTAGCTTCCCCTTACTTGTAATAACATGTATATATGTTATTCCCGCTACTTGTTCTTGTTAAAATTGTATTTTGAGCAATTTTTGTGATACTTGTAAAATTGGGACGAAGGGAGTATTCGTATAATAACAAGCATGAATAGCACCTGGGAAAAGAAACTTGAAAAATTATTGAAAAATTATACTCCTATTCGTGAGACGGTAAAATAGTAACTTGATTTAAATATTATTAGAAAATTGTACCATTATTTGTGGTACGGGAAAATGAATGGAATATCCCTAAATGTTTATAGTAGTATATTAGAAAATTGTACTTATACTTTTGGGGACGGTGAAATATTAAATAGGAATAAAAGGAAAGTGTCCTATTATTTATGGGACGGTAAAAGAAATGAATTGGGCTTGAAATAGGAGTTCTAAACTTGTTAGTATACTCCTGAGAATGTTAGGAGTGTTAGTTAAATGTTACTCCTACGTGTGGGACGGAGAATTAATGAAACTTGAATTCAGGGGAAAAGGGCCAAAATTTGTACCGCACGTCGTGCGCCTTTATTTGGCACGGTCGTGCCAAATATTACCTTTAGGCAAATTTCCTCGACAGTGTTAGCACGGTCGTGCGCCTTTTATGGGCACGGTCGTGCCGAAAATGAGTTTTGTGTGAAAACCTCTCGACCTTGATAGCACGGTCGTGCCACTTTTGCACACACGGTCGTGCCAAGTGGAAATTCTGATTTTCCTTCTTGAATTGTTTCCTCCATACTTTCTATAGGAGAGTCGAAATCAAGATCCGAAAGAAGCTGAATAAGATAGACATAGAGAGCTATTCAAAGCACACTCTAATTACCTAATGAGATTTTGGGTGTTTGTCTAGGGCACCTAGATAGGTGTTTTGAGACATTGAATTGATTAAGTATAAGAATAAGAATTCTTTATTGTGTCTTGAAATCAAGGTTTGTGCACCTTAGGGGCATTAAAACAATGACTTGAGATTGAATATCCTATGTAGGGAATTAAGAACTTGTAAGTATGAGTGGTATAGCTCATTGACCTAAATTGAACTCGAAGTATTCTTGGTCTAGGTTTAGGGTACTACCCTAGATGGCCTAGATGAGTGTTGTAGAACACTCTAGTACTGAAAAATAGTCCATTTGTGAACAAATGAAATGTGGACTTGAATCATAATTAAATGATAACTTGAGTATAAGAGTAGTAACTCTTTTATATGTCTTGAAGTTAATGTTTGTATACCTTAGGGGTACCAACTAATGTCTTGAGCTTGAATGTCCTAAGAAAAGGATTGGAAAATAATTCGTGAAAGATGTATAATTCATCTTCCTAGCTTGAACTTGAAGTATAAGATAATTAACTCTTGTACATGTTTAATCATCCAAAGAAATGGATTGAGAACTTGGATATAAGATGATAAGATCTTGTATATGTATTGAATGTCCTGAATGTCTTGAATGTCTTAAGATAAGACAGTAACTTGAAGTATAAGACAATAAAATCTCGTACATGACTTGAACATCCAAATAATTGGATTAAGACTTGAATATAAGATTATAAAATCTTGTACGTGCCTTGACACCAATATAGGTGTATGGTAATAAACTTGAAAGAGTCTTGATGTGTATATGCAAATCTTGCATATATTTACTTGATAGAATGTGGCTTCTTGATTGATTGGTACGTGGTATGAATAACCAAAGAATTGGGTTATGGAACTAGATAGAGAATGATTAACTCTACTACATACTTGAACTTGATACGTGTATATTGGAAGTGCTATAAATAAGCACTAAAGTGTAATTGATTTAGTTCTTAATCGTGTATATACTCAATGAAGTATATAAAATATAAAGAAGATATCTTGTCTTGAAATGGTTCCTAAAGAAAATAGGGACTAGTGTAATATGAAGATAATTCATATAATCGTGAATACTACGATTTAAATTAATAAGAATGATTACAGAACACAATATGTGTTAGAAAATGTATTCGATTACTAACGATACATATACGTGAGATATGATAGTGACTAGGTAGGAATGTGACCTATGCTACTACGTGTTAGAGTCTAAGGTATTGGGCTCTATTTGATAGTAAGGGTATCGGGATAGACACTTTAATGTGTTAAACGTGATATGAATATGTACGTGCAAACTTGGCATGTGACAAAGTGAAATACCCTACTACTTGACTGAAGTCTGTTATAAATGGACTCTTACTTGGATTGATCGTGTTACATGGACACCTTATGTGCCATTGTTATCTTGGTTTGTATTCGCAATAATTGCGTACGTGTACTTATATTGAGCACATGATACATAATTACATGGTGCATATTCTTGTGAGCACATGATACATAATTACATGGTGCATATTCTTGTGAGCACATGATACATAATTACATGGTGCATAAAGAATAGTCCACTAATAAGGGACTGAGTTCTGTTCTCGTAGTTCAAGTAAATATCTACTTGTGCATTCTTGGTGAGTCCAGCTGGTTCTCCTTGCTTGTTCGAAAATATATAGGTTCACGCTTGTCGCGAGAGCTGGGGTTTAAGTGACAATCGGGTCCCTATGTATTTCCGCCCGACCCCTTACTACCGGCCATAGTAAGGGCATAGCTTCCTTGGTTGGAGCAATAAGCCTGACCTAAGTGAATGCTAACTCCCGTCTTGTTCACCACGTGGATTTTGTATCTTGTGGATGACACTGGTTACCAGGTCTTCTTATATACTGCACAGCAGTCTCTTGTTCCTGTTCTTGGTTGTCCTCAGCTAGAAAAGCATCGACAACAAATGGTATTCTTGGGAGAAATAAGGAAGGATTCAGGTACAATGCGTGATAGGCCTATGTGCATCTTGGTGAGTTGGTTTAGCCTCTCACTCTACTTGACTACTTGTTACCTGAACCTTTCTTGAGCTTGATTACTTGTTGAGTTGGCTTAGCATCTCCTATACTTGTTACTTGATGATACTTGATATATGTTTAGTTGAGTATCTACTTGTATTGCATGATAACATGACATATAGTTGCATGTTAATAGCTTACTGAGATTTATCTCACCCTTTATTTGTTTAATTGTTTCCCCCCCCCCAGGAAAGCAGGGGATAGTACGCAGTGAGACTCGATTTAGCTGGGAACTTACTCAGCAGGATATTGTTGTTCGAAGTTAGTGTCCTTTTATATTTTGGTAAGGACGATCTTGTATGAGTTAATAAACTCTGGGCTTGTATTGGGGTAGTATTTGTTGTCCCTAGACAGTTCTTGTTTCTAGCTTATTTGCTAGGCATGTCTTCCGCTGTATGTAACCATTTTGGTTTTAATTTTCTTGGTCTAGAACTCGTGTGAGCTATCTTAGCTCCCTACTCTTGAGTATATATATCATGTCAGTTTTGTTTTTAACAGGTATTATTCCTGTTTTCCGTTAGTTTTTTGTTTCTTGTTAGTTACGCGCACCAGGTTCGAGGTTCTATTAGGGAATCCCGGGACTTGGGGCGTGTCAGTGTGGTATCAGAGCTATGGTTTAGCTCTTAGCCTGGATAGGGTCTATGGCCTAGGTTGGGTTAATCTTGGGTGTGTTTCCGACGCCGAGTGCTTCGTTACTTGTTGTTATACCAGGCATAGGACTGGTATTAGTAGTGTTAATCCAATTGGATTAGATGGTTTGAGAATCGAGAGCGCGAGTCTTTAAAGACTTAGGCGTATTTATCTTGTCTTGTGGACATTGTTTCGTGCTATATATGCATGCTTGTCCTTATCTCGTGAATTGCGTGGAAGTGTATTCTCTAGTAAGAGACTACGTGTTGATATCATTATTTATAAGAGCTTGATAAAAGTGTGGGTGATAGCACCCTATACGTTCTATGTTGACTTGGTCGTGTCACCGGTATGGGACATTGATGTGATACGTGTTATGGCTTGGCTCTTACGTGTTATGATTTGGCTTTCTATACGTTATGCCATTCTTGTTTACCACAATAGATGGTAATTATTTCTATGCTAGTATGCTTGACTATATATGTGAGCATGATAGATTTATGCATAACCTTTATGTTCTGCATTGAAAGTCTAGAAAGGGTTCTTGAGATTGTACTGGGTATTTAACCTATGTGATTGACAGTGGAGTTTCTACACCAAACCAGATGGATGTATCCATTCTTGATGAGAAACTGGATTATCTTGAGTTGTGACAGTGCGAATACAGTGCTGATATCTGAATTAATGTTCTTGACCTCGATTGAGTTAAACGAGTTGAAGATTCAACTTGAGAATTTCTTGATAGAGGATATATCTACCTTGTAGTGGATGTCTGAATTGAGTATCTGTGTTGACCTATTAGTGGAAACAACCAAGGTACGTGTGTTCTTGAGATTTCTTGGTCTTGTTAGAGATTCATGAATGAATTTCGAAGGCAGCTCCATTGTTAACTATTTGACACCGAGAGCTACATCTTTTGATGGATTGTCTTGATGGATTGATATACGTAAAGTCATTTTTGAATATTGAAACGATGGATAACCACGACTTCAGTATTTGAGATTGCCTAGTGGATTTGACTAGTATTACAGTGATCTGGAGGATATGACCAGTTTTATTATTTCTAGTGGATATGTCAAGTTTCACCGATATAGTGGATTGACTAATCGAGTCTGCTTGACTTTATGTGTTTTGATGTTATAATTGATACATCTAAATTGCATAGAATATTTGTAAGTATCTGTGCATAGTCGTGAGGTTCTTGAGTTCTACTTGTTGATTATATATGTTATAATCTTGATCTAGTAAAAATTCGAGGACGAATTTTCTTTAAGGTGGGGAGGATGTAACGCCCATCCTTAATCTTGTTAAATATTTGACTTATTTGTTAAATTCTTGACTTGCTTGTTAAATTCTTGACTAGCATATTTATATGCTATTTTATTTGAGTTAATTATTTAATTACTTTAGAAAATTAAGGTGGTTAAATGTCAAAGTTGAAAGTTTAGGGGCCTTTTTGTCAAAGTTAGAACCTGAGGGGCCAAAGGGCAATTTTTGAAACTTGAATGTATATAAAGTGTTGCTTCTTCTCAGAGAAGCATTTTTTTCTCTCAAGTCTTCTCGTTGCTTCCTCTGTTCCATAAAAGGGAGTCCAGTTTTACCCTATTCTCGACTCCTCGCGATTAATTATCCCTCTGTTCGTGATTCCGGTCCCGGATAAATATTCGTGGCGTTGAATAGAGCGTTCCAGACCGATCAGAAATTAATTTGGGTCAACTTGATTTTTGACTAGGTAAGCTATTAGCTTCCCCTTACTTGTAATAACATGTATATATGTTATTCCCGCTACTTGTTCTTGTTAAAATTGTATTTTGAGCAATTTTTGTGATACTTGTAAAATTGGGACGAAGGGAGTATTCGTATAATAACAAGCATGAATAGCACCTGGGAAAAGAAACTTGAAAAATTATTGAAAAATTATACTCCTATTCGTGAGACGGTAAAATAGTAACTTGATTTAAATATTATTAGAAAAATTGTACCATTATTTGTGGTACGGGAAAATGAATGGAAATATCCCTAAATGTTTATAGTAGTATATTAGAAAATTGTACTTATACTTTTGGGGACGGTGAAATATTAAATAGGAATAAAAGGAAAGTGTCCTATTATTTATGGACGGTAAAAGAAATGAATTGGGCTTGAAATAGGAGTTCTAAACTTGTTAGTATACTCCTGAGAATGTTAGGAGTGTTAGTTAAATGTTACTCCTACGTGTGGGACGGAGAATTAATGAAACTTGAATTCAGGGGAAAAGGGCCAAAATTTGTACCGCACGGTCGTGCGCCTTTATTTGGCACGGTCGTGCCAAATATTACCTTTAGGCAAATTTCCTCGACAGTGTTAGCACGGTCGTGCGCCTTTTATGGGCACGGTCGTGCCGAAAATGAGTTTTGTGTGAAAACCTCTCGACCTTGATAGCACGGTCGTGCCACTTTTGCACACACGGTCGTGCCAAGTGGAAATTCTGATTTTCCTTCTTGAATTGTTTCCTCCATAACTTTCTATAGGAGAGTCGAAATCAAGATCCGAAAGAAGCTGAATAAGATAGACATAGAGAGCTATTCAAAGCACACTCTAATTACCTAATGAGATTTTGGGTGTTTGTCTAGGGCACCTAGATAGGTGTTTTGAGACATTGAATTGATTAAGTATAAGAATAAGAATTCTTTATTGTGTCTTGAAATCAAGGTTTGTGCACCTTAGGGGCATTAAAACAATGACTTGAGATTGAATATCCTATGTAGGGAATTAAGAACTTGTAAGTATGAGTGGTATAGCTCATTGACCTAAATTGAACTCGAAGTATTCTTGGTCTAGGTTTAGGGTACTACCCTAGATGGCCTAGATGAGTGTTGTAGAACACTCTAGTACTGAAAAATAGTCCATTTGTGAACAAATGAAATGTGGACTTGAATCATAATTAAATGATAACTTGAGTATAAGAGTAGTAACTCTTTTATATGTCTTGAAGTTAATGTTTGTATACCTTAGGGGTACCAACTAATGTCTTGAGCTTGAATGTCCTAAGAAAAGGATTGGAAAATAATTCGTGAAAGATGTATAATTCATCTTCCTAGCTTGAACTTGAAGTATAAGATAATTAACTCTTGTACATGTTTAATCATCCAAAGAAATGGATTGAGAACTTGGATATAAGATGATAAGATCTTGTATATGTATTGAATGTCCTAAATGTCTTGAATGTCTTAAGATAAGACAGTAACTTGAAGTATAAGACAATAAAATCTCGTACATGACTTGAACATCCAAATAATTGGATTAAGACTTGAATATAAGATTATAAAATCTTGTACGTGCCTTGACACCAATATAGGTGTATGGTAATAAACTTGAAAGAGTCTTGATGTGTATATGCAAATCTTGCATATATTTACTTGATAGAATGTGGCTTCTTGATTGATTGGTACGTGGTATGAATAACCAAAGAATTGGGTTATGGAACTAGATAGAGAATGATTAACTCTACTACATACTTGAACTTGATACGTTTATATTGGAAGTGCTATAAATAAGCACTAAAGTGTAATTGATTTAGTTCTTAATCGTGTATATACTCAATGAAGTATATAAAATATAAAGAAGATATCTTGTCTTGAAATGGTTCCTAAAGAAAATAGGGACTAGTGTAATATGAAGATAATTCATATAATCGTGAATACTACGATTTAAATTAATAAGAATGATTACAGAACACAATATGTGTTAGAAAATGTATTCGATTACTAACGATACATATACGTGAGATATGATAGTGACTAGGTAGGAATGTGACCTATGCTACTACGTGTTTAGAGTCTAAGGTATTGGGCTCTATTTGATAGTAAGGGTATCGGGATAGACACTTTAATGTGTTAAACGTGATATGAATATGTACGTGCAAACTTGGCATGTGACAAAGTGAAATACCCTACTACTTGACTGAAGTCTGTTATAAATGGACTCTTACTTGGATTGATCGTGTTACATGGACACCTTATGTGCCATTGTTATCTTGGTTTGTATTCGCAATAATTGCGTACGTGTACTTATATTGAGCACATGATACATAATTACATGGTGCATATTCTTGTGAGCACATGATACATAATTACATGGTGCATATTCTTGTGAGCACATGATACATAATTACATGGTGCATAAAGAATAGTCCACTAATAAGGGACTGAGTTCTGTTCTCGTAGTTCAAGTAAATATCTACTTGTGCATTCTTGGTGAGTCCAGCTGGTTCTCCTTGCTTGTTCGAAAATATATAGGTTCACGCTTGTCGCGAGAGCTAGGGTTTAAGAGACAATCGGGTCCCTATGTATTTCCGCCCGACCCCTTACTACCGGCCATAGTAAGGGCATAGCTTCCTTGGTTGGAGCAATAAGCCTGACCTAAGTGAATGCTAACTCCCGTCTTGTTCACCACGTGGATTTTGTATCTTGTGGATGACACTGGTTACCAGGTCTTCTTATATACTGCACAGCAGTCTCTTGTTCCTGTTCTTGGTTGTCCTCAGCTAGAAAAGCATCGACAACAAATGGTATTCTTGGGAGAAATAAGGAAGGATTCAGGTACAATGCGTGATAGGCCTATGTGTATCTTGGTGAGTTGGTTTAGCCTCTCACTCTACTTGACTACTTGTTACCTGAACCTTTCTTGAGCTTGATTACTTGTTGAGTTGGCTTAGCATCTCCTATACTTGTTACTTGATGATACTTGATATATGTTTAGTTGAGTATCTACTTGTATTGCATGATAACATGACATATAGTTGCATGTTAATAGCTTACTGAGATTTATCTCACCCTTTATTTGTTTAATTGTTTCCCCCCCCCCCCACAGGAAAGCAGGGGATAGTACGCAGTGAGACTCGATTTAGCTGGGAACTTACTCAGCAGGATATTGTTGTTCGAAGTTAGTGTCCTTTTATATTTTGGTAAGGACGATCTTGTATGAGTTAATAAACTCTGGGCTTGTATTGGGGTAGTATTTGTTGTCCCTAGACAGTTCTTGTTTCTAGCTTATTTGCTAGGCATGTCTTCCGCTGTATGTAACCATTTTGGTTTTAATTTTCTTGGTCTAGAACTCGTGTGAGCTATCTTAGCTCCCTACTCTTGAGTATATATATCATGTCAGTTTTGTTTTTAACAGGTATTATTCCTGTTTTCCGTTAGTTTCTTGTTTCTTGTTAGTTACGCGCACCAGGTTCGAGGTTCTATTAGGGAATCCCGGGACTTGGGGCGTGTCAGCCCGTTTGCAAGAGCTCACCAACAACAAGGCAAAGTTTAAGGGTAAAGCATGCTCAAGTGGCCCGTCCCTCAAAAGCTACAAAGGTACCGCCAACAACCGAGTTTTCACTCCTCTCCTAGGAGTAACCCAAGCCGAAGCATTTGAAACTTTGGTGGCAAGTGGAAAGGTCAAGCCTTTGGAGGGGTACAAGCCGAAGACGATACCGAAGAATCATGCACATGGTGAATGGTGCGGCTACCACAAGCATAGTGGCCATACTACCGAAGGGTGCTTCCTTCTCCGAAACATCATCCAAGATTTGTTCGACAACGGCGAATTTACTGTGGGTGAAGAGCAACCTTTAGAGAGTGCCAACATGCAAGAACTCATCAAAGAAGAATGATTTGGTTTCGAAATGGGGCTTCTACAAGAAATCATGCCACAAGGAGACTACAACGACAATGGGGACTACAACAACAATCTCCGTTTCTCTTTCTCTACCTAGTAATAGGAATTAAAAAAAAAAGAGTCAAAAGTCCTCTAATGTGTGCATTAAAGTTTTCTTTCGTCCCACTTGTGTGAATGTTCGAGTCAATCATCAAATAAAAGTCGTTCTTGTCCTCATACACTCTTCCAAGTTGTTCAATCTAATTCTTGGCAAAATGATGAGAAGTTGTCTAAACACGTTTTAGAACGAAGGCCATCGCTTGAACGCCTAGGGGCTAAACATCGACGACGGCATCAACAACGAAGACATCAAAAATGACGAAATCAAGACAAAGAAAGGTGGAGCAACAATCATGAAGAAAAGTTTTCAAAAGGGGATTTAAAAAAAAAAAAAAACTCGCTAGGTTGAAATCATCAAATCAACCTAGGCAAAAGTTAGAGCACACAAAAAAAAAAAAAAAATTCCCCTCAATCAAATAAGATCAACATCATCATCCACCAACAAAGGACGAAGCTACGAAGCAACAATTCCATCACGAAGAATGGAGAATCCACAAGAACTACGGTGACCTGAGCCTCTACACTGGAGGAACGTAGGCAACCTTCGGGTCCGGTCTCATGCAAGAAAGAAGAAATGTTTAGCCCTAGCGCGTTATGGTGATCGGCCTTCATCTCGAACTTGTCAAGACATCTTTGTACGATTCATTTTCCAATGAATTAATCACCAAAAGATTGAACAACTTTCTTAGATTTGGAATCATTTCGCGTTCCTTGTCGAGTCTAGGGACTTCTATTCTTTCTGCATACTACCAATTTCTTGCAATCAAATTGGGGCTTTCCTTCTCTTCTCTCTTAATGACTTACTTGCCTTCGCGAGTCATTCAATTCAATAAAAAATACATGTCAATACTAGGGACACTTCCCAGGTCAAGTCAATGTCACTCATCATTAGTGACAAGAGGTCTCCACCGCAAAATCACATGTCTTATCTCCTCAGCTAGAGTCAATGCACACTCCCTCATTAATCGAGTCAAAATGAAGACGCAAAAGAGATGCCCGCTAGATTGAAAACCCGAAAGGGCGGTCTAGGCAAAAAACAGGGTGCGTCATAAAAAAAAAAAAAAAAAATGAGAGAGTGAGAGAGAGAAGGGAAAGAGAAATGGAGATCTCCGGCCTCTAAAGAAGACAACTGCACGAGCTCTACATTGGATCTCCTCAGCAAGTCAATTCCCCACCGAGTCAACTTTGGGATTGCAAAAGGCTCGACAAGATATGGCACCATCAAAGGTTGTTTTGGGTTATTGGCATCATTCTCCAGCAGTGTGCATTTTTGGGTTCATGAAAAGAAGACCCGTGGTAGCCAAGACCCATCCGAGAACGAGCCCATCATAAAAGGGCACGAGGTTGCACAAATAATCCCTAGCTAGTCAATTGGCTTGGGCATAAAATAGCAACAACATGTGTCTCAGTTTTCAAAGCTTCTTCAAGTATGTGCTTCTAAAGTACGCCGAAATGCTCCTGAGAAATGGAGTAGCTCTTGCCATGTCCTCTCATGTTTGTTCCCTCGCACGAGGATGAGTCACTCTTGCTTTGCTCAACAAATGGTGACGCCCTAGGGGCTATGTGACTCAAGGACAAGGACTTCTTTTGCTTCACTTGACAATCAATACGCCCTAGAGGCTATGTTCGAGAAAGATGTGTGAGACTATCCTCAAAGTCTCCCAAAAGGGATGTCAAAAAGCCCTCTTGTCGCGTGTGCCCGTGCTCGTTCCCCCAATCAAGGATGGACCTTTTCGCAATCAATGATGGCACTCTAAGGGCTACGGTCAAAGCTTAAAGGCTCCCTCGGCAAAGAGCAATTAACTCCCCAGCAGTATCCCCAGCCGAGTCATGTGCAACATTGGAAGCTTCCTCAATTCGGCACCGAAGGTCTCAAGGGGCTTCGCAATCTACAATATTTTGGGCTACGGCATTACAGTAATTCAAGCAAAGGGCAGTATTAGGGCTTCGCGACCGACAGTCTTTTGGGCAACAATACTCGAGCAAGTGCAATGTGGAGTAGTCTTATGGCTCCATGAGAACAATCAAGATTCAAGGGTCTCTCAACACTTCAAGCCAAAAGCCTCTTGGTTTTAAATGAAGACTCCGATGTTATGAATGAAGTTGATGATTTTTGTTAGAACGCACAGCGAGATTTTGAAGGAAGTCTTAGAGAAAAAGAAAAAGATTCAATATACTTAACTCTAATCAAAACAGGGTTATAGCGGGAAATGCCACGGCCAATCCCAATGTTTCTGCAATTCAGCACCCCCTTCTCCAAGATCAAAAGCACAAGGTGCAGCTCAGATAAAGTTGGGCCACAGCACTAGTTGCATCCGAAGATCCGTCATTAGTTCAACTCAAGAAGAGTCAAGCAAGCATACTCATTTGAGACTTTATCACGCCAAGACCTTATCCTCCGCGACCTCGACGGCACCGCAAGACATTACTGCATCCTTTGACATAAGCCCTCAGCCATTTGGGTATCGACCACAATGAGACCATTCATCTCCCCAGTAAGAGCAAGAAGCAGATCTCTATCAAGAATTCTACCAAACGGTACATCCGCTCTCAATGCCGAGCCAATCACGAGATAATTTGGGGCTTTACAATGAAAGGTCTTCACATCCCGCCATCTACAAGCCCACGACACTTGGGGCTTTGCAATCTCTCGAAGCTTGGCATCAACGATCTCCTCTTGGGGCTTGCTCACTACAACAACAAAGGGCGATTTACTCGAATGGGCCAAGAGCTGATTTATCTTGGAGCTATGCAAGTCCCTCAAAATTTGGCATCAAAGGCATTCTAGGGGCTTTACAATCAGCAACCCCTCATCTCGGCATCAAAAGCCTTTTGAAGCCCCATAATCGACAAATCTCTTGGGGCTAGACATCAATCTTCGTTGGCACACCGGCGACAACAGAATTCAAGCGAGGCAATCCAGACTTCGACTGAACATGACTTGATCTTGGGTTGGCTTCACAAGCACACAATGGTTAAAATGGTTCACCCACGAACTAAAAAAAAAAAAAATATTTCCTCACATGTGTGCATATTCTTTCCTCTCTAATCTAAAAAAAAAAAAAAAAAGATTTTTCTTTTTCTTTTTCTCCTTCTATGTGCAAAAGTATGTGCTTTACTTTGCTTTGCTCCTAGCTTCTCCTCCAGCATTCTCCATCATCCTTGAACTACGCTGGTCTGATTCCCTTCAAATGATACGTAGGCAGCCTTTGGCACGACCAACCCATCATTCAGAATTTCATCTCAACAACATTCCATCGAAGGCAACGGCAGTTCATCATCTTCATCAAAAGTATCAACATCCTTCGGCAATCCATCTCCAATCAAGCAAACAATGGTAAGTGAAGGTATGAATGCATCCGAGGCCTTCCTCAAATCACACCGCACACAAAATCACTTTCTCCATTCCTACAAAAGCTCTCTCTCATGCAAAACCGCTCTCAAATCACATTGCACCACGAGCACAATTTCTCTCTTCATGCATCTTCTTGCACTAGCACATATACCTGCAAAGCACATAACAGGTACCACCGCGAAGTCAAACAGCATCTGCAACTCGAGGCACTTCATCCCCAGCAGAAAATGGTCCACAGTCAACCATGCCCGCATCCCCGCAAAAGTCAACTGCAACGCCAAACAGCACACGGCTTCAAAGCAGCAATTCGTCGAAGGTTCACTAACGGCCTCATCAACGGATTTCACTAACGGATTCGTCAACGAAGGTTCACAACGGCCTCATCAACATATTTCACTAACCGATTCGTCAACAAAGGTTCACTAACGGCCTCGAAGGTTCACTAACGGCCTCATCAACGGATTTCACTAACGGATTCGTCAACAAAGGTTCACTAACGGCCTCATCAACGGATTTCACTAACGGATTCGACAACAAAGGTTCACTAACGGCCTCGAAGGTTCACTAACGGCCTCATCAACGGATTTCACTAACGGATTCGACAACAAAACGGCCTTGAAGGTTCACTAACGGCCTCATCAACGGATTTCACTAACGGATTCGTCAACAAAGGTTCACTAACGGCCTCATCAACGGATTTCACTAACGGATTCGTCAGCAAAGGTTCACTAACGGCCTCATTCGAAGGTTCACTAACGGCCTCATCAAACGGATTTCACTAACGGATTCGTCAACAAAGGTTCACTAACGGCCTCGAAGGTTCACTAACGGCCTCATCAACGGATTTCACTAACGGATTCGTCAAAAGGTTCACTAACGGCCTCCTCAAAGGTTCACTAAAGGCCTCCTCAAAGGTTCACTAACGGCCTCATTCAAAGGTTAACTAACGGCCTTAAGGTTCACTAACGGCCTCCTCAAAGGTTCACTAACGGCCTCCTCAACAAAGGTTCACTAACGGCCTCATTCAAGGGTTCACTAACGGCCTCATCAACGGATTTCACTAACAGATTCGTCAACAAAGGTTCACTAACGGCCTCAACAAAGGTTCACTAACGGCCTCATTCAAAGGTTCACTAACAGACTCCTCAAAGGTTCACTAACGGCCTCATTCAAAGGTTCACTAACGGCCTCCTCAAAGGTTCACTAACGGCCTCTTCAAAGGTTCACTAACGGCCTCAAGGTTGGCCTCCTCAAAGGTTCACTAACGGCCTCATTCAAAGGTTCACTAACGGCCTCATTCAAGGGTTCACTAACGGCCTCAAGGCTCACTAACGGACTCCTCAAAGGTTCACTAACGGCCTTATTCAAAGGTTCACTAACGGCCTCACTCAACGGATTCAGCCGGCAGGTTTACCAACGGATCATGCCACCCCCCTCTATCAACAAAAGACGCTCACACAGGGAGCGCACCCCTATCTCTAGCAATTTCAAATTACTGCTTTCATCGAGTCTTTGCTTTCTTTTCTTTCTTTTTCTTTGTCGATATCCTCGGCGGGTGTTTTTACTTTCGTCGACATGTTTTGCTTTGCAATCCACGTCGCCGAGGGGCTCTGTAGACACCCCGCCTTGGACCTCTCACTTCGATTGCATACAAAGTATTTTTATTTAACTCATTTTCGTTAATTTCTGTTACTTCGGTTAAGTTCCTAACTGATTTCGTTAGTTTTGGACTAAACTGCATAACAAAGTTAACTTTTAGGGTCATTCTGTCCTTTTCTGCCGCGGGCGCTTCCGGAACTGTTAACGGGCTGCGCGCGCGTCTCGCCCTAAAAGCGGGACTCGCGCGCTTCCCATTTTGGCAGTAACGGATTGCACCTTATTTCCCTCCCTTTTCTTATTTGCAACATCTCTTTCTTGATCACAAAAGACTTCTTTTCTCATCCACATTCATCCCCCTAGTTTTATAACCTCCAATCCCATTATTCTAGCCATCTCTTTAAAACAAAATAATTCATTTTTATTTTATTTGATTTTCTTTTATTTATTTCTTTCATTTATTATTTTATTTATCTTATTTTCTATTGGTCAATTCCATCTCACATGGATTGACCAATTTCCCTCCAACCTTTTCCGCTTTTTTTTTCACCTATAAAAACCATCATCTTCTACCTTAGAAAAGGACTCTTTTTACACTCTTTGGAACCAACTTCATCTTCCCTACAAGAACTATACACAAGTTCTCTCAACACATTTTCCCTACAAACAAACACTACACAAAGTGTTGCACAACCATTTCTCTACAAACAACACCATCTTCAAGTCAAAGTCTAAGGTCCTCTTTTCTAAATGTACTTTTATTCTTCTTCTCTTTTATTCTAGTCTTACTAGTATGCAATCCCCATCAATTGGGACATGACCAAATGACCACTTTACTACATTAAAGTTGGTTAAGGTTATCTCCCTAAATTTTAATCTCTACTTTAATTTCTTATACATTTCTTAATGTAATTGTTTAGCATAAATTTATAAATAAAACAATTCTCTTTTCTTCCCCTTTTTCTTTACATTATAATTGTTAGCACTGTTAATAAATTGAAGGACATTTAGCATTAGAACACCAATAGTAGCAAGACCCGCATAAGCGGGGCGGAGTGGGTGTTTAAGTACTTCCCACTCCGTCACCTAACCCCCGAACCCTTCTCTCCCGAATCTCTGGTTTTGTACATAAATTAGGCTATTTCTAGGTTTTTCTTATGTTCCTTTAAAAACATAGGTGGTGACTCTAAACAATCTAAAACAAGTTAGACATCCTAAGATAATTCACCGCTCTAGCCAAAGTCGTGGTTTCCCGGGGTATCTACATTTACATTATAAATATTCTCATTATTTCCAATGACCAATCTCATTGCAGTGGAAACAGATTGCATCCTTTTGGGAAGTAGGTTTAGCCACATTAGCATTAGCAACAATTGCCTTGCCAATCTTGGGTTTGACAACTTTTGTCTTAACCCCTTTGCCTTTGCCTTTAGAGCCTTTTCTTCCTTTTGTCACTACGAGCACAGGAGCAACTTCTTTACCGATTTTCTTTTCCGCTGTCTTTAGCATCCCATGCAACTCAGACAGGGACTTATCCATCCCATGCATATTAAAGTTCATGACGAACTGATTATAGCTTTTGGGCAATGAATTAAGAATAAAATCAGTGGCCAACTCAACATCAATGGGATGACCAAGCCTTTCTAGATGCTCAAAATGAGCTATCATCTTCAAAACATGAGGGCCCACAGACTGCCCTTCGCTCATCTTGCATGAGACCAAGGCAGCTATAGTGTCGAACCTCTCTTGCCTTGCTTGTTCTTGAAATATATCTTTCAACGAAAGAGCAAGGTCAAATGCCTCCAAGTGTTCAAGAGTCTTCTGAAGCTCTGGACACATGGCCGCAAGCATAAGACAACCCACCTCACGAGAATCACTTTTGTGTTTCTTGTAGGCGTTTCTCTCATCCTTGGGTGCATTAGAAGCAGGTTCCTCTTCAGGAACGGGCTCATCAAGAATATAGAGCTTGTCCTCATGCTTTAGAACAATTCTAAGGCTACGGATCCAATCCGTGTAGTTAGCTCCATTTTCTTGAAGTTTTTCCTTCTCAAGGATAGATCGCAATGATAAAGAACCAGTACTTTGAGCCATTATCTACAATTATGCAAACATATAATTAAATATAAGTACCAACTTAATTAAAGATATTATAAGTATTTCACAAATACTTCACAAATACTCCCACTAAATTATATAACCTTCAAATACATCCAATGTATCATATAATTTAAATGGGCTAAGATCCAACTTTAATTTAATTTCAAGTCCGCTTTGGCGATACTGCTCAAAATTAAATTAATTAGGTAGACAACTCCTTGTCAATCATATCATATATGACTCTTAGATCCTTTATGAGATTTAGACATCATATGTCTAACACATTTTAATCTCATCTGTGCCTTAGGCCCAAAACTTTGTCTTTTGATAGCCCAATTAAGTCAAACCATTTTAAACGTATAGGAATTACTCTTTCCTCATCTTATTCATAAATGAATAGAATTAATGCGCCTCGCTTTGGCAGAGCCCGCATAAAACTACCCATGTACTCATAAGTGTTTTAATCATGGATTGGCACTTAACTTAAATTTTAAGAAGGTTCACACACATAAAGTTAATCATTTAACCGAATTAATTTTATGTGACATTAGTTGCGCTAGTCAGGGATAAAAGTCTGAAATCATGAGATTTCTCCAATCTTAAACTCCTTTAAGATTCTGATCTCATTAATGCTCTGGACATCTGAATTTGAATCTGTTTCAGGAAACATGGTTTAACAACCAGCCATCTGAAACAAATCATAGTCAGTATAACCCAAACCATCCGTACGGATGTTTCTGGAAGCATCCAGATTCATCCGTATGGATAGTTATGCATATCTCGGAAACATTGAACTCTTCAGGATTTTGGAACTGCATCCGCAGAGCATCTTGAAATTGAGAGCACAAAACGTACGGTCGAAACTAATCCAAAAGGCATCCACATTCCCGTACTAAGATCAAGAAATCAGGCAACTTCTCTATACGGTCGAAACTAAGCCAAAAGGCATCCACATTCCCGTATAGATTGGTCGCACGTCTCAAGACCCTTTCAATGTCTCTTAATCTCACAGATTACAGCAGTTCTAAACTCTTTAGAACTCTGATTTCTGCAACTATTCCGAATTCTCAACAGATAACTGTTTCAGGAAACACAGTTTCGAAAACCAGCCGTCTGAAACCAGTTTCTGTTTCCAGGTTCGAATTCTGCAAACAATTTGCAGAACAATCTGAACATGAGAAGTCAGAATGAAATCTGGGAGTGGACCAAAACCATCCGTACGGATGTGTTTGGAGGCTCCCAAACCAGCCGTACGGATTCTTAGGTAGAATCCCAGTTTTTCCAGATTTTCAGATTTCAGAGATTCGATCAATCTTAATATCGTGTTTATACATAATCAGATTACAGAAACATGAAATTGCAGATTACGAATTTTAACCCATCTAATTCATATATTCAATAACCAATTTATTCCACATACAAATTAGATCAAGATCATCAATAGAATAATCCAATTACAACATGATAATCTAAGCATGTAATCATACATATTAATCAAATCAATATTACAACCACATCAACTAGCATGCATATTTTATATCTCATATAAAATCCATCACATAAATTCATCTATCTCATGATCATATCAATTAAATAATCACATTAAATAATTATATCATGATAATATTAGAATTATTGATCATCAACGGGGCTCTGATACCACTGTTGGGTTTCGTGCAATCATGCACAGCGGAAGATAGACATGAATAAAACCCAATAGCCTAGATCCGCTATGAACAATAATTCATAATAACAAGATGAAGGAAACTAACCCTTGTTGATCGTTATGTAAAACTTGGATTAAGCGTTAAGACAAACGCCCTCTACCGGTGATCCACACAACGAACATATTTCAAGAACGCCTTCTTGAACTTGACTGCTAGGTCTTCGGATTGATCAACGATGTTTAAGAACGATTCTTCAAAGCTCCTAACTATTATTGTGACTTGATAATTGAGATTAATCAATCACAATAACCCAAGAATATAATGTGTGATTTCTTTCTCTAAAAAAGACTTTGGAATTGATCAAATCAACTACTTAGGGAACAATTCCCGTCAGTCTGTATTTATATTCAAGGGGTTTCAGAAACCCTTTAGGACTTAGGTATTCTTGTTTAACAAGAGTTTTCCTAAAAACTGATTCTGCCGGCAAAACCATCCGTACGGATGTTTCTGGAAGCATCCAGATTCAGCCGTACGGATCCTTTAGGCAGGACCCGTTTTACTTCATTTTTTTCGCTCCTTTTAATTATTTGTTCTGCGTGTGTGACCCAATAGGATTATACTAAGTTGGCAACGAGTCTGAACCAGTCAAACCTCGTAAGTCATAAGCGGACTCTAGCAAGCCATTATGACTACCCAATTAGTATAACTTTGAACTCCAAAGTTTCCTAAAATAGAACATAACACAATCTATTTGTTACACGATGTCTATTGAACGTAAGCCATGGTCAATGGTCAACTTACATTTGTTCAATGCTTTCTCGATCCCGAATGTATTGATAATACAAATCTTATTTGAGCACGGCCATGCATTTCATCAATACCATTCATCGAGTGGCCAAAGCTTGACATCTCTCTTGACGAGGAACAAATCCCATCTTGTCTTATTACTCTTCCCTACATGATTCTGATTATGCCAATCATATTCTTTATAGCTATCCGGTTAGGGATAACGTTTGAATATGTCAAACGTAATGTTCATCATGTGGAAGACTGTAATAGCCTCAGGTCTAAAGATTCCAGTGATATAACTATATGAGACTTAATTATGACATTGTGACCATGACATAAATCTCATAGGGGTCAGTCCAGTATTTGTTCTCCAACAAATACCCATAAGTCTAATTGTATCCCATACACCATAATCATCATATGATTATCTATTAAACTTATACTAATAATTAATCATAATTATCAGGGACGGAGATTATTATAATAAATATGCAAAAGACATAATAATCAAACATTCAATATCTTTATAAATTATAACATTTGTTTTACAAACAACATTCCTAGGGCATAACACCAACACTTAGCACACAACTGGCATTTCCAGAAACAGTCCTAGCTACAATTCTTTCAATTGGCATCAAGAGCCTGATCTCGACATATTGAGAATCGATCTTTAGTAGCCACTATGGACTGTCAATATAGTCGTAATAAACTTCCCACTCTAGATAGTTCAAACTATATAATTTGGAAGGAAAAAATGATCATGCACATTAAGTACATTGATCATCGTGCATGGCTTAGTATCCTTGTGGGGTATTCTCCACCTAAAACTGAGGTAACTACTTCGACCTCGGCTAGTGATGAGAAAAAGGGAAATGTTTATTTCCTTAATCTGAGATAGAATACAACGCTGAGGAGATAGCCTTGCAAACTATAATGCCAAGGCCATGGGAGCAATCTCTGATCATGTGGTTCATCATATGTTTAGGCTATTTTCCAATCAGACAGTTGCCAAAGCTGCTTGGGACACTCTCCAACTTTATTGTGAAGGGTATGATAGTGTAAAACAGACAAAATTAAGGAAATTAATGAACACTTTTAAGAATCTTAGGATGGGAGATGATGAAACAATCCAAGAATACACTGGAAAAATCCTTGACATTTCTAATGAGTCATATGCAATAGGAGAATCCATTTCTAATGCAAGACTAGTTACTAAAATGCTAAGGTCTATCCAAAAAAAAAAAAAAAAAAAAAAACCTAAGATTGTTGTTGTTGAAGAAACATGTGATGCTCGTACGGTAAGTCTTGATACCATAGTGAGCATTCTAACCACCTATGAACTCAACATCGAAGGACATCAAGTCAGTAAAGCCAAATCAATGGCTCTTGCAACTGCTCTTGCTATACAAAAAGATATGGTGGATTTGGCCAAAGATATAAATGAATCAAACTTAGATGAAGATGATTTTGCCTTATTTACTCAACGATTCAACAGTTCTTTGAATAGAAGAAGGCAGTCTAAATATCCTAACAAATGACCTATTACTTCGTCTAAGATTGAGTCATTTAAAAATGATAGCAGTATGACAAAGCCTTTTTCTGAAAATAAGAAACCTGTTAATTCTATCCAATATAGGGCTTGTCAAGGGTTTGGACACTATGCTGCTGAGTGTGCCAATATTGCTAAGAATAGAGGTTTTAATTTTTCTGTTATAACTTTAAGTGACTCTGATGATGACGATCAAATAGCAAATCTGTCATTTTTACGATCATCTCAGGTCACTTCATATGACAGTGATTCTAACAGTGAAGTTGTGCAACCACCTAACTGCTCAACTGGTCACATTGAATATGCCTGCCTGAATTCTTGTATTACTGGTGACAATGAAACTCCACTTACAGAAGAAGAGGAAGGTACATCTTATGAGGAAGTGTGCAATCTCTATGAAGAATTGCTTACTGATTGGAACAAAAGGTGTGAAAGGATCAAAGTTCTCAAATAGGTAATCAGTAAACTCAACTCTGAAAAGGATAATATTACATCTGAAAATGTGAGTTTGAAATCTGAAGTAGAGAGGTTATCGAAAGAAAATGATTCTCAAAAGGACTCCATAGCCAGATTAGAAGTTTTACTTACTAAAAAGAACATTGAGTGTGAAGAATATAAGACTAATGTTGAGAAAGAAACAGAATCAATCAAACGTCTTAACAATGGTAAGGCTAAGTTAGATGAAGTCTTAAATCTAGGGAGTCAATGTAAAAATGGAATTGGCTATGGAAGTTCGGTTTTTGTCAAAGAAGGTGAGGGTGTTTCAAAAATTAATGAGAGATTTGTTGTTAATCATTTATCTTCTCACAAAAATAGAAAATACAGAAAGATGAGATATGTGTGTCATAATTGTTTTGCTCCTGGTCATATTCGACCATTTTGTTATAAGCTTAAACATAAACTTGGATTGGAGACGGATGGTGGTCACCTGAGTAGACAGTTGAGAAAAAACATGAGACTCAACTGAACAAACAACAGAAGTCTGGAACAAAACCCACCTAGGTAAGAAAGGAAGAAATCAAGTGCCAGGCCGTGTTTACCTCCTTCAAAAGCACTGTTGATGGTGCCTGGTATTTTGACAGTGGCTGCTATCGCCACATGACTGGGTCACTTGAGCATTTCAAAGACTATGAAGCCTTTAAAGGTGGAAAAGTCAACTTTAGTGGTGGAGCTCAAGGTAAGGTTATTGGCAAAGGTACGCTGAATGTTTTGGGTTTACCTAACTTGCATAATGTTTTTCATATTGATGGGTTAAAGGCAAATCTGATTAGTATAAGTCAACTGTGTGACGATGATTTGTTTGTTAAATTTGATAAGTCCAAATGTGAAGTGTTTGACAATAAAAATGAATGTGTTCTAATTGGTGTTCGGTCCTTTGGTAATTGCTACAAAGTTGGTAGTAATGTGTCTTGTTTTTCCTCTAAAATTGATGAGACTGAAATTTGGCACCAAAAACTTGGTCATGCCAGTGAAAGAAAAATAAGTGATTTGATAAAATTTGAGGAAGCTAAAGGGTTGCTTAAACTGGACTTGAAAAGGTTAAGTGTGTTTGGACCATGTCAAAGAGGTAAACAAACAAAATCCAGTCATAAAAAGGTTCAAATTTTTGGCACATCTAGGTGTCTTGATTTAATTCATACTGATTTTATGGGTCCTATGAAAGTGGAAAGTATGCCTCGAAAGAAATATTTTTTGTGTGTGTTGATGATTATTCTCGATACCCGTGGGTCATTTTTCTTAGGGAAAAATCTAATACCACCGAAAAGTTTAAATTTGGTACAAAAATGTTAAAAATATGTATTGTTTAAAAACCATGAGGATTAGGTCGGATCATGAGCCAGAATTTTAAAACTATACTTTTTCATCATTTTGCGATTCAAAGGGGATTACTCATGAGTTCTCAGCCCCCAAAACTCCGCAACAAAATGGAGTTTAAAATTTGGTATAAAAAAGTTAAAAATCGACCCTTTTTTTCACTTTAACTATTAAAAATAATTTCTTTTATTCAATTATCTTACACTTCTGTTAATTTGACGTCTACTTTGTTATAAACACCACCACCCCACCCAACCACCATTGTCAAACTTACGATCTTCCACTTCCCCAGTCAAACCTACCTCCGCCCACCACCGTCATCAGCAACTAACGCATTACCGCCACCACCACAACCACTAACTTCACTTTAACATTGGTCCAAAAAACCCATAAAATCACAAATAAAATTGAGTTAATTTGACGTTTAATTTGTTAGAAATACCACCACCGTCCACTACCATCTCATAAGATTAAACAAAACATTGAAATTAATTTTGTTGTTGACAAGATCAATTTCATAAAACTTAAAAATCGTCATACAAATCAACAATTAGACGGGAATCATCTTCCTCATAGTTGGTACATATCGAAAAAGTAGAGAAGGCTTTCTGATTCGAAATCAAAATCAGATCAAAATTGGAATGGAACCGGAGATGGAGAGGAGGGTGGACTGATTGAAGAGGGATCAGAAGGTGGATCGAGATGAATAGTCACCCGGGCTGGACAACGCTTGAATTCGGGGAGGCAGTGGACGGAGAAGAGTGTTGGATAACAGTTTGCGACGAGCTTGAGAAGGAGTGACGCTTTAAGGTTTAAATTGGGTAAAGGAGGGAGGGGAAGAAAAAGAGAGAGGGGGCGGCGGCGGGATAACAATTTTGCTGGTGGGTTGACGTAGGGTATGGTCGGGGAGAAAATTTTAGGGGAAACTAGTTTCTCCATAAGTTATAAAAAGTCTTGTTTTTATAGGGGTTAAAGTTTAGGGTTTAAGGTTTAGGGTTTAATGCTTGGGTTTAAAGGGTTAAAAAATAGACTTTTTATAACTTATGGAGGAACTAGTTTCCCCCTAAACCAACTCATGGTCGGGTGGGGGACGACCGGCACTGAGAAAGTGAAGGATACACGCCTTCTTTTTAATATTGTAATGTCTTCAATTTTATATTTTACCCCTGAAATATTTAGATATAGAAGCTCTACATTTGTTTTTTACTTTTTAGACTGGATTGCTTAAAATACCCCTTAAAATTTGATCACATGCATTGTACGTGACCATTTAACGGGAAAAAATTAACAGAGTTAAACTAATTTTTTAAAATCAAAGGAGCAATTGCCTCCACTGGAATCATATAGCTCTGTTGCTATATTGACTGATGAATGGATTATAGAGAGATTGAATAACACTTCGTTGTCTCAAATCAGATGACTTTATGATGACTGTTCGATGAATTAAAGAAATTGAATACTACCATTTTATGCAACTTTCTCTCAAATCAAGTGAAATACATTTAATTAAGAGCTCATTTGATTCAACAATCTCAATCCTGATCATAATGTACAATGGTAAAAAGGCTTGGAAGTATTATTGTGGTACAACTGTACCTTTTACCTGATAAAGTCTGAGGTTTCATCCCAAAACCAATTGGTAATGGGAGGAGTAGCTCAGGATCTTTATAAAGTCAATGTTTAGCTAGTTAATTCCCGATGTTAGATAATTGTCTATAACATTACCTTTAAACTGAGAACTAAGTAAAGGCTTATCAAATCAGCTGATTGTTTATCCACAGCATAGTTATAAATACCGTCCCGGACAACGCACCGGTTTTGCTATTGGGATGAGACGTACCGGTACCGGAACGTACCTGTGTACCATACCGGATTTATCGCACTTTTTAGTATTTTTAAGATAACTATATATATAACATATGTTCAACAAAAATTTACATAAGCTTGTATTTTATCATCAAACTATACCAATACTAGCATAAATTTAGTCTAGGTTGCTTACAAATTACAGGTCTCCAGCTTTAAATTTTTGGACTACACAGGGTGCTTTGTTCTTGTTTACCAACTTGACGACCTTGAAAGTTCTATTGCGTTGAATGGATGTTGATTAATCGTGAAGTATAAATCTAGGGCATAGTTTAAAAAAAACAAAAAAACAAAAAAAAAACTCAAGTTTAAATATTTTTTTATTAGGTTCGACAATTAAAAATTGCTTTAAACATTTTTCTTTTCACGAACCGACCAGTACAACCATCTCGGCCGGTACCGTCCGGTTCGGACCGGTATGAACGGTACGTGGCGGTTCAGGACGGTACAGAAACTGAGACGGAATTAAACCTGTACCACACCGGTTTTCAACTGGGACGGGACGTACCGACCGGTACGGGACGGGATTTATAACTATGATCCACAATGCTTTTTCTACATGAGTCTTTCACTTAATAGAGGCATAAAAATTATACTCCCGTAATTTTATTTCAAATTAAGATTTTTTTAATTATCTTAAGTGCTTAATTTGAAATTACAAAATTAAAATGTTTTTCTTTAATTCTGACGGTCTTTTCCATTTGAGCTGGGAAGGAAGTAAATTCTATCACTACCAGATTTGGAAATTCTACATTGGACTTTATTTTTCTCTTTGGTGATTAATTTTCCCTATTGATTGCAATACCTAGTGGAAAATAATTTGGCGAATCATGCTTTACAACATTGAAAATAACAAATTATTTAAATGAGGCCGAACTTAAACTTTAAACAGACGAATATAATAACTCACACGACATGAAATGTAAAATAAAGTTTCATGAAAAACATGTTTTATGTTTTTGCAAATACGCTGGCACTTGTTATTTTAAAAACAAGCGGTGACATTTTTGTAAATAACTGACAAGCATCGTAAACATCAGTGTTAATATTACAAAGTTCCAGTCATTTGGATTGGCATTTATAAACATTGTCACTGGCATTTTCAATGACACTGACACTTTTAATAAGTGTCAATGTTAGTGTTAAAAAGTGTCAACCATTATTACACTAGCACTTAGACCATGCACAATGGTTTAAACAAAAAAACCATTCAACACCCACTTTATCACTCCACATCAGTTTCTCTCTCTTCCAACTCATCCATTCAACACCCATTCAACAAAACACTCTACAATGGTTTGTTTAATCCCCCACTCAACAATTTTCTCACTCATCATCCTATACCCACCACTTAAAATTTTTTTTTTATTTTTATGATTAGTGTTGAAATAGTTATTATTGAGATCCATTTTTTAAAAAATGGGTTTTTTTTTTGTGTCGGAATACAATGAAACTTACGTCAATTTAAAGAGAAAAAAATTAGGAATTTTGGTGTAAAAAACAAAAAAAAAACAAATTTTCTGTGAAATAATTGAGCTCAAATAATTGGAATAAAAAATAATAATTCATCAACCAATGGAGAGTTGCCAAGTGGCTCAACTTTGCTGACTTTTTGGTTTTCACACTTGTGAATGTTTTCAACAAAAACATTCACACAATGCCATTAAACCAACCATTGTGAGCATTAAACCAATTTTTTGTGTGAATGGGCATTCACACAACCCATTCAACAACCATTGTATATGGTCTTATAAACATTGAAATTGGCACTTATCAAAAGTGTCAGTGGTAGTGTCAATAAGTGCCGATGTACATGGCTGACAGTTTTTAACATTAATACTGACATAAGCGTCAATTATTTACAAAATGTCCCCACATGTTTTAAAACAACTTCCCGCTTTTTTCAAAAAAAAAAAAGTTAAACCGACAAACGATGTTTAGCTCACCAACATTACAAAACTGGCAAACCGATGAATATATTAGCTCACCACAACTCAAAATGTAATTTAGAAAATAAAACCTGAAACTGACAAAAAATGTTAACTCACCAAAATTATAGAAAAGGTGTCCCAAAAAAAAAAAAAGGTTGAAACCGATGTAAGGTATTACCTCATCAAACATAAAAATAAAAAATCTAATAAAACAAAATATAAAAAATAAAATATTGATGAATCCAAAAGAAAGACACTTGGCTAACGGCTATCAAAATGATTTTGATCGGAGAGAGACCCACCACGAAGTTGCTGATGCTCCGACGGCCCTAGTTCGTGGCAAATAGTGACAAAACCCACTTGCTTGCATGGATCCAATTATTAAAAAGTGGTGCTACTTCCAATAACCCCCTTGGAATCTCACTACCTTTTGAGTAACACCCTATTCTATTTTACTTTATGTTAACACCCCTTTAACTTTTGTATTTTTGACATTTGTTTATATACTCCCTCAGTCCCATTTGAAGCTTCACCGTTTACCCAAATGGGTGTCTCGTTGAAAGCTTTATCCTTTCCTAAAATGGTAAAGAATGTAGGCCCCACTTGTCATACACACTCACTTCTTCCTCTCACATACTTAAATTATGGGGCCCACTTGTCATATCCACTAACTTTCCCCTCTCACATATTTAAAATGTAGGCTCCACTTGTCATACCCACTAACTTCTTCCCTCTCACAACCCTTCTTATACTCATCACTTTTCTTAATTTGTGTGTCATCACCAAAATGGTGAAGCTTCAAATGGGACGGAGGGAGTATATCTTTTGGAGTCACAATTGTCAAGTTTGTTTGATAGAGAAGGAGGGGGGGGGATAGATAGGAGTAAAGTTGTGCTCAATGGAATTTATTCTTTTTCTTTGCGGTTGATAGGTCGAAATGCCAATTTGTTGGCAGATGTAATCTCTTGGGCAGCGTTTGTAACTGCGAGCCCCACTGTTTGGGTCGAACTTCCAACGTTTGTGGATAGTCGACTTCTAAACATTTGTTGTTGTTGTTAATAAAATGGCTTTCTTTGTTTCAAAAAAAAAAAAAAACACTTCAACCAATGATAAAAAAACAAATGAGCGGGAATATGTGGCAAAATCACAATCCTCCTTAAAGGACTACAACAAATGTCCAATGAGCAGTTTTATTTCGTTCAAGTCTAAAATGTATATATCTACATAATGATTTTTATCCAATCCCTTCGCTAATAAGTATTACAACTTTATCTCACATCAGTTAGATGATTTTGCTATAAGATGTGAATTTGAAAAACTTATACATTTGAAAGAGACACAATGAAGACTCCCAATCCCATTTTCACAAGAAGAGGGAAGTAGGCTATGTATACAGTTTTATAGGCAACTCTTTGATCCTTAAGCGAATCAATGTTCTAATTTTATGAACTAAATATTGGTAATGCTCAGCCCCGATGCTAGTAGAGGTGGATCTAAGTGTTAGATAATGGGTAGTTGTGCACCCATAACAAAAATAATGAAGTATAGTTGTAATTAGATTCACTAATTACTTAAATTAACCAAGTTCAATTTCATACTAAATTGAAGGGGTCCAATTCAAATATGGCCATTATGTAAGGACTTTTAATGGAATTTCTATTAACTAAATTCTCTAATAAAGGATATTTGCCCACTATGCTTAAAACTCATGGGATAAACATAAACTTGCCAAAATATAAAATTCAATCCACAAGATGAAATTACCACTTTGCCCTTCCAAATTGCACGAGATGCAATTCATCTACACTATTGTCCGGTCCCACCCCTTTCCTCTTTCTTTCCCGTCCTTCCTCCCACGTGCTTCTTCACTCCCACTTATATATACGGCCTCATTTTCTTAAATTTAGAAATTTAAAAGAGTTTTGAAAAATTAACCTCCACTCAACCGGCGCACTTTATCACATGGCACTAGTTCGTGAACGCCGCCAGCTCAACCTCCGCCTCCCTTTACCGGAAGTCTCCGACCGCCGCCCTCGCTTCCCGTTACCTCTCCCTCCTACAACCACCACTACTACAACCACCGCCTCCGCCGCGATTAATTCCGTCAATGTCGCGGATCTCGAGCGATTGGAAGTTCTCGGCCATGGAAACGGCGGCACGGTCTATAAAATGCGCCAGAAAGGAACCTCCACTCTGTACGCTCTCAAAGTTGTGCACGGCGACAGCGATCCGATGATGCGCCGCCAGATCTTCCGTGAAATGGAGATCCTCCGCCGGACCGACTCCCCCTTCGTCGTTCACTGCCACGGAATCTTCGAGAAGCCTGACGGCGATATCGCGATAATTATGGAATACATGGACGCCGGAACCTTAGAATCGCTCCTCAAAACTAACGGAACTTTCTCCGAACAGTCACTGTCGAACATCGCTCGTCAAGTACTCAACGGCTTGAATTACCTTCACACGCACAAAATCATCCATAGAGACATTAAACCGGGAAATTTACTCGTCAACAAAAACATGGAGGTCAAAATCGCCGATTTCGGAGTGAGCAAAATCATGTGCCGGACACTCGATGCCTGCAATTCATACGTCGGAACGTGCGCCTACATGAGCCCGGAGAGATTTGATCCGGACACGTACGGCGCGAACTACAATGGATACGCCGGCGATATATGGAGCTTGGGCTTAACGATGTTTGAGCTATTCATCGGTCATTTTCCGTTGTTGCCGGAGGGACAGAGGCCGGATTGGGCGACGCTTATGTGCGCTATTTGTTTCGGTGAACCGCCGGTGTTGCCGGAGGCCGGAGTGTCGGCGGAGTTTCGGAGTTTTATTGAGTGTTGTCTACAGAAGGATTCTAGCAAACGGTGGTCGGCGTCGCAGTTGCTATTGCATCCTTTTGTTGCTAGTGCTACTAGTTTGTAATGAATTACAGGAGTTAACAAACTTGGCTGAGTTCTGTTATTCTGTACATAAAAATGACGGAATTTTCGAAGTTTTTTTTAGTTATAGTTTTGTTTGTACATATTGTTTCGTTTTGTATCTGGCCGGCGGGAACGCCGCTCCTTATTCCGGCAGTAAATCAGCTGCTGTGGCAATATAAGAGAGATTTTGAAATTTACCTATACTCCCTCCGTCCCATTATTTTAAGAGTTAAATTTTTTTAGGTTTCAAAAGTTTTTTTTTTTTTTTTGAAGCAAGGTTTCAAAAGTTAAAAATTAATCTTTCTACTATAAACAATAGAGAAAATTACTCCCTCAGTACCTAAATGAGTGTCCAAATTTCATTTTAAGGGACCCTGAAAATCTCAACTTTTTGAACAATTTGGTAACAACGATTCATATATAATCTTGTAATCTCCTTTCCAAACCTTTAGTTTTGCATGTATAAAGAAACCGGTGAAAAAAATTTCGAAAAAAAAAACGTTTAGGGAGAAAGTTATGTTAAAAAAAGACTCATTTAGAGACAAAAATTTCTTGAAAATTGACACTCATTTTGGGACAGAGGGAGTACCTTTTTCGTCCCTCAACTTACATATGTTTTACCTTTTCGTCACCAGATCAATTTTTTTTATTTAAGAATCCTTCACTTATTATTTTCATGGATTAAGAGCTCTTTCCGTTTGTCTCCCGTCAATTGCACCGTTAAATCTGCTTAGGTCGCACTTATGACGTCACAAAACTGCTGAGTTGGCACTGAGGATGATAGAAACTTGCTTAGAAGGGTGAAAATGTTGATTATTAAAGTATTAGTCCTCCAAAAATAAAATGAAAATAGAACAATTTTTTTTTCATAAAACAAATAAATTTAAATGTTGATAATTCATTTATATTTCACATTCATTTATAATAATTAATTTTTTTTCTTTCTTGAATTTACATTATTACTTCCACATGCTCTGTCTTATTTGTTTTCTTAACTGAAAATATTAGTTAGAGAATGGCTGTTGTGTCTATAACATGTAGGGCTCACTAAACTTAAAATATAAAGAGAATGTTCGGCTTAGATTTTGAATTTTGATTTTTAAGTTGAGTCACAATTTTTTACTTTTAAAATGAAACACAGAGAGTACATTGTTATTCACTCATATCTCTTCACTATTAATTGGATACTCCCTCCGTCTCAAAACACCTAACACTAATTTTTTTTATTTTTTTTTGAGATCTCATTGGTAAGTCCCTTTTCCAACAATAATTCAAATTTTATTATTTTTCTATTCTCGCTACCCGCTTGTCATACTCACACACTTAATTTTGAACCCATTTGTAAATCATACTCAACTTATCCTACTCACGTTCTCTTTCCCACTCGCAATGCTTTTTAATTTATACATTATATTCTGTCCTTAATCTCCTTGCATTTTTAAAATTGTGCAAGGTGTTTTGGGATGGAAGGAGTACTAATATGGATTTTTTTTTTAATTTTCTTTTTTGTTTGAAATCTGGATAAAATAGGAGCATATCATTAAATTGGAATTTTCTCCATCCTACCAAGTTTAGCCTCGTAGTATTTGAAGATTCGGCCACTCAGTCGAAAGCTAAGCTACTCGGATTAAGGAATAAAATTCGTGAATGATATCCGTTAAAATTAAAAAGTTTGGATATTCTCGATTTTCTTCTCTTTGAATTATCCTTTGATTATTCTCAAACGATTGTTCAATAATTATGCAATTCAATTTGAATCTGTAACGACCAAACTTTCACATAATAAATAAATTCCATAAACTAGGGAAAATCCCAAACGTCAAAATGAATTCAAAACCAACGTTACCATTCAACGGCTAGTTTACTTAACCATATTTCAAACAGTGCGGAAGCATAACTAATATTTAAATCTCAACGGCTAGTACAATCCACTAGCTTAACACAAAACAATTAATGTCTTAAACTCCTCGAAACCTTGGACTGCCCTTCCTTGCAATCCATCTAGATCCTTAATCTTTACCTGGGAAAAATAATATAAGAAAGGGGTGAGCGAACAATGCTCAGTAAGTTCATACGGGATCTCTCCGGGTACTAAGGAGAGATGACCGAAAGAACGGAGCCAAACAACATTATTCAATGAAAGGCTAATATTAATAATCTTAACTGCATGTAACAAACACAGTTATCAAATCAATGAATTATGGTCCTAGTTCAATCCGTCAATTCCAGAGTTTCAAACACCTTTTCAGGGTGTTTCACAGTTTCAAACACCTTTTCAGGGTGTCACACCTTTTCAGGGTGTTAAGAGAATAAGATACCTTACACCTTTTCAGGGTGTTAGGAGAATAAGAGACCTTACACCTTTTCAAGGTTCTCCCTTATTTAGGTATATCATGATAACCAAGCTACTTTCTCATGTAGCAATTTAAAAGTCTAAGTTCTTTTCTATCAAACTAGACTTATTCGTAATTAGCCCTTTTCAATCAGACTAATCCAACCGCACCTATTTCAATTAGATACAGTTATAGGTCATAGTATTCTAGGTACAAGAATACTTAAGGCAATTTCAATTCATTTGGATACCCATTGAAGAAAATACATCAAGGGTAAGATAATCAAAAGACGTTCAACAACATCAGAGTTCAAATGCTACGGACCATTGGTAGCTACACTTGAAAGAAATAAGGAAGATCCTACATAAAAGGGTGAATCATCAAAGTACTTAAGGAACGTAATCCCTTACCTTGGCTTTGCGTTATTCCTCTTTACAAACCTTGCGCAAGAATCTACAATCATGCATAAAATAGTTTTAGGACAAGTAATACTTTTTACTTCCGTCCCCAATTACTTTCTTTTGCCTTCTTAACATTATGAGTTTATCTTCTTAAACTCCTTTTTAAGGTTGTCATTCAATCTAGGGTTTGTTCTACCCATTAGTTGTATTCCCAAAATACCCTTTTTGATTTACTAAAATACCTCTAGGGTTTTAATGTCCCCAATCTCAATTATTATGTTTTAGGATTTCATTAATCACATGAAAACACTATTCCCAGCTTAGTTCACTATTCATAGCGTAAATTACTATTCACCGCAGATTTCTTATTCATCGCAGATTACTATTCATCGCAGATACTATTCATCGCAGATACTATTCATCGCAGATTAACACACACACACACACTGTTTACTTTTACACACTAAATTAGGGGTGTAAACGGTTCGGTTTGAAAGTTTTTAGAGACCAAACCGCTATTCATCGGTTTGATAAAAATCCAAACCGAACTGAACCGCAAGAACATCCAAACCGAACTAAACCAAACTACCATGGTTCGGTTTGAACCGCGGTTCAAATATCGGTTTAGACCACGGTTCAAATTTCGGTTCAAACTGCAATTCAGACCATTAGTCAAACCATAAAACCGATTTTTAAATTTCCTAAGCTGCTCCACCTCATTTATTCTACTTCCTCCCTTAACCCTTTTCTTTCTTTTCCATGTGGGAAACATACAACTTCTTTAAAACCCAAACACCCAAACTCTTTTCTTCACTGGACACAATTCTTTTCCTCTCCAACACCATCAAAACATTCCCCACAACACCCAGATTCTTGATTGGCCAAACCATGGGAGAGAAATCTTTACTAAGTGGAAGTGGGTATTCTCCATCTTGTTCTTTGCAATATTAGCTCCGTTGTAGCAGTTCCGATCCAATTAGCTAGATATTCTTGTAGCTAGTTCGACGGCCAACCATGGGAGACGTTGAAGAAGAAGACGACGAAGTGGGAGATGGCCAAATCTGGGCAATTTTTAATGTATGAAAATCAGCCAGAGGATTAGAATTAGGCAGAAAGAAAGTGGAGTTTTCTTTGTTTAATTTGTTTAATATGTTAGGAGTATCATAAAGCATTATCTAGCCAAATAATATCTTTGTTTCTTTAAATTATTTAATTTAATTTGGTTACCTTCCATTCTGGAGAGATGCTTCCTCACTTTTGTAGTTCGGTATTGTGGGCGCCGATTAAGTCTACGCCGACGGCCCTTTTAATTTCTCTCCCTTATCAGCTTCTAAGTCACCGTCGGCGGCTGCTGCTACTCAGTCCCCGCCCCGGCAACGCCGCCCAAGGAGGACCCTCCTCGTGTTCGGAACGATCAGTCCCCTGGGTTTGCAGATTTTGATATCTTGTGTTTCCTCTTGGAGGGTGGGGGTGTTGAATCTGAGTTATGGGAATGGGGGAGAGATTGGGGAAGGGAGGCTAAAGAGAAGATTTATGTGTATTGAAAGTAGAAGATGAATTTAGTTTTGGAAATACATTTCCCACATTGAGAAAAAGAATAAAGGGGAAGGGGAGGAGGTGGATACAAATGGTCTGGCTATGGTTCAGTTTAATGGTTTAGACTGTGGTTCGGTTTCTCGGTTCGGTTTCGCGGTTTGGCTTAGAACGGTTTGGTTCGGTTTGGTTTGGAGGGGCCAAACCGCAGACCAAACCGAACCAAGTGGTTTGTCAAATTTTGAAACCGAACTGAACCATTAATGCTAAAAAACCGAACCAAACCACATGGTTCGGTTCGGTTTCGAACCGCGGTCTGACCGAACCGCTGACACCCCTACACTAAATACACCTTCACAGCACACACACAAACACACGCACGCACACACTGTTACACACGCTAAAAACACCTTCCAGCATACACAAAACACACACTGTTTTCACCACAAACACACGCACACACAGTAGCACGCACACACCCGCACACACTCACAGTAACACGCACACACACACACCCTCACACCATTCTTCTTCATTCTTAATTAAACCATAGGTGATCAATTATCATTCTTTAGGTTTTCAATTATGATTCAACGAAAGCGAAAGGATTAGGGAAGTACCTTTGATGAACCAAACCGGGCTCTTCTTCTTCTTCTTCCCTCCACCTCTCTCTCTCTCTCTCTCTCTCTCTCTCTCTCTCGATTTCTCTTTTTCTGTTTTTCCTCTCTCTCTCTCTGCGCAGACTCTCCTTCTTTCTCCCATTCTATTCTTTCTTTTCTTTGTGGTAGAATAATACTAGAGGTCTTAGAGAGGGTTTTTATATTTTAGGGCTTTCAATTCCCTAACTAAGAATAATTCATTCTCCTCTTAAATAAAGACTTAGGCTTTTCTATTTTGACCCAATAACTAAAACCAATCCTTTTTATTAATGGCTCGGCCCAAATAATTAAAAAGTTCAAAATAAAAAAAAAATTAAAAAATAGAGAATTTTCGGGTTATTACATTATTTCCTCCTTAAAAGAGTTTGGTCCACCAAACTAAACGTACCTTAATCAGAAAACAGGGCGGGATATACCTCTCGCATCTCGCTCTCGAGCTCCCACATAGCTTCCCTTTCCGTGTGGTTGCTCCATTGTACCTTCACATAAGGAATTACTCTCTTTCTCAGGATTTGATCTTTCCGATCTACAATCTTCAAAGGTTCCTCGTCGTAGCTCAATCAGCACGAACTCTGAGTTATTTATACTCGATCACATGACTCGGATAAGAAATGTACTTCCTCAACGTCGATACGTGAAACATGTTGTGCACTCCAGCTAGCACATGCGGTAAAGCAAACTTGTAAGCTACCGTCCCAATTCGTTCCAAAATCTCAAACGGTCCAACATATCTGGGGCTTAACTTCCCACGAATACCGAACCTCATGACTCCTTTAGTTGGAGAAATCTTTATGAATGCATGGTCGCCTAGTTGAAACTCTAAATCACGCCTTCGGCAATCAACTTACGACTTCTGTCTACTCTGAGCGGTCAACAACCACTTACGAATCTGTTGTATCTTATATGCGGTCACTTGGACAATTTCTGGTCCAGTTAATTTCCTTTCACCAACTTAATCCCAACAAGTAGGTGATCTACACTTTCTTCCATACAATGCCTCGTACGGTGCCATTCCGATACTAGCATGAAAACTATTATTGTAAGCGAATTCTACTAGAGTCAAATGTTCATCCCATGTTCCTTGCCAGTCCAACGACGTAGCTCTCGACATGTCCTCTAGAGTCTGGATAGCCTTTCCGAGTGTCCATCTGTCTGCGGGTGAAAAGTTGTACTCATCTTCAACTCCGTACCCAATGCTTGTTGTAATATCTTCCAGAATTTCAATGTAAACCTTGCATCACGATCGGACACTATCGAATCGGGTATTCCATGCAGTCTCACAGTTTCATCAATATATAACTTGGCTTACTTCTCCAGCGAATCTGTCACCTTGATTGCTAGAAAATGAGTCGACTTCGTAAGTCTATCAACAATAACCCAAATTGTGTTGTGGCCCTTCAATGTCTTTGGTAATCCTATTACCAAGTCCATAGCTATATGCTCCCACTCCCATCCTGGAATAGGTAACGACTGCAATAATCCAGCCGGTCTCTGGTATTCACTTTTCACTTGTTGACACACCAAGCACTTTGATACAAACTCGGTTACATCTCCTTTCATATTGTTCCACCAGAATGACTCTCTTAAGTTTCTATACATCGTACTTCCAGGATGTACCGAAAATCTTGAACAATGAGCTTCTTTCAGGATCCCCCTCTTAATATCCTCATTGTCTGGCACCCATATCCTAGATTGGTACCTCATCATTCCATCTTCCCCCACACGAAAGTCCTTTGATTTACCTTTAGCAATACCCTCGTGCACTTCAATACTTCTTCATCGATTCCTTACGCTTCTTTGATTCTATTCATAAGCTTTGGCTTAACACTCATTTGAGCCAAATAACCTTTAACATGTACTTCCATGCTTGAAATTTCAATGCGGTTCCACGCACTTTCCTCCTTAGAAATGAACGTCGCTAACGTTCCGCGATTCTTCCTACTCAATACATCTGCCACCTTATCAGCTTTCCTAGGGTGGTACAAATTGTTCAATCATAATCTTTTAATAACTCCAACCATCTTCTTTGTCTCATATTAAGCTCCTTCTGGGTACATATGTACTTAAGACTCTTATGATCAGTATAAATCTGACATGTCACCCCATACAAGTAGTGCCTCCATATCTTCAAAGCAAATACCACTGCAGCTAACTCTAGATCATGGGTTGGATAATTCTTCTCATGGTTCTTCAATTGCCTAGATGCGTAAGCTATAACTTTTTCATTCTGCATCAGCATGCAACCTAGTCCTTTAAGTGAAGCATCACTATATATTACGAATCCATCCGATCCAGACGGTAAAGCAAGCACTGGTACGGACACCAATCGTCGCTTCAATTCCTCAAAACTCTTTTCACATTCTTCTGACCAAACAAACTTTGCTCCTTTCTGAGTTAACCTCGACAATGGAACTGACAACTTCGAGAAACCTTCTACGAATCTCCTATAGTAGCCAGCCAAGCCTAACAAACTTCTTATTTCACTAACCAAAGTTGGTCTTTCCCAATTCACAATAGCTTCTATTTTTGTTGGATCCACAACAATTCCATCCTGTGACACCACATGACCTAAGAATGCCACTTTCTCCAACCAAAATTCACATTTCTTGAATTTAGCATATAACTTTTGCTCTCTTAAAATCTACAGCACTGACTTCAATTGTTCTTAATGCTCTTCCTTAGTCCTCGAATACACCAAGATATCATTAATAAACACAATTACACATTTATCCAGAAACTTCTGAAATATCCTATTCATAAGTTCTATAAACGCTGCCGGTGCGTTAGTCAACCCAAACGGCATCACTACGAATTCATAATGACTATACTTATCCTAATGGCCGTCTTTGCTATATCGTCCTTCTTCACTCTTAGTTGATAATAACCAGACCTCAAATCTATCTTCGAAAAATAACATGCTCCACGAAGTTGGTCAAATAGATCATCAATTCTCGGCAACGGATATTGATTCCTTACCGTCACACAATTTAATTCACGATAGTCGATACATAACCTCATCGACCCATCCTTCTTCTTCACAAATAATACCGGTGCACCCCATGGTGACACACTCGGTCTAATCAAACCCTTATCCAACAACTCTTGCAGTTGTTCCTTCAATTCCTTCAATCCCGACGAAGCCATTCTGTACGGCGCCTTCGATATTGGTCTAGTTTCCGGTACCAAATTGATAGAAAACTCTACTTCTCTTTCTGGTGGTATCCCCGGTAAATTTTCTGGGAACACATCCTTGAAATCTCTAATCACAAAAAGTGATTTTATGGTTACTTCTTTCTGGTCCGTAGTACTCACGTATGCCAGAAATCCTTCACACCCTTTCCTTAATAGATTACGAGCTTTCACCACCGATATAAGGCTTGATAGGTTTCTAGGTTTCATTCCTCGAAAACAACACTCTCCTCCAGATAACAATCTGAAGTGAACTTCCTTAAAGCAATCTACATGGTCATAGTATGCAGCTAACCAATCCACTCCCAAAATCACATCAAATTCTTCGATTTCCAAGCTAATGAGATCAACCTCAAGCTTTTTCCCGTCCAATTTCAAAGGACACTTCCTATATATAAACGTAATAGGGATCGATTCTCTAGTTTGAATATCTATAACTAAAGAATTCTCTAACGCTTCAGGAATTAAATTCATTTTTTAGCCAAGCAATCATTTGGCACTTCTCATCCGAACCTTGCCCTTTGGCGTCATTCTTATTACCATCCATTCGGTTTCCATGACCTTTACTCTGGTATTTACTAGCAGTACTATCCTTTTCACGATCCTCAGTAGCCTTCTGCTAATTATTGTTCCCATCGCGGTTCTAGCTTCCCTTAGATCCAGTCGACTCCTTCTCAGTTGACTTTTTCTTCTCTTCTTGCTTACTGCGATAACTATCTGCTTCTTCCTCTACTATCCTTGCCCTATCCAACACTTTATCATAGGTTGATAGCATTAACGGAGTAATTTTGTATCTGATTCGGTCGTTCAAACCATATTCAAACTTTCGGGCTTTTTGCTCTTCATCATCGAAGAACATTGGGCAAATTCTAACTATTCGGTGAATCTAGCACCATAGTCGTCCACCGTCATACTTCCTTGAGTTGGCATCATAAACTCAGACACTCTGGCGTTTCGAATACTTGCCGGATAATATGATACTATCATTAGTATCATGAATACGAGACGTTTTCATGCACTCTCATACTATAGATCGTCTCCACAGACTAACATTCAATTTATAGGTCATTCACTAGACCACTGGTCATTTCAATAGACCAGTACTATCTTCATTAGTCAGCTTTACTAGACTTATCGGTCGTTTCATTAGACCATTACTATTTTCATCGGTCATTTCAATAGACCATTCTTACTTGTTCCAGGTTAACTCGCACATTTAATACTATTACTCACGCCGATACAAGCATTGTACTATGCTTAATACTTTCACATAAAAAGGCTGTCCCTAAAAGACGTAACTTTTACAAGAGATCGGTTTACTAGATCTTTGGTCGTTTCAATAGACCAATTCTACTTAACGAAGTCATTTCACTAGACTTTACTTATTATCAGGTCGATTCACTAGACCTATTTTCATTCACACTTGGCCGTCTCACTAAGCCAATTACTCTTATACTTAACTGTTTCAATAGGTTATTTCATTCTTGTTTCGATCGCTTCAATGGATCAAAATTAACTTTACTTGGCCGTTTCAATAAGCCAAATACTTTCTCTTGACCATTTCAATAGGTCACTTTATTCTTGTTTCGGTCGTTTCACTAGACCAAAACTAATCACTTGGCCGTTTCAATAAGCCAATTATACTTAAGGTTTTTTTACTTGACCCATACTTTCTCGTTCTAGACTAGCTCACACGCTTTAACATTTAAGAACGAAACACTAAACAAAGCCATTTGCTTAGAATAAATCATAAACTTTTATTACGAGGATCTTCTTGGAATAAAGGTAAACAAAACAAAAATCCTAGTATTTTCTCTAACTAGAACTAACTATCAATACTATGAATGATATAAATTCTATATTCCACTTTTCAATCATGGACACCTTCCTAGGCCTTCCCCTAGGTCTTCCACTAAGCACCTTTGGAGTCTTCTTAGAGCCTCTTGGTCTACCTCTGGACCTACGAACTGGTACCATTGGTGGTTCATCATCATCAATTACAATTGGGGTAGCTTCATTGTCCCCAATGTTAATTTCTACTTCCTTGATCTCTTCTTCAGCTACCAATTATATTCCTTTGGCCCTTGATTACCTACGGGGGTTGTTGGTTCTGACTCCCTAGCTCTTTCTTCCTTTAAGTCTTTCAATTCGTAGTACCACTAGTACGCCCGTTCTTGGGTTTCATGATTGTACTTTTCATTCTGAGTCATGGTCTCTTTGACTTCTTCTAAGTCTTTGCGAGTGCCTAGCAATGCCTTCCTATCTCGCATTCACTTCCCTAGTATAAAGCTTACTTTTGTCTTTTCAGCTTCCAAGTCTTCAGTTAACCTCTGAATCTTGAGTGTCTACCTCTGGATCACTCTTTTCTTAATTATTCTGTGTTTCAAGTTCATCTTCATGTTTCTTCTAAGTCCGTCCAATCAAGACATAACCATTATCAGTACTATATACTTAAAGGTATATGACTATAATCATCAATTGCATAAGCAACTTAAAAGAATGACATTCTAGTGTAACCCTTCAAGTTTCACTCCCAAAGTGTTCACTTACATTCCTCATATCTCTCAAGGAATTCTTATCTTAGGTTCTTTCCTAAAATAGTAAGTTTCCATAACTAACTAGTTTGACTTCAAGCAATCTTAGTCTTCCTAAAACGCTTAAATAAAACATATTCAATATCAGAGTTCCTATCCCTTTTAAGCTCTAATCCCATAGCTCTGATACCAACTGTAACGACCCAAACTTTCACATAATAAATAAATTCCATAAACTAGGGAAAATCCCAAACGTCAACATGAATTCAAAACCAACGTTACCATTCAACGGCTAGTTTACTTAACCATAATTCAAATAGTGCGGAAGCATAACTAATATTTAAATCTCAACGGCTAGTACAATCCACTAGCTTAACACAAAACAATTAATGTCTTAAACTCCTCGAAACCTTGGACTGCCCTTCCTTGCAATCCATCTAGATCCTTAATCTTTACCTGGGAAAAATAATATAAGAAAGGGGTGAGCGAACAATGCTCAGTAAGTTCATACGGGATCTCTCCGGGTACTAAGGAGAGATGACCGAAAGAACGGAGCCAAACAACATTATTCAATGAAAGGCTAATTTTAATAATCTTAACTGCATGTAACAAACACAATTATCAAATCAATGAATTATGGTCCTAGTTCAATCCGTCAATTCCAGAGTTTCAAACACCTTTTCAGGGTGTCACAGTTTCAAACACCTTTTCAGGGTGTCACACCTTTTCAGGGTGTTAAGAGAATAAGATACCTTACACCTTTTCAGGGTGTTAGGAGAATAAGAGACCTTACACCTTTTCAAGGTTCTCCCTTATTTAGGTATATCATGATAACCAAGCTACTTCCTCATGTAGCAATTTAAAAGTCTAAGTTCTTTTCTATCAAACTAGACTTATTCGTAATTAGCCCTTTTCAATCAGACTAATCCAACCGCACCTATTTCAATTAGATACAGTTATAGGTCATAGTATTCTAGGTACAAGAATACTTAAGGCAATTTCAATTCATTTGGATACCCATTGAACAAAATACATCAAGGGTAAGATAATCAAAAGACGTTCAACAACATCAGAGTTCAAATGCTACGGACCATTGGTAGCTACACTTGAAAGAAATAAGGAAGATCCTACATAAAAGGGTGAATCATCAAAGTACTTAAGGAACGTAATCCCTTACCTTGGCTTTGCGTTATTCCTCTTTACAAACCTTGCGCAAGAATCTACAATCATGCATAAAATAGTTTTAGGACAAGTAATACTTTTTACTTCCGTCCCCAATTACTTTCTTTTGCCTTCTTAACATTATGAGTTTATCTTCTTAAACTCCTTTTTAAGGTTGTCATTCAATCTAGGGTTTGTTCTACCCATTAGTTGTATTCCCAAAATACCCTTTTTGATTTACTAAAATACCCCTAGGGTTTTAATGTCCCCAATCTCAATTATTATGTTTTAGGATTTCATTAATCACATGAAAACACTATTCCCAGCTTAGTTCACTATTCATAGCGTAAATTACTATTCACCGCAGATTTCTTATTCATCGCAGATTACTATTCATCGCAGATACTATTCATCGCAGATTACTATTCATCGCAGATACTATTCATCACAGATACTATTCATCACAGATTAACACACACACTGTTTACTTTTACACACTAAATACACCTTCACAGTACACACACAAACACACGCACGCACACACTGTTACACACGCTAAAAACACCTTCCAGCATACACAAAACACACACTGTTTTCACCACAAACACACGCACACACAGTAGCACGCACACACCCGCACACACTCATAGTAACACGCACACACACACACCCTCACACCATTCTTCTTCATTCTTAATTAAACCCTAGGTGATCAATTATCATTCTTTAGGGTTTCAATTATGATTCAACGAAAGAGAAAGGATTAGGGAAGTACCTTTGATGAACCAAACCGGGCTCCTCTTCTTCTTCTTCCCTCCACCTTCTCTCTCTCTCTCTCTCTCTCTCTCGATTTCTCTTTCTCTATTTTTCCCTCTCTCTGCATCTCTCTCTGCGCAGACTCTCCTTCTTTCTCCTGTTCTATTCTTTCTTTTCTTTGTGGTAGAATAATACTAGGGGTCTTAGAGAGGGTTTTTATATTTTAGGGCTTTCAATTCCCTAACTAAGAATAATTCATTCTCCTCTTAAATAAAGACTTGGGCTTTTCTATTTTGACCCAATAACTAAACCCAATCTTTTTTATTAATGGCTCGGCCCAAATAATTAAAAAGTTCAAAATAAAAAATTTTTAAAAAAATAGGGAATTTTCGGGTTATTACAGAATCATCCCTTCAGTATGTTGGATAAATCTTATAAATAGAAATGAAAACAATTACAATATAATTGAAATTATAATTACAACAATAATTGAAAGCATGAAATTGAAACGATACAACCGTATTTAGTTTCTTGTATCCGAGTCGTGTGAAAACACACTCTTCTTAATACTAATTTGTCCCCCTCTCTACGAGTGATTGGGGTTTCAACGGGCGTCATTCTCATAGGATAAAACGGATGAACTGGAACCATTCTGCACTTAAGCCTTCCGGCGAAATGAACTATACTTAAAATCACCATTCCAATTATTCAAGGAGGCCAAAGGAAGAAGAAGAAGAAGAAGAAGAAGAAGAAGAAGAAGAAGAAGAAGAAGAAGAAGAAGAAGAAGAAGAAGAAGAAGAAGAAGAAGAAGAAGAAATTGCAAGAGGGAGGAAGAAGATTGATGGAATAATTCTATCATTCTTTGTTGTGAATTCTCTCTCTTATATCTCAACCAATAATTTATGGGTAAATATAAAGTCACAAAAAAGTGCCACAAAATGTAGCTTACAAAATGATGTGTCAAAATTCTATTGGTGTTTTTTTATTAGAGTGCACCGGGCCCACTATCGATGCAACCAATAAAATATTGTCACCTCACTTTGTATCAATCATTTTGTAAACTTCCTTTGTGCCCCTAGCATTGCCCATAATTTATAAACACCTAATTAATCTTCGTATTAATAGGTGATTCATACCTATGGCCTTTTGGATGAGTGGTATCGGGTGGGTGAGTAAGGGCTTCCCTTGAAGGGGAGGTCCTGGGTTCGATTCTCACTTGGGAGAAATTGTGGATAACTCATAGTTCCTTAGCCCCATAGGGGTTGGATGTGCATATACATGTGATCATTCAGATGACGCAACGTCTATGGCAAGTGAACTATCAGATGGCGCAAGGACGTCTATGGCAAGCAAACTACCAGATGGCGCGGAGACGTCTATGAAAGATTGCAACATCAACTTGTAGAAGCAAAATATCATTCGCTGTAATAGGTTCGATAATGGTGAAACTCCATAGAAACTTGTAATAGGCAGGGCTATAGATCGGCAGGGCTTTAGATAAGACTGTAATAGATTCCATAGAAATTTGTAAACGATGACAATTGCCTTTAAATGAATGATATAGTTCAGCTGTTAAAAAAAAATAGGTGATTCATTAATTTGTATTCATGGAGTTTAAATCCACAATTTGTAACTCCAAATACAAAATTAATGATACATATTAGTTCTTCAATTAATCTAAGAATCATGACACATCAATGGTTGGGTTAGATTCCAAAGTTACAATTTCAACCCACCAACTTGAGTTATCATATCTTTCTCATCCAATCTTAAATTGGACGTATACATATCATTTCAATGTTCACACGGAATGAAAAATGAACCCACAATAATCTTTGCCTAATAATTAACGATTCATGTAAGAAAATGTACAAAATTTTCTTCACACGCAACGTATTTTTCCAACTGAGTATGATTTTGGAAAGGAAGGAGGAAGAAAGTGTTACGCATAAAAAGACTCCTCCGTCTTCTCCCTCTCCATCAGCCGCACTCATCAAAGGATAGGGCAGAATATTTTGTTTGTTATTTTAGATTAGTTTCCTTTTTATCTTGGTGTATTTTTTGTAATTATCTTTTGCTTATTCACCAAGTTGGAATAGGTATCCTCTTGTATATATATATCAAGTTAATGTGAATAATAAAATCACTTTTCATCATTTTTCTATCATGGTATACAGAGCATTGTGATCTTTTTTTCACGGGCTCTCTACTCAACCCTAATCTGCGCCGCCCCACCTATCCCCCCCATGGCTGACGCTTCCTCGTCCTCCTTCCTCCCCAATCCAGCCGACCCGGACAACCATATTATTCTTGTTAATCTCTCTTACTGTCGCACTCTCACTCCTTTCACCTATCTCTCTTGGTCCTCCCAAATCACTTCTATTCTCTTCGGCCTTGATCTCCTCAAGTACGTTGATGGCTCACACCCCATCCCAGCCGCCACTATCAAAGTTGACAACGTTGACAAACCCAACCCAAAAACAACCACATGGCAATGTCAAGACCGTTTAATCCTAGGGGCTCTCATTGGAACCCCAGACACTGCCGTCGCCCCTCTTGTCCACCAAGCCACCACCTCTCGTGAGGCTTGGAACATTCTTAAAACAACCTACGCAAACCCTTCGCGTGGGCACATCCTTCAAATCAAAACCCAACTTGAAAACCTCACCAAATCTTCCTCTTCTGTCAGTGATTACATGCAAGCCACCAAGTCTCTCACGGACAAACTAGCTCTCATGGGCAAACCTATGGACCATGAAGATATCATCGTCAAAATTCTCAAAGGCCTTGATTATGATACCTACAAAGCTGTTATTGACTCAGTCAGAGCCCGTGACACCACCATCTCTTTTGAAGACCTCCATGAGAAACTCATCACTCATGAACTCACTCTCCCCTCGTCCCACCCACAACCTCTTCATCCTTCTTCCGCTCACCTAGCCACCAAAAACTCCTCCTACCGTCCTCGCCCCACTACTAATCACCCCATCCTCCCCACTCCCCTACCAACCCCACCTGGCCATCCTCCTCCACCACCAACAACTTTAAAGGCAAGTGCCAGTACTGTCGTTACATCGGGCATGTCAGCTCTCAGTGTCGCCAATTCAAAAGGGACTACCCACAGGTTACCTTCCCATCCCCCCATTCCAATCGTCCCGCTCGCCCCACACCGCCACCTCCCCAAGTCCACACAGCTGCCGCACCTCACCACAATCCACCAACCTCCTGGCTCATTGACAGTGGAGCCACTCATCATGCCACCCATGATTTCTCTAACCTTGCTCTCCACAGACCCTATGATGGCAGTAATGAAATACTCATTGGTGATGGTTCCACTCTCCCAATCTCGAACATAGGTGCTTTTACTATCTCTTCTTTTACTTCCTCTCTCTCTTTCACTAATGTTCTCCATGTCCCTCTAATCTCCCGTAACATAATCTCTGTCTCTCAGTTCTGTCTCGATAATAATTCTACTGTTGAATTCTCATCCTCTTCTTTTGTTTTCAAGGACATTTTGACCAATCGCACTCTTCTCCAAGGCACCCTTGATCGTGGTGTTTATGTCTGGCATCCTCCCTCTGCCCAAGTCTTCTTCAACTCCTCAACTCCCGCATCTCCGTGGCATCACCGTCTTGGCCATCCGTCCCCTCCCATAGGTTCTCAAATTAGTAGACAGTTTTCTTTAAACATTAAATCTAGTTCCTCCTTTTGTAACACTTGCAGTATCAATAAAAGTCATAAACTTCCTTTCTCCGTCTCTACTATTACTTCCAGTGCACCCCTTGATATTATTTTCTCTGGTGTATGGACATCTCCCATTTATTCTTATGACAACTACAAATACTATGTTATCTTTGTTGACCACTTCACAAAGTATACGTGGCTTTATCCTCTCAAAAATAAATCTGATACTTTTGCCACTTTCAATCGCTTTCAAGCTTTAGTCGAAAAACACTTTGCCCGTCCCATTCGTCATGTCTACTCTGACAATGGAGGAGAATATATCAAACTCACACCCTCTCTTCTCAATCAAGGAATCACTCATCTCGCGTCCCCTCCTCACACTCCCGAACACAATGGGTATGCTGAACGTCGTCATCAACATATTGTCGAAACTGGTCTCACTCTTCTCACCCATGCTCATTTCCCTCTTATTTTCTGGCCTCATGCCTTCTCCACCGCCACCTACCTAATCAACCGCATGCCCACTCCCTCTCTAAACAACCACTCCCCTTTCCTCCGTCTCTTCAATCACCCACCGAACTACAACAAACTTCGTAGCTTCGGTTGCCTTTGCTACCCATGGCTCTGACCATACAATCCTCACAAATTAGCCCCCAAATCCATCCCTTGTGTCTTTGTTGGGTACTCTCCCTCCCAGAGTGCGTACTACTGTCTAGATCCCAAAACTCAACGTATCTACACCTCTCGACATGTCAAATTTGTCGAATCTGAATTTCCCTTCCCATCTCTCTCTGTCTCCTCTCAGTCTGCTCCTCTCATCTCTTCATCTCAGTGGTGTACCATGTCTCCACCCATTCTCTCCCCCAATGGCCCCTCTTCAATCGCCACCACCAATCCTCCACCCCTCGTCACACCCACTTCCTCTCTTCCCCATACACCTGCTGTCCCCCCTTGACCCGCCCGGACACCTCAAGCAACCCGACCGGACCCTCTCAAATCGCCCGACCAGACTCACCAACCAACCCGGCCGGACCCCCTCCACCAGTCCAACCGGACACCCCTACTACACCTCGGCCAGTCCCCTCTCCCACTCCTCCCTTACCTTCCGCCTCTCCCTCCCCTCCCCCCTCCCCCATCACTTCCCCAACGTACCATTACAACTCGTCTTTCCAACAACATCATAAAACCCCAACCCTAAATATTCCCACCTCTCCACCCTCAATTCACCCACCAGTCTTCCCACCTCCACTAAGCAAGCTCTCTCCACTCCCCACTAGCACTCTGCTATGCAAGAGGAATTTCATGCTCTTCTCAAAAACAATACCGGGACCCTTGTGCCCTCCCACGAAGCACCCAACATTGTGGGTTGTAAGTGGGTGTTTCGTGTCAAATACAATCAAGACAACTCCATTCAAAAATACAAGGCTCGTCTTGTTGCCAAAGGGTTTCATCAACACCCGGGCATCGACTACTCTGACACCTTCAGTCCTGTGGTTAAACCCGTTACCATACGGATCATTCTTTCTCTTGCTCTTACTCAAGGATGGTCCCTCCGGCAACTTGACATTAACAACGCCTTTCTCCAAGGCAACCTCCATGAAACGGTCTACATGAGTCAACCTCCCGGGTTTGTCAATTGTTCTCTTCCCTCCCATGTCTGTCGTCTTACAAAATCTATATATGGTCTAAAGCAAGCACCACGTGCTTGGTACACCGAACTTAAATCCTTCCTTCTCACCATCGGTTTTGTTTCTTCCCTTGCTGATCCTTCTCTCTTCATCTACACTAAAAACTCCGCTACCATATATCTTCTTGTCTAAGTTGACGACATTGTTGTCACTGGCCCATCTCATTCCCTTCTTTCCTCCTTTGTCTCCACTCTCTCTCAACATTTTTCCCTCAAGGATCTTGGTCCTCTGTCCTACTTTCTTGGTGTTGAGGTCCAACCTAACCCCCAAGGCCTCCTTCTTTCTCAGTCGACATACATCTACAACCTCCTCACTCGTCACAACATGATTGAATCCAAACCCTCCTTCACTCCCATGCAAACCTATCCTACTCTTTCTAATGCCACTCGGACTCCCATCTGTGGTCCAACTGAGTTTCGCCAAATTGTGGGCGGTCTCCAATATATGTCCCTCACTCGCCCTGACATCGCCTTTGCGGTCAATAAACTTGCTCAGTTTCTCACTCACCCTCAAGAGTCGCACTGGACCGCTCTCAAATGCCTTCTTCGCTATCTTCATGGGACAATTCATCTGGGTCTCCAACTATTCCGTCATATACCTCTTGATCTTCATGCTTTTTGTGACGTTGATTGGGCCGGAGACAAAGATGACTTCGTGTCCACTACTGGCTTCTTAGTCTACCTTGGCCGCAACCCCATCGCCTGGTCTTCTAAGAAGCAAAGAGCTCTCGCACGTTCTTCCACCGAAGCTGAGTTTCGGGTAGTTGCAGCTACCACCGCGGAGGTTCTTTGGATCCGCAACCTTCTGTCTGAACTTGGTGTTTCGTGCTCACATTCTCCGGTTATCTACTGCGACAACTTGAGTGCAACTCATTATTCCGCAAATCATGTCTTTCACTCTCGGATGAAGCATCTTGCACTCGCATTTCACTTTGTTCGAGAACAGGTTCAAGCTGGCAATCTTCGAGTTCAACACATTTCCAGCGCTGATCAACTTGCAGATGCCCTCACCAAACCGTTATCCCGTGCACGGTTCACATCACTTATCTCCAAGATTGGACTAATCCAAGGATCGTCCATCTTGCGGGAGCATGTTACGCATAAAAAGACTCCTCCGTCTTCTCCCTCTCCATCAGCCACACTCATCAAAGGATAGGGCAGAATATTTTGTTTGTTATTTTAGATTAGTTTCCTTTTTATCTTGGTGTATTTTTTGTAATTATCTTTTGCTTATTCACCAAGTTAGAATAGGTATCCTCTTGTATATATATATCAAGTTAATGTGAATAATAAAATCACTTTTCATCATTTTTCTATCAGAAAGTAATAATTTGATACGGCAGACGAACTTGCTGCTTCTCTAACTATCTAAATCTATTAGGTAGAGTAACGCATGAGGTAAGTATTAATCGAATAAATACTAGGAGCAAAAAAAAGTCATAAAAATTTGTTCACAAAATCTTAGGTGTATTTTTTTTTTAGTGTTTTTAAGTAGAGTGTAGCGGGTCTATTATCAATTCAACCAATAAAATATCGCCACCTCATGTTATGATCAAAATTTTGTGATTTTATTTTGTGCCCTAGCATTGCTCGTATTAATTAGCTGGTCAAACTTGACTTACAATGAGTAAGTTTGTCATTTCTTTCTCTTGTTTGACTTATTGCAAGTCACTCATGGCGTAGCCTTGTAAAATTTGAAAATGATGACTTGATCTCATTCATGATTTTCTTTCTTCATGTTTTCGTGAATAGTTTTATTTTTTATACTCAATGTTAGACTGACGTGGTAATAGTAGTTGCTATTTATTTATTATTATTATTATTATTAGTATTATTATTATTATTATTAATAAAGAAGGGACTATTGCAACTACATCTTCTTCTTTTTTTTCACTATCAAATTTTATAACTAGACACGATTACTCTTTCTTAGTTTGTAAATACACATAATCATCCTATGTTTTATATGGAATTAATGAAAATTCCATAATAGATTATACCACTGCTATCAATTTACTTGTCAACATTTATATTATATTTTATTAGTAATGGGAAATGATTTTGTATAAAATTTATTCTGAAAAAAATCTTAAATAATTTATTAATCTAACAGTAAATTGAATAATGCATATTAAAATGAATTTTAAAACACTAGCAACGACAATGAAAAGGACCTTTAGCCAACTGCCTTTTCCATAATAAATAAACAAAGTTAAGAATTACTTAATATAATCAAAATAATTACAAAATATTAGCTGGCTAAATATCATTTTCAATGTGATATAAATATTCCAAATTGTTGAACCACCACATTCACAATTATTTTAAGTTTTTTTTTTTTCTGACAACAACAATTATTTTAAGTTTTAGGGAGTGGCCACTTGGGCACGGCAGAGGATAAATTCGTTGGTTGTTTCCAAGTGGCTTCGAGAGTGAGTCTCTGCACGTGCTTTTAACTATTTGCCTTGCAGCCCAAGAAGTTATCGATAACATGATTTTTTTTTTATTTTTTTTTATACTCAGGTTGATCGCTTACGTCAAATTACTACTACCAGTTAAATCGCGGGATGTGTCTGAATGACCAAGATATAAGAACATGTCAACTAATATCTCATACAAGATCCAACCCCAGAAGCGAGTGGAATGCTCCCACCAGGAATCGAACTCACGCTGCATGCCTCTAGCAAGATCTTATGTCCCCCTCCTTTGCTATCCAGCTATGCCCTGGAAGACGATTTTTGGTCATAAGCTACACATGCGACATGTATTTTCTCTCTTGGTTTTACTATTCCCTCAACTAAAAAGCCATTTCACATTCTTACCCTGTCACTCTTTTTTCATTGTTATGGCCCAACAGGTTTTCTAGACGATGTTGTTTTGTTAGTTAAATTTCTAACAATTGATTTCGTCAAAATTAACTAACGTGACTAACATCATTAACATTGGAGATAAAATGAAAATCATAAATGAAGAAAATGGAAGAGATGATAACAAAGTCCTAACATACGTCTACCTATTAGCCATTAGATCAATAATTTCCGTCTTAAATAAATGTCGCATTTAACTTGCAAATATTTTGAAAATTGTGTTTTACAATATGTTAATTGTACAGTAATAAAATTGCTTAAGATTGTTTTCTTTTTACAAAAATATACCACCTCCTGTCCAAAATATCCATTGCAAACTAATTTTTTTCTCCAAAATAATAGTATCTTTTAGGTAAAAAGTATCTAAATTACACGTCATCCCTTATATTGGAAATTGTTGTATACTATTGGTTGTTTTTCTTCATTAGTAAAATTATATTTAGTACTTTGTTCGTTAAATTATAGTAAATTATTTTTGTCATACTCGTGAAAAGTGCTATAGAAAAAATTATTTTAAATTTAATGAAATAATATTTATTTGTGGTGGAACTAAAAAGGTAAAGTGCAATATATACGTATCACTCCCTCCGTTTCAAGTTAGTGTGAATCAAAAAATTGAGTACACAAAGTAAAGAAAAGTAAAAGAGATAAATAGTGGAAGTGTGTGTTTGTTAGTATTAAAAAAATAATAGGAGAGAGAAGGTGGGAGGAATAGTAAGTTGATTGGTGTTGTAAGTGTAATAGTAAATTAAGAGAGAGAATGCGTGAGAGGAATAGTAAATATTCTTTGTTATTTTAGGCCGTTCACACTAACCTGATAAGGACGAAAAAAGAAATAAGTTCACTAACCTGAAACGGATGGAGTATTTATGATTGACATTTTTGCAAAAAATCTAAAGTTGTTTTAAAACAGGCGGTGACATTTTTGTAAATAAATAACGCTTATCGCAAGTGTCAGTGTTAATGTTAAAAAGTATCAGACATGTACATTGACACTTATTAATACTACCACTGACACTTTTTATAAGTGTAAGTGGCAATGTTTATAAGTGCCAGTGTACATGCTGACACTTATGAAAAGTGGCAGTGACAATGTTTATAAACGTCAGTTCGAATGATTGACACTTTGTAGTATTAACACTGGCATTTATGCTTGTCAGTTATTTACAAAAATGTCACCGTCTTTTTTTAAAACAAGCGCTAGTGTCTTTTGCAAAAAAACGTACTGGTTTTACCAATCCTTAAAGTAAAACACGTTTTTCATAATACATACTTTTTGTCATTTTAAATATTTCACTCAAAATATGTCAACTTTAAAATAAAAATGTTTTATTTAATAAAATAAAATATTTCACACTGATCACAACAATTTTTCATCATTATTTTCTATCTCACTTAGTCTCTTCTATTACACTTTTCACTCATTATATACATCTCCACTTTGTATATTGTATACTCCCTCCGTTCCACCTCATTTGACACTTATTTCTATTTTGGTCCATCTCATTTCATTTGAGACTTCCCAAAATAGCCATCTTTTTATTATTTTATATTCAAACTACCCCACCACTCATTCTCTCTTCATTTTCCACCACTCAATTTATTCAACCAACACTACTATTTACCTCACTCATTCTCTCTATTTATTTTTTGCCACACATGTTGTTTACTTTATTCTTTTTCCTTAGTTATTGTGCCCACCTCTTAAGCTCAAATGAGGTGGGACGGAGGGAGTATTGTATAAGAATAATACTAGGGGTACAAAAAAGTCACAAAATCTTGCTCACAAAATCTTAGGTGTAATAATTTAATTGGTGTTTTTAATTAGCGTGTGGCGGGTCCATTATCGATGTAACCAATAAAATATCGTCACCTCATATTGTGAGCAAAATTTTGTGAGCTTATTTTGTGCCCTAGCATTGCTAATTGTATAACGCTATTACACTTTTATGTCCAAATCATCATCCAAACAATACTTATCTCTCGTATTTATAATATCCTCAACTTGCTCATGTAGTATTCATTAATTCAATCATAATAATGCATGCATATGAATGTCATCTTTCTTTTTCTTGAATACAAACAAAACAAGTTATATTAGTGACAACTTGCTTACGACGCACAACCTAATAAGTTTGCAAATTTAATTCAATCATAGTGGATGACGTCATTCTTCACCCTTTGTTTTCATCTTCTACTATTTTACTAGGGTCTAACCCGTGCTGCGTATATGCATTTTTTAGGAGCGGAGTTCCTATTATTTTGTATGAAGCAATATGTTAATTTAAGAAAATAAAAAGTTAGATGGTAAAATATATGATACAAATGTAATTTCTTAATGTCAATTTAATTAAGCATCACTATTTGCTTTGAGAAAATAAATACTAATGAAAAAATATGTAGATATAATTTATGCTTATAAAATTAATAAGTCTATAGAAATAAAATAGTTAAGTGAACTACAGTAGTCCGTGTGATTACCTCAATTGAACACTTGTGCGGGTTTAATACCTAAATCATTTTTATTGCATGAAAAATATCTCAAATCAGACATTTTGTACATTAAAAAATCACTATACTTAACACCGTTAAAATTTTGACATTAAATTCATCACATGCCATTTTTTAGGTTAAAATTGAAAATGTACGACAAAAATATTCCCATCCATCCTCCAATTCACCTTTCAATGGTTGCCATCTCCCTATGGCAGCCCCCATCTTCTTCAAAACCAAATTACTCCTTCTGTTTTCAAATACTCGTTTTTAAACTTCTTCAACACATATTAAAAAATCCAATTAATATATATTAAAAAGACTATTGTGCCCCTAACAGATTTGAATTTTCTTAACATTTAAATTAAATGTTTACACAAAAGATAGCTTGCAATTAATGAATATGGTTATTATAGGTAAACAATAGTAAATATTCTTTGGAATTAACAAAATGTCAAGTATTTTGAAACAAAAATTAACATCTAAACGTCATGTATTTTGAAACGGAGGAGTAAATTACTACATTTTCTCAACAAAAAAAAAAAAAAAATTCCTTTCACCTCTTTAGCCAACTCCAGTTCCACCATCCCAAAAAGACACATCCTTCACAAAAAGAAAAGATCCTTCAAGCAGCTTCTTTTGTCGCGACCCCGAACCCCGCGGGCACGAGATCGCGAGCTGGACGTCGACTTAAACAATAAACTCTAAAATAATGGAGATACAAATTTTCCTTTCATACCAAAAGAGTATAACACAAAGTTTTGGGAAAACAATTTAACAACGACAATGTACTAGTGTAAGACCCATAAGCTCACACTACAAAATAATAAAATATACAAATCTTAGTGACGTCAAAATGTGGTACAACTATCCCCAAAAGAGTTACACATTTATATAATGTAAACCCACCAATATACACTTGCCCCAAAAGCTCAACCCTCGCGACGTCCTGTCTCGTGATCAGCGAGTCTAATCCTTTCCACCGGGGGGGGGGGGTTAAGGAAAAACAAAGACGAAGGAAAAGGGGGTGAGATAAATCTCAATAAGTTACTAATGCAACTACATGACATGCTATGATGCAATAAACAATAAACAATAATAAATATCACATATCACATATCAATTATCATATATCAGATAGCAGCGGAAATAAACACATAACAAAGGATATAGCCAAGGTTTTCCAACTGATAGAACCAAATAAAGGTCGCTGCGCAGCTTCAATAATCAACAAATCATCATCTTCATAATAGCATGAAAGCTGAAGAGAAATCCCCGGTACCGGAACCAATAACAAAGTAATGTGCCACAAAGGGCGGGAGCCATGCCACAAAGTCATGCTCCAAGCGTCTCAACCAAGGCCGATCTGGAAGAGGAAAATAAGGGCAAAACAATGGTCGACACCATAATGGACTTGGCCGGTGCCATCACAATATCTCACATCGCCCGACACAATTTCAAATACCAACTGGGCTTTCAAATAAATGCTAAGTAATAAATACTAGCTTAATTACACAACTTAGGGTTCCAAAGTAGGGAACCAAACAAAGTGATCACCAATAAGATGAAATGAACCAACGACACACCAGTAAGGTGTTCCAATAATCTCAACCATGATAACACAATTCCCATATCACGTTCAATCACAAAGAATCCAGTTAGCTCAAGAACACAACCAAAACTACTCACTCATCTCGAAGAGCTCAAGGAGAGCTTTAAAACGATAATTTATACGCCTAAAACGGAGTCCGGATGAACAAGATATGGTCCTCGAAAGATTGGACAAAAAGGGAAATAAATTTCACAACAGGGGAGAGGGTGCGCGCGCCTCCTATGGGAGGGTGTGCGCGCCTCCAAGAAACAGAAGGTCTATTGTTCAAGAGGGGCATAAGGGTGAGCGCGCCTCCTATGGGAGGGTGCGCGCGCCTCCTTGCCCGGAAAGGCAAATTCCGGCCAAAAATCTGGGTTTCTACCATTAACAACCCCAAATCCAAAACCAACCCAATCTTCACCATTTCTAACACTACCAAGATGTGAACTAAGGTACCTACACCATTTTGAACCAAAAGGGCTCCAACAACATCATCTAAGGAACCTCAATCAAGGGTGATTCAAATACCAAAATTTCACAAAATGAACAAAAATGTAAATCATCACAAAATCAACCAAAGAAGCAATAAAAGGCAATCATAGTATCATCTAAGCATAGGATGAACATTTTTAACATCAATGGGGGGAAAAGTAACTTACCCGGATTTTCTCAAGGTTGATGGATTTCAAATATTTTTGGCTTCCTACGATCCTATCGACGATCTAAACAAGATTCATGTTTTAAGAAATGAGAAATAATGAAAGGAAGAGGAAGAAAATGAAGAGAGAAGGAAGAAGAAAACTTACCCCTTTTCTTGACAATGGAGAGAGAAATGAGCTGGGAGATGGAGGTGTGGTGAGGTGAAAGAGTAGGGGGTGAGGGAGAAGAGAGGGAGTAGGGAGATGAATTATTTGAAATGTTGCACCTAGCCCCCTTCCCCCACTAACTAGCTCAACTATAATACTCCCACTAATATTAAGACCCAACAATACTACACTAACACAAATGACCCAAATAATATGCTAGGCATAAATTAATATAACTCATAAAATGCACACATAAATTATTAATTAAATAATAATTTAAATAAATAAATAAGCAAATAAATAAATAATAATTATTTATTACTAATAAAATAGAGCCTAGTTTTGGGTCGTGACATTCACTCCCCCTTAAAGAAAATTGACCCGAATTTTAACGAGACTTACCCGAATTAAAAAGCCACGGAAATTTCCTCTCTATCTCATCGCGAAGCTCCCACGTCGACTCCTCGATATGATGATTCCTCCAAAGAACTCTAACCAACGCAATGCTTTTGTTTCTCAACTCTTGGACTTTGGAATCTAAAACCCGAACCGGTCGTTCCTCGTAGGTCATATCCGGCCCTATATCCTCCGGTACCCTTGGTAACACGTGAGATGGATCATGAACATACTTCCGAAGCATACAAACGTGGAACACGTTGTGCAACCGGTCTAAAGATGGCGGCAACGCAAGTCGATACGCTAGAAGCCCAACCTTTCCCAAAATCTCAAACGGGCCAATAAACCTCGGAGCCAATTTGCCTTTCTTCCCAAACCTACGAATACCCACCTTCGGAGATACTTTCAAGAACACAAAGTCACCGGTCTGAAAACTAAGATCTCGCCTTCGGTTATCTGCATAGCTCTTATGTCGACTCTGGGCTGTTTTCAATCGATCCCGGATAACTCTAACCATTTCAACTGAATCCTGAAGCAAATCAATACCCACGATCTTCGCTTCACCGACCTCATCCCAATAAATAGGCGATCTACACTTTCTTCCATACAAGGCCTCATACGGTGCCATCTCGATACTAGCCTGATAACTGTTGTTGTAAGAGAACTCCACTAACGGTAAATGTCTATCCCAAGAATCGGAAAAGTCTATCGAACAAGCTCGCAACATATCCTCCAAAATCTGAATAGTCCTCTCGGATTGACCGTCGGTCTGAGGGTGAAAAACTGTACTGAATCGCAAGTCTGTACCCAAGGCTTCTTGAAACGTCTTCCAGAATCTAGAAGTAAACCTCGGGTCTCGATCTGACACAATGCTAACCGGAACCCCATGCAATCTCACAATCTCATCAATGTAAAGTGTCGCAAGCTTTTCCATCGAGTACCTAATGTCAATAGGTAAGAAATGGGCACTCTTGGTCAATCTATCCACTATTACCCAAACACTGTCATACTTCTTACATGTACGAGGTAGTCCCGTAACGAAATCCATAGTCACATGCTCCCATTTCCACTCGGGAATATCTAACGGCTGAAGTAGTCCCGCTGGTCTCTGATGCTCGGCTTTGACCTGCTGACAAGTTAAACATTTCGAAACATACTCAGCTATTTCCCTTTTCATATTATTCCACCAAAAATGTTGCTTCAGATTCTGGTACATCTTCGTACTACCCAGATGAATAGTATATCTCGATTTGTTACCCTCATCTAAAACTTGCCACTTTATTCCACCAACGTCGGGTACGCACAAACGATCACGGAAAGTCAAAACTCCACTCGAACTCAAAGAAAGATCCTCGAAGTTCTTTTCCTTCAATTTACCCATTATCTTCACCAACTCGGGATCTTCTTTCTGAGCTTCCTTTATCCTCTGAATTAGGGTCGGAGATACCCTAATATTCGCATAAATAGCCCCATGTCTCGATTCACGAGGAGACCAATCTCGAACACCCTCAAGCATTTTCCATTCACGGACCATCATCGAAGCCACATAAGACTTCCTACTAATCGCATCGGCGACCACATTCGCTTTTCCTGGGTGATAAGAAATCGTACAATCATAATCCTTCAACAATTCCATCCATCGACGTTGCCTATTGTTCAACTCTTTCTGGGAGAAAAGGTATTTCAAACTCTTGTGATCGGTAAAAATTTCAAACTTCGCCCCATAAAGGTAGTGCTTCCATTTGTGCAACGCAAAGACTATCGCAGCCAACTCCATATCATGAGTAGGATAATTCTGTTCACTCGGGCTCAACTTCCTCGAAGCATACGCAATCACCTTCCTGTTCTGCATCAAAACACAACCCAAACCCTCTTTCGAAGCATCACTGTAAATTACTAAATCATCATTTCCATTCGGTAACGCAAGAATAGGAGCCGTAGTTAATCTCTTCTTTAATTCATCGAAGCTACTTTGACATTTTTCACTCCACACAAACGGCACATCCTTCCGGGTCAACTGAGTCATCGGAGTAGCAATCCTCGAAAACCCTTCTATAAATCTTCTGTAATACCCGGCCAACCCCAGAAAGCTTCTGATCTCGGTCACTGACTCGGGTCTCTTCCAATCCACTATGGCTTCTATCTTTGAAGGATCTACAGAAATCCCGTCTTTAGAAATCACATGACCCAGAAATGACACCTTCTCGAGCCAAAATTCCCATTTACTAAACTTCTCAAACAACTGCTCCCTCGCAAGAACGGATAAAACGGTCCTCAAGTGTTGCTCGTGCTCCTCTCTAGATTTAGAGTAGACGAGAATATCATCAATAAAGACCACCACGAAAGAAGCAAGATAAGGATGGAAAATCCGATTCATTAAATCCATAAACACTGCAGGCGCATTGGTCAACCCAAACGGCATAACCAAGAACTCATAATGACCATAACGGGTGCGAAAGGCAGTCTTCGGAATATCCTCAGATCGAATCTTCAACTGATGGTACCCACTCCTCAAATCAAGTTTAGAAAACACAACTGAGCCTTGAAGCTGATCAAACAAATCATCAATGTGAGGTAGAGGATACTTGTTCTTCACTGTAACCTGATTCAACTTTCGGTAGTCAATACACAATCTCAACGACCCATCTTTCTTCCGCACGAACAAAACCGGTGCTCCCCACGGGGAAACACTAGGGCGGATAAACCCTCGATCAAGCAACTCTTGCAGCTGAACCTTTAACTCCTTCAACTCTGCGGGAGCCAACCTATACGGTGCTTTCTAAATCGGAGCCGTACCCGGCAAAAGATCTATACAAAATTCTATCTCACGATCGGGAGGCATATCATATTCAGAAGAGAAAACATCGGGAAATTCTCTAACTACCCGAACACTCTCTAAACTAGGGGATTCTTTCCTAGTATCAAGAACACTAGCCAAATACCCCTCACAACCACGGTGCAATAATTTTCTCACTTTCACATAAGAAATGATACGAAAATTTCTACCAAAAGTCATAGCCTCAAAAGTAAACTTAGGCACATCAGGGATGGAAAAATTAACGACCTTTCTACGACAGTCAACAGAGGCATGAAACTTGCTCAACCAATCCATACCCAAAATAACATCAAAGTCCTGAATAGGAAGGACTACCAAGTCCACACACAAGACATGACCACATATAAGCACGTCACAAGCACGGAAGACTCTATCGGTCACCAAACACTCTCCTATAGGGGTCGACACCTCTAGCACATAGGGCAAAGACTCAGATGCAGCATTTAGTAAAGAAGCAAATTGTACAGAAATGTATGAATGAGATGATCCTGGATCTACTAACGCTCGTGCGCTCACACTAGATATAGAAATAATACCTCCAATAACTGTGGGATCATCTGTGGCTTGTTGTTGATTCATTGCAAACACTTTCCCTTGGACCTTAGGCTTTCCCGTAGCGTCCCTTTTCTGACCCTGAGGAGCCCCAGCTCCTACCCCAGTTGGTTGAATTCTATTCCTCGGACAATCCCGCACATAATGCCCCATTTGACCACAATTGGTGCACTTGCCCTGTTTCTTCCAACAACGGTCCTCCGAATGACCTTCCCTTTGACAAAACGAACAAAGTCTCCTGTTTTGGTTCCCTTGGTTCCCGGAAGTAGTACCCGGGTTCCTTGGGATCGGTTGCCCTCGAACTGAGATTGTCCCCCAAAGTTACCTCGGTTATCAATCCTTGGTTGTGACTTGCCCTGCGCTCCTTGCTTACTTGGGTTAGCTACCTCGGTCTTCCTCTTATGTTCCCTAATATCTTGCTCGATAAGATAGGCACGGTCTACCGCATCCTGAAATGTCACAATCCTCTGGGCTATAAGCTGAGTCCGAATAGAAGTCTTCAAACCCCGGATGAACCTCATAGCTTTCTGCTCCTCAGTTCTCACAAGATAGTCACAATACCGGGCTAATTCTGTGAACTTAGCCGAGTATTGAGCTATAGACAACAAACCTTGCTCCAAGTTGAGTAGTTCGATCTCCTTTCGGTTCTGGTCCACTACCGGGATGAAATGCTCTTTGAACTTCCGCACAAACAATTCCCATGCATAGACGGTGTGAGAGTCATCCCAACTCACCTTAACTCCTTTCCACCAATGCTCGGCGGCACCCACAAGCTTATAAGCCGCAAATCGGACTCTATCTTCGTCCGAACACCCAAATACATCATAAATTTTCTCCATAGACTCGATCCACATCTCAGCCTTCTTTACATCCGGCTCACCGTCAACCTCTTTTGGCTTCAATTTCAGAAATTGCTCTAGCCCATATCTAGGTGGTGCCACATGATCTTCTCGTGGCCCTTGATCATGAATGGCCTTCATAGCGGCCTTAAACATTCCTTGGAACATTGCCCGGTTCTCTTCCCTTAAGTCATTCTGATTATGTGCTCCACTAGAGCCTTCGCCTGCTCTCCTTCTAGCCATTTCAAACAATTACCTGCATAAGACATCAACCGTTACTCACTCCGAACACAACTACCCACCTAGGTCATACTAGTCCACCTAGACTTATACTTAGAGCCAAACCATTGCTCTGATACCAACTGTCGCGACCCCGAACCCCGCGGGCCCGAGATCGCGAGCTGGACGTCGACTTAAACAATAAACTCTAAAATAATGGAGATAAAAATTTTCCTTTTATACCAAAAGAGTATAACACAAAGTTTTGGGAAAACAATTTAACAACGACAATGTACTAGTGTAAGACCCATAAGCTCACACTACAAAATAATAAAATATACAAATCTTAGTGACGTCAAAATGTGGTACAACTATCCCCAAAAGAGTTACACATTTATATAATGTAAACCCACCAATATACACTTGCCCCAAAAGCTCAACCCTCGCGACGTCCTGTCTCGTGATCAGCGAGTCTAATCCTTTCCACCTGGGGGGGGGGTTAAGGAAAAACAAAGACGAAGGAAAAGGGGGTGAGATAAATCTCAATAAGTTACTAATGCAACTACATGACATGCTATGATGCAATAAACAATAAACAATAATAAATATCACATAGCACATAGCAATTATCATATATCAGATAGCAGCGGAAATAAACACATAACAAAGGATATAGCCAAGGTTTTCCAACTGATAGAACCAAATAAAGGTCGCTGCGCAGCTTCAATAATCAACAAATCATCATCTTCATAATAGCATGAAAGCTGAAGAGAAATCCCCGGTACCGGAACCAATAACAAAGTAATGTGCCACAAAGGGCGGGAGCCATGCCACAAAGTCATGCTCCAAACGTCTCAACCAAGGCCGATCTGGAAGAGGAAAATAAGGGCAAAACAATGGTCGACACCATAATGGACTTGGCCGGTGCCATCACAATATCTCACATCGCCCGACACAACCACAAATACCAGCTGGGCTTTCAAATAAATGCTAAGTAATAAATACTAGCTTAATTACACAACTTAGGGTTCCAAAGTAGGGAACCAAACAAAATGATCACCAATAAGATGAAATGAACCAACGACACACCAGTAAGGTGTTCCAATAATCTCAACCATGATAACATAATTCCCATATCACGTTCAATCACAAAGAATCCAGTTATCTCAAGAACACAACCAAAACTACTTACTCATCTCGAAGAGCTCAAGGAGAGCTTTAAAACGATAATTTATACGCCTAAAACGGAGTCCGGATGAACAAGATATGGTCCTTGAAAGATTAGACAAAAAGGGGAATAAATTTCACAACAGGGGAGAGGGTGCGCGCGCCTCCTAGGGGAGGGTGCGCGCGCCTCCTTGATCAGAAGGAAAATCAAGTTTGGAGGAGGAGAGGGTGCGCGCGCCTCCTATGGGCGCGCCTCCAAGAAACAGAAGGTCTTTTGTTCAAGAGGGGCATAAGGGTGCGCGCGCCTCCTATGGGAGGGTGCGCGCGCCTCCTTGCCCGGAAAGGCAAATTCCGGTCAAAAATCTGGGTTTCTACCATTAACAACCCCAAATCCAAAACCAACCCAATCTTCACCATTTCTAACACTACCAAGATGTGAACTAAGGTACCTACACCATTTTGAACCAAAAGGGCTCCAACAACATCATCTAAGGAACCTCAATCAAGGGTGATTCAAATACCAAAATTTCACAAAATGAACAAAAATGTAAATCATCACAAAATCAACCAAAGAAGCAATAAATGGCAATCATAGTATCATCTAAGCATAGGATGAACATTTTTAACATCAATGGGGGGAAAAGTAACTTACCCGGATTTTCTCAAGGTTGATGGATTTCAAATATTTTTGGCTTCCTACGATCCTATCGACGATCTAAACAAGATTCATGTTTTAAGAAATGAGAAATAATGAAAGGAAGAGGAAGAAAATGAAGAGAGAAGGAAGAAGAAAACTTACCCTTTTTCTTGACAATGGAGAGAGAAATGAGCTGGGAGATGGAGGTGTGGTGAGGTGAAAGAGTAGGGGGTGAGGGAGAAGAGAGGGAGTAGGGAGATGAATTATTTGAAATGTTGCACCTAGCCCCCTTCCCCCACTAACTAGCTCAACTATAATACTCCCACTAATTATTAAGACCCAACAATACTACACTAACACAAATGACCCAAATAATATGCTAGGCATAAATTAATATAACTCATAAAATGCACACATAAATTATTAATTAAATAATAATTTAAATAAATAAATAAGCAAATAAATAAATAATAATTATTTATTACTAATAAAATAGAGCCTAGTTTTCGGGTCATGACATCTTTAGCTAAAAATGACTGAGCAATCAGTCACTATAAATGTTTAAAAATTCATGAGGCTTCTTCTATATCTGTTCTTGAAAGGGATAACCCGAACTCGAAACAGGATCCTAACCTGTTCTCGTCTGCTTGGCCCACGAGCTGAGCCCAATAACAAGACCCACCAGCCTTCCCTGCTAAAGTCAAGAACGAAGCAAGGCCCAGCTCGATCCACTTCTCCAGCTCGGTTATTCCTCCATCTCGGTTACCCAATCGGCTCGTGCTACGCCGTGCTCAGATCGACTCCTTCATAGCTAATCCTTCTAGAAGAGCCTAGAGGCTATCCCAATCCACCCGGGCCCAACCCAACTAGGTACCTTGGGCCTCAGCCCCTTCTAAAACCTTACTATGGATAAAGATGACTTGGATGACCTCATGCAAGGGCAAAGCTGACCTCACCCTATCCACCACTAGGAGAGCAAGCCAGGGCTGGTCCTATATAAAGTGAAGTTCAATGTTTTTGGGCAGGTTACTCTCTCTCTCTACGCTCACTAGCTTTCTCTCTATCTTCATTTTCCGCTGAATGGATTGACTTATTCTCACGCCGGAGGGTCTTCGCCGGTGCAACCCGGCTAAGCTCACGTGCGTTCTTTTTGCAGGTCTAAGCAAGCGTTCTAGATATCCTTCTGTGGATCCGGCCTTGACAGCATTTTTATGCTTGTTCAGTTCTGTTTTAATCAAGTTTGCTCCTTAGCATAATTTGCGTCAAATAGAATCAAGTGGGGTGAGCAAGTGTGGTGGACTTTATTTTTTAACTAAACTAAATAATTAGATGTGGTCTCCCATGAGAACAAGGGGATCCGTCTCATGTATGAGACGGGTTGACCCATGACCCATGGGCATGACCCGCCACGTGGCAGCCTCCCATAGGTCCCAAAAAAATTTGAGTTTTTATATTATTTTTTCGGCTTTTCCGTCATTTACCAAAAGTAATAGTTACCATAACTTAATGTAATGACTGTATACATATACATATAAGGTAACATTGTTCATAAGTAAACGTAACACCTGTTTTACAAACACAAAAGCTCGTTTTACTCATTTTTTTCAAATGTAATACTAACTATAATTACATGTAACCCAAACAATATCTAAATGTAATTATCATTTATAATGAAATGTAATAATGCATTTGCAAAAATGTAAAATATTGTGTATTTTGATTTAATTTTTTGAAAGAAAGTAACATTTGAAAAGTAACAACTTATATATATGAATGTAATTGTTTGTACAGTAAATGTAACACTTTAATAAAAGAAATTATAACATATTTCTATAGATAATGTAATACTTTTACAAGTAACACTAATCAAGTGTTTTTAGCTCTAAAAATGTAAATGATTGAATTATTATTTTTTCTATACATATGTGTTACAATTATGTATAAACATTATTACATATAAGTAACACGTTCGTTACATTTTATTGTAATAAGTATTACTTTTGGCAAACGAAGAAAACATAGAAAAAAACACTGTTACTTTTCTGTATATATGTATTACTAAACTGTTACTTTATATGTATACATTCATTACATTAAGTTATAGTAACTATTACTTTTGACAAACCCAAAAAAAAACCCAAAAAAAGGCCTATGAGAGGCTGCCACGTGGCAGGGTCGACCCCTGGGTCCTGGAGCCGGTTCAATGGGCCGGGTCGGACGGGTCAAAAAACCCCGTCTCATGGATGAGACGGGTATGGCATGTGTGCACGGAAGTTTATGTCAAATAATTATCGGAGAAGTATGCGTACTAAAGTCTAACTTGACCTTGATACTTGGTCCCAACTCTATTGACCTCTTTATGTTGACTGGATTGACTGTATACGGTATTATATGTTAATTTCGTAAATTTTGAATGTACTTATGTATTCACATAAGTTATCAATACTAATATTAAATTTACTTATCATTAAATTCATATTAGTTTTCACAAATAATTAATTGATGACCTTTTCTATTCCTCATTAATCATGATCATTGTAACTTTTTTTAATTATTAAATTTGAATTATTGTTTGATAGCTATTTATTGTTATGATATAGTACATTGAATGTATTTTAGACCTTTGAGTTGCCAATGCTCTTATCTAGGAGTAGTATATACTCCCTCCGTTCCACCCGACTTAGGATTCTTGGTCAAACAATTTATACTTTGACCAAATATTTGAAGAAATATAATGACGCTAATAAAAATTTAAAACTTGTTATTGTATCACGATTAATAATAAACTAAATAACTATTTTTTAGATTTTCATTAAGATAATTATTTTTGTTCAAAATGTTGGTCAAAGTATAAATTGCTTGACCAAGAATCCTAAGTCGGGCGGGACAGAGGGAGTATAGTGTATGGTAGCTATTAGAAGACACTCATAGAAAAAGATCGTGTAGAAGCATCAAGTTAACTACATAAACTTAACTTGTATAATAGAATAAAAAGTACTCCATCCGTTTCAAATTATCTGTCGCTTTAGGAGTAAAAAATTGTTTCAAAATATATGTCGCTTTACTATTATCAGTGCACTTTTACCATTTTGTCTCATTTATACCCTTATTAATGATGGTGAAAGTATCTCTCATGCAAGCATTTAATCACCTAGAAAGTTGAATTATTTAGGGGCAAATGGGTCTTCTTAACATGCATTAATTACATTTCTTAATATGTGTGAAAAAGTCAAAAGCGACAGATATTTTGAAATAGAGGGAGTAACTCATAGAATAACTATTATAATAATAATCTAATACTATTAGCTAATACATAAAATATGAAAAGTCACCTTGTTGATGAGTCATCATCTGCATGGCTTCATGAAATGCAAGATTCCTCAAAACTTGTCCACGTGTCACAACCAAAAGATTCTGCCTTAACTTTTAATATATACTCTCTCCGTCCCATTTGAAGCTTCACCATTTAGGTAATGGCACACAAATTAAGAAAAGTGATGAGTGTAAGAATGGTTGTGAGAGGGAAGAAGTTAGTGGGTATGACAAGTGGGCCTCATAATTTAAGTATGTGAGAGGACGAAGTGAGCGGGTATGACAAATGGGGCCTACTTTTTTTACTATTTTAGGAAAAGATAAAGCTTTTAACGGGATACCTTTTTGGGTAAAAGGTAAAGCTTCAAATGGGACGGAGGGAGTATAGATTTCTTCCTTCTTGTTCCTCCTGCCATTTGGTTGATATGTACCGGTTTAATTTGCAATTATTGGAATTTTATAGCCGCCTACACGGGTTAATTTCACTGCCCACCCTCGAGGTTTGGACAAATATCAGTGCCCCCTCGAGGTTTGATTTGGTTTCACTGCCTACCCTTTTAAGATTAAATGGACTGTTTTGCCCTCACCTATGGGAAATATTGTTTTATCTTCCATAAATTACAACTACTTCACTAAAACAAAACACGAAATTCTAAATAAAATAAATTTTAAATTTAAGTGATACTGTAAGCCTCATTACCCTTTTAAGATTAAATGGACTGTTTTGCCCTTATTAAATTATTAATTACTTATCAAACTCTTTAATTCATTTTGAAAAATACTCATAATCGTATTTAATATATTTTATCTTACTTATTAATATAAAAAAAACATTTTATTTTTGTTTTGAATTAATAATTACGACAATACTAGCTTCGTGGTTTATAAATTCAAATAACACTTTTATAGTAATATTAAACATATTAACAATTATCACACAAATAATGATTTTAAATTTACAAAAATTAATATTTGCTACCTTTCTGTTATTTCTTAATATATTTACTTTTTTTAAAATAGTCGATCGGAAAAGTTCGGATATAGTAAAATTTATACAAAGTGATATATTTATATATTTATATTAGCGTAATTATATTAAAAATTTAGAAAATGTGTCAAATATAAATGTTTATAAAAATATAATTTTAATTTGTGTAATTAGTGTCAAATATAAATGTTTTTTAAAATATAATTTTAATTTGTGTAATAATAATTATTATATTTGATATTACTCTAAAAGTGTTACTTGAATTTATATTGTTTTTTTGAGAAAGACAAATAATTCAAAATATGATGAATTATTTGATTAGTAATTACTAATTAATAAATTATTTATTTAATCAGAGGTGATTTTTAATATATTACTTAAATATCAAATTAATTTAAATTAGAAATTATATGATTTTCTTTTTAGTGATTTAGTTGTAGTTTATTATGGAAAACACAATAATTTTTCGTTAAAGTGAGGGCAAAACGGTCCATTAAGTGCTAAAAGGGTGCGCAGTGAAACAAAACCAAACTTTGAGGGGGCAGTGATACTTGTCCAAACCCCGAGGGTAGGCAGTGAAATTAACCCCCGCCTACACTCATTACCGAATTTGCTTGAATCTCCATTCAAACTACTTCATCACTCGTCCCAAACTTATCGCTATTTATTTTTATTAATTATGAGCGTCTTATACTTATTGCTGCTTATTTAAAATGTTCAATTTTCTCTCTCTTACCCAATCACAATACTTACTTTTCCAACTTTTTTTCCTAATTCCCGTGCGCTCCAATTTAGTAGCAATAAGTATGAGACGATCAAAATATATATATTTATACACACATATATATTGTGCAATTCAAATATCTCAAATAAAATGTAATAAGAATAAAAGTTTTATTATAAAAGAAAATTCATTTTTTATAAAATCCATTGAGGTGCAACTAAGTTCACAACTGCAAATTGAAAGCATTGAAAAGAAAAAAAATATAAAGCATATATTTTTTTCCAAAAACAAAATAGAACACATATACTCCTCCGTCCCACCACAAGTGAGACTAATTTCCTTTTCAGTTCGTCCCACCACAAGTGAGATTGCCCAAAATGAAAATATTTTATTATATTTATATTCAACCAACCCCACCATTTAACCCCACGCATTCTCTCTCTTCATTTTCCACCACGCAATTAATTCAACCAACATTACTATTTACCCTACTTATTCTCTCTCTTCATTTTCTACCACACATACACTACCTTTTTCTTAATTATTGTGCCCCACAAGTTGATTTTACTTGTGGTGGAACGGAGGGAGTATTAAGCACCAAGAACTACGGAAAAGAAAATGATGTCACTGCAGTAGGGCGTATATCAATATAAAACAAATATAAAGATAATATTACATATATATATATATATATTATAGGTCAGCTCTTATGAGAACAATTACATGAGAACCATGAAACCAATGATAGCCATTGGATTAGACACAAATCAAGGGTTTCGATACATTTTAGAAAAAATTTGTACTGGATTTCCCTTAATCCTGTAAAGTTACAGCAAAAAATAGTTCAAATTGTATTTAAAAAAACTAAATTACATCGGAATAACAATCGAAAGGGTAGACAACAATGGAATGATACAGGAATTTGCTATTAAGATAATTTGAAAACGTGCCAAAAAACTGATCACACAGTTTTACCATACGGATTGATGATTACATTGAGTTCCGATTAAATGTATCTACAGAAGTCAACACATTTGGATAAATAATTTACTATTGTACTGAATATGCCAACATTATACACAAAAGTTTGCAAAATATTGCATCCTTTCCAGAATCAACATTGCCATACATACAGGCCCGCAAGAAATAGGGTTTTTATCAGCAGTAACATCTGTATCACAAATGTATCATAGCAGTCAAAATAGAAAGCCTATTGATTTCACAAGCCTTGTTGGTTACATGAGCAAGATTGTAACAAAATGGACTTCCACAATTCATAAAGCGACATCAACAAACACCAGATCCCGAGAACTTCCCATGGCAGCTCTATAAAGCTAATGGCTGAAGGACATTACATACAACTTTGGGCAACAGACAACTGGAACATGCTTCTACCATTTTTTGGAGAAGGCGAGACATTAGAAGAACAGCACATTACCAATGAAGAAAGCCATGGTCCTATCCAGGACTAGGCGATCCATACGATGACAACATGCAAGACGCACAGTCAGATGGGGATACAATTCCCACAATAGACAGCACTCACAGAGATTTCTAGAAACGTAAGCAATGACAACATCAACCACAAAGACGCAAGCAATGACATGGGGCGGCCGACAGTATTTTTATGCTTTTGAAAAACTTCACAGATTAGGTTTACTTTTCGAAAAAGTTTAGCTTTAGGTCATTTTCATCTTTTTGTAAAGTTTATACTTTAGCGAAAATTATTTCGCCTTTTACTATTCATAGGTTGAAATTGTAAAAAAGTTTATTCTTAGGTTTCCGGTAATGCTAACCGGCTTATTAGGTGATAGGTTTCGAGGCTATATAAACCTCAGTTCATTTCATTTGTAAGTACGACCAAAAAAATCAAGAGAGCAATTTAATAGAAAGAAATCTTTCTTAATGGCAGCTTAAAACCTCCCTTCCGATTCCCCTAGTTATATTACTTAAAATTCCTTCGAATCCTTCAAGTACTTAATATTATAGCCCTATATATATAAAAAAAAAAAAAAAAAAAAAAAAAAAGAGTGTACCAGCCACTGTTCATAAGACGCCCAGATCTCCCTGCATAAATACCGCCTCCGCTTATATCTAGTAAGTTTTCTAAGTTTTTTCTATGTCTTTTATATTATTCAATGTTAAATTTATATTATGTTAACAGAGACCGCTAAAATCTGCCCTATACCCCCCTGCTCTATGAGAACTCAATTACATGAGAACCATGAGAACCAATGATAGCCATTGGATTAGACACAAATCAAGGGTTTAGATTACTTTTTTAGTTTAAAACTTCGGTGGCATTCTTGTAATTAGGTTGACAAAAAAAGGAAGTGCAAATACCATGTGTGTTCCAGAATTTGCCACGTCATCACCCAAAATTTCCCTAAATTTTCAAAATTAAATATCTCATTAATTATAAATCGAAAAAATAATCCGAGAACACTAATTTTTTTGTCTCGACGAGACAAATCAAACTACATCCCTGAAGATAGGGTTTGAAAAAAATAATATTGAACAACGTCAAAATTTTAAAATACGCTTAGATACAATAGGTGTTTGCCTATTGTATCTAACTGGATTGTTATGAACATGTGTATGGATACAAATAGCTATTTAGCTATTGTATCTAACAGCAATGTGCCAACATTGATGTTGGATACAATAGGCGTTTGCCTATTGTATCTAACTGAATTGTTATGAACAATGTATTGGATACGATAGCTAAATGGCTATTTGTATCCAACAGCAATGTTGGATACAATAGGCAAACACCTATTGTATCCAACAGCAATGTTGACACATTGTTGTTAGATACAATAGCTAAATGACTATTTGTATCCAACAACAATGTTCATAACAATTCAGTTAGATACAATAGGTAAACACTTATTGTATCCAACAGCAATGTTGACACATTGCTATTAGATACAATAGCTAAATAGCCATTTGTATCCAATACAATGTTCATAACAATGCAGTTAGATACAATAGGCAAACACATATTGTATCTAAGCGTATTTTAAAAATTAGATGTTGTTCAATATTATTTTTTCAAACCCTATCTTCAGGGATGTAGTTTGATTCGTCTCGTCGAGACAAAAAAATCAGTGTTCTCGGATTATTTTTTTCGATTTGTAGTTAATGAGATATTTAATTTTGAAAAATTTAGGAAAATTTTGGGTGATGACGTGGCAAATTCTAGAACACATGGTATTTTGCCCTTCTCTTTGTCTGTCAACCTAATTACAAGAATGCCACCGAATTTTTAAACTAAAAAGTAATCTAAACCCTTGATTTGTGTCTAATCCAATGGCTATCCTTGGTTCTCATGGTTCACATGATATTTAGGTTCTCATTGAGCACCTACCCTAATATATATATATATATATATATATATATATTAAAAGCTGAGGCGGAGAGAGTTGTGGATTCGTCACGTGAAAATTTTGGCTAAAACTTGCTTTTGGTGAAGCCATGTCATCACCATCCTAACTTTAAGTGGCTTTTGATATTCTTTTTATTAACTAATACTCCCTCCGTCTCAAAAGAGATGTCGTTTTAGGGAGTTTCACACATATTAAGAAATGTCATTAATGCATGTGAAAAAGTCCCAAATACCCCTAAAGTAATTAAACTACATAGGTAATTAATTGGTTAGGTAAGAGATAGTTCACTATCATTATTAAGGGTATAATTGGTATAGAGCAATAAAAAAACTTTGAAATTAGTGAAACGACAAGTATTTTGAGACAAAATTCAACTCTCAAAACGACATCTATTTGACTGATGACGGAGGGAGTAACATTAGTTAAAGATAATAGTTATTATATAAGTTAACTATTACTATTAATAGTTGTAGTTAACCATAACAGTTACTTATATAAGTTAACTGTTACTATTAATAGTATTATTTAAAAATAATAGTTACTATACTCCCTCTGCCCCATTTGAATTGCAAATATTGATCAAAATGGTCAACTTAATTATATTTTGACTGAGAATATGTGAAAATTTAATAGTCCTAACAAAATTTAAAATTGTTATTGATACTATTCTTAATGGTGAATAATAACAATTTTTAAATTTCCATTAGGATTATCAAATTATCTATAATTTCTTGGTCAAATGAAATTAAGTTGACAATTTTTTTCAAAATTTTACCAATTTCAAATAGGACAGAGTAAGAGAGAGATATAGATTATTACAATAGTTACTATTACTAGAGTATTAGTTAACGTTAATAGTTACTATATAAGTTAACGAATACTATTAATAATTTGTAAACCATTATAGTTACTATATAAGTTAACTATTACTTTTTAAAAGCATTAATTAACCACAATAGTTAGTACTATAAGTTAACTTTTACTATTAAATATTATTAGTCAATTATATAGTTATTATATATATGAACTATCACTATTAATAGTATAGTTATGTTAATCATAACAGTTATATTATATAAGTTAATTATTATTTAATAATATTAGTTAATCATATTAACTACTATATTAATTAACTAATTAAAAAATTATATTTTTCTTGATTCATTGTAAAAAAATATTTATCTATTAATAGATTAGAATAATCCGTGTGAAGCACGGGTTACTCGCTAGAAAAAAGAAGAATAAAAGAACTCATTATGATTATAGAAACAAACTATTTCAAAGTTTTTGAGATGCAACATCATTAAAATTGTATCAATATTAATATTTTATAATATATTTGTTGAGAAATGCTTTTGAATCAATAGTATTGGTTAATGATATGTTCCCAACGAGTCGAGTAATTCTTGGGACTTGAATTGAGAAAATGAAGGAGAAAATCAACCAGAAAACATGTAGCAGCAGCTGCATAGCCGTGCGTTAGGGATGACGTGACCGTGCAAGGCATAACGCACGACCGTGCCTATTGATAGTGCAAGACAAACTCACGTTGACAAGTGGAAAAACGTTTAAGCCAAAAAATGGTATAATGCACGACCGTGCCGAGCTAAATGGGCTTGGGTCGAAGGTCATCAAGCTTGTGATCTGACCGATTGATTTAAATGGTTTTAATTAGCTTCCTACTGGTACAAGGAATTGTTCAATAATTAGGAAAGTCGTTTCCTGATGAGAATAATATTGCTTTATACACACGAAATATAATTCCTTCTCTTTTGGGGTTTTATGTATTTATGACTATAACTACTACCCTCTCCCCTAGTATATTTTTATCAGTAATTTTTAAGAGATACAAAGAGAGATCAATAATTATGGATTTAGGTTGGCACGGTTAGGAATTATTGTGAGCAATAGTTGTGCAACTAGATTAGTGAAATTGTCTTTTGTAATTGTCATTAAAAGTAATATATTCTCCCTTCGCCGTGACGTAGCAGTGGCGGATACACAGAGGAACGAGAGGGGGCCGTGGCCCTCACTGACTTTCTAAATTTTTTTTAATATTAAAACCCGTTTAAACAAGTCAACATGCGACCAACCAATAAAGAGTAAAACACACACACACACACACAGAGAGTAAAAACACACATACAAAACGCACGCCGCAAACAGAGACAGAGACGGGCGATTACGGCGATGCAGAAAGGGTTAGCTTCTAACGATCGAGGAAGGGTTCTTTAGGCGCTCGTCTCTCTCTCTCTCTTCCGCGCGCTCTCTCCGTTCGTTTCCGTTCAATTTTGCCTTTGTTTAGTCGGGTTATTCATAAACTTGAAACTCCAAGAAGGTATTTTTGATCTCCTGACTTCAATCCCTCTTTCTTTTTGTTGATTTACAATACATTATGTGAAATTACATCAATTAAATTGCTTTTGGAGGGTTTTTGGGATGGTGATTCTCATGATTTCAACCTATTTGGGGGGGGGGGGGGGGGTTTATTGCAACAATCTTGGATTACTAATTTGTCAAACTAAGAGTATAAATTCAGTATAAATTCAGTTTTATTTTTTATCTTTTGTGATATCTGTGATTTTAAGTTGATAAAACACACTTCACTAACAACTATCTCAAGTTCTCAACATTTCTGTGATTGACTTGATTTAGCAAACATACACGAGAAGAAAATATTTGATACCATAAGCAATGAAGTTGTAATTGAACAGTTTCAACTTATGAAAAATCGAAGAATTCCAGCTTAGTATTAGAAATTTAGAATATAGTTTCAGCATCTTGTCTATATGTTCGCAACACTGGTGCTCTTTTGTAAGTAGTTTTGGGGTATTTCTCTCACTTTTGATTATATACTGTGAGTTCACCCTTCGCGAGTCACAATTCCCTCTTTTGTGTTCATAATTGAAAGGTTCTTTGATTTTAGTAATAGTTGTTCCCTTTTGCTTTTGTAAACAATATATGTATAAGGGTTCATGTACTTGATGCATATCTATTGAAACGATGATATATAACTTTGTAAATTGCAAAGATTTAATTTTTAATTGCATTGATATTATTTTTGTGTACTAGTTTATACTATTGTAACTAATGAATTGCGTAAATGTTGGTTTTGTTTAAACAGCAAGTAGTTGGTATGCAACAGCAGGTATGCAAAAGCAACATCAAGTATGCAGGTATGCAACAACAAGTATGCAGCAGGAGCAAGCGCAAAAATAAGTCCAGGTATGTCCCTCATGTGACTTCCTTAATTTATTAGTTAAAATGCTTTTGTGTATATGACATTAAAAGTTTTGGCCCCCACTCATGAAAATTTCTGGATCCGCCACTGGACGTAGCCAAGTTGGTGACCACGTAAAATTTTTGCGTTCGTGTGTGTGATTATTTCCTTTTTCGCCATCATTTTTCATTATTGCTTTAACAATATTATTTTCAATCACTTTATGGCAAAGATCTTTTAACCATTTTCAAGACATTAATGACCTCAAGTAAGTTTTCAATAATTTAATGTTTGATAATCTTCTTTCAGATGATGTCAATGTTACAAAATATTTAACAAATCCGGTAACAATGCTAACGTTGTGATAACAATTAGCATCTTTGGCATATTTAAGATTTCAAGAGATGATATTGATGACTTGGAAAAATTAAATGTATGACTTTCTTTTTGAAAATAATTTTTTTTTATCAAACCACAACATATATATAGATTTTTTTGAAAACCAATTGTTTAAATTAATGTATGACACTTGAGAGAAGTAGTGACTTTAGAGCAACATCCTTTTTGTTTATCATATTTCAAGTGCTACAACTTGTTTAGATCATATAAAATCTAAAAAGAGGTGGTCTCCCATGAGAACAAGGGGATCCGTCTCATGCATGAGACGGGTCGACCCATGACCCATGGGGCATGACCCGCCACGTGGCAGCCTCCCAGAGGTAATTTTTTTTTTTTTTTTGAGTTTTTATATTATTTTTTCGGCTTTTCAGCCGTTCACAAAAAGTAATAGTTACCATAACTTAATGTAATGACTGTATACATATAAAGTAACATTGTTCATAAGATAACGTAACACCTGTTTTACAAAAACAAAAGCTCGTTTTCCCATTTTTTTCAAATGTAATACTAACTATAATTACATGTAACCCAAACAATATCTAAATGTAATTATCATTTATACTGAAATGTAATAATGCTTTTGCAAAAATGTAAAATATTGTGTATTTTGATTTAATTTTTTGAAAGAAAGTAACATTTGAAAAGTAACAACTCATATATGAATGTAATTGTTTGTACAAGTAAATGTAGCACTTTAATAAAAGAAATTATAACATATTTCTATAGATAATGTAATACTTTTACATGTAACACTAATCAAGTGTTTTTAGCTCTAAAAATGTAAACGGTTGAATTATTACTTTTTCTATACATATGTGTTACAATTATGTATAAACATTATTACATATAAGTAACACGTTCGTTACATTTTAGTTGTAATAAGTATTACTTTTGGCAAACGAAGAAAACATAGAAAAAAACACTGTTACTTTTCTGTATATATGTATTACTTTTATGTATACAAACTGTTACTTTATATGAATACAGTTATTACATTAAGTTATAGTAACTATTACTTTTGACAAACCGAAAAAAAAATATACAATTTTTTTTTTAAAAAAAAGCAAAAAAATAAAATAAAATAAAATTGGGCCTATGAGAGGCTGCCACGTGGCAGTTTCGACCCCCTGGGTCCTGGAGCCGGTTCGTGGGTCGGGCGGGCGGGTCGAAAACCGACCCGTCTCATGGATGAGACGGATCATGCATGTGTGCACACAAGTTTTTGTCAATCTAAAAATATCCTTGAAGGATTTTAATTGTTCAAACGTATTAACTAATAAGGTGATTGTTATATCTAATCTGATCAACAGTGTGTCGATTGAAACCCACTATTCTGTTAAGGAATATTATATATTCCTAATACAAATTGTAATTACCAAACATAGAAATTGTATCTTGTACACCAAGTTAGATTATTCTAGAATATTAGTTTCCTTATTGTATTAGTATTCCTAATTAGATTAGGACTCTAGAATTCTCTTTGTACTCCTATAAATATGTATTGCTAGTATCAATAATACTTGAGTCATTCATACAATATTATTTGAGTCTCTCATATTGATTATCTCTCTCCATGTATGATTGGCTCCGACTATCTCCCTCTCTAATCCTTGATATGGTATCAGAGCTATGATCCATTATGGGACTTCTCCACCAAAACCCTAAGCTTCCGCCACCCATCTTCAAACCCAATTTTTTAATTGATCTGCTTGAAGCTTCTCTTCTCCATTGCATCCTTTTATACCAGGTGCGGCAAAGCCCATACTAAACCCAAGCTTCAAACACAAACACCACGACCAATTTTTTTTTTAAAACCCAGACCACACCTTCACAAAACCCCCAACTTTTTCCAGTTTTTTGAAATAACCCAAGCTACACCAAAACCCAAATTTGCTTTTTCTCTTTTACCCGGCCGAACCCCTCATCATACCCGACCAAAAACCCCCCTCACACCCGACCAAACCCACTGCCTAAATTTTTATCCTTCAAACACCAAAACTAAACCACCCTTACCCCGTCTTGCATACCCGATCATTCTAAACTTCAAGCCTGCCCACCGTCCTCAACTCGGTGCCGCCCCATCCCTTGTAGCAATTAACCACCAACCTGCCCCGGCTGAACCAAACCCCTGCTCACCTAACCCCTTACCCCGTCTCGCGACGTTAATGCCTCCACCCGTCTCGCGACGTTAATGCCTCCACCCGTCTAGCGACGTAAAAGCCCGAACTCGTCTCGCGACGTTAACGCCTTACTCCGTCTCGCGACGTTAATGCCTTACTCCGTCTCGCGGCGTAAAAGCCTCCACCCGTCTCGCGACGTAAAAGCCTCAACCCGTCTCGCGACGTAAAAGCCTCCACCTGTCTCGCGACGTTAAAGCCTCCACCCGTCTCGCGACGTAAAAACCTCCACCCGTCTCGCGACGTAAAAGCCTTACCCCCGTCTCGCGACGTAAAAGCCTTACTTCAGTCTCGCGACATAAAAGCCTTAGACGTCCACTTCATAGGGTGAAAACCCTACTTGTACAAATGTAAAGATCATGACAACATCAACCACAACCGGGATCACATCAACCAACTCACTTCAACAACCCGGTTCATCTCATCACTTTCCAAGATTGGACTCTCCTATCGGTCGTCCATCTTGCAGGGGCATGTTAAGGAATATTATATATTCCTAGTACAAATTGTAATTACCAAACATAGAGATTGTATCTTGTACACCAAGTTAGATTATTCTAGAATATTAGTTTCCTTATTGTATTAGTATTCCTAATTAGATTAGGACTCTAGAATTCTCTTTGTACTCCTATAAATATGTATTGCTAGTATCAATGAGTCGAGATCTCCTGTACCACTTTTGTGTGCCACTCTATGTACCACTTCTAATCTATCCGTTCACATGTTTCCATAATATTACAATAATACCACTCTTAACAATTGTGAGCCATTAGATCACTTGTGGCACATGAAGTGATACACAAAGTGGTACAGAGGATTTGGACTCAGTATCAATAATACTTGAGTCATTCATACAATATTATTTGAGTCTCTCATATTGATTATCTCTCTCCATGTATGATTGGCTCCGATTATTTCCCTCTCTAATCCTTGACATATTCTACTGCGTGTTGATCGAAACCCCCTATATCGCTATGTCTCGTAGTATCAGAGCGGGTAAAATATGGTCGGAAACAAGGTAAACGATTTGCCACCTATTATTCATGCATTCAATATGAGTTTGGATCATGCTAAGTTTATGGAAAATCATGCCAGATACATGTAGTGTATAGAACTTGCTGAGGTAGACTATCATGCTCGGTCCAAAAAAAAAAAAAAAACTACCAATTCATGAGACTACAGTACAAGTGGCTGTATAACATTCCGCTAAACAATGACATAATATAGCTTATGCTTAAGGGACGGTCTCCTGTGAGACCGTCTCACGGTCACAGGTAAGCCGACCCATTTTTTTTTGGCCTTTCAACTTTTTTTTTCCCGGCCATTTTTTTTCTCGCCAGCAAAAGTAACACTTTTTTGTAAAGAAATGTAACACTTTTTTCCTCATACGTAACACTTTTTTTTCTCAAAAATAAACCACAATTTTGATGAAATAGATTAAAGATAACATAAGATTGACAACTAAACTAATGTTATATTTTATAATAAATGAATTTAACCTTTTTTTTCCTCAATTGTAACACTTTTCTAGGGTTTTACATTCAATTAAAATACAAAACCGTTTATATACATGAATTTTTACTCTTTTTTTAAAGAAAAAAAAAAGTAACATTTACTCTATAAAACTGTTACATTCATCTATATAGCATATTACAATCATATATGCACTGTGTTACACTTCAATTATTACTTTTTCTAATCACAAAATTTATTTATATTATTTGCGAAACTGCTGTTACATCTTACAATAAAAGTGTTACTTTTTAAAGACCAAACTGTTACTTTCTTTATAAGAAAGTGTTACATTTTATTATGATGAGCATCTCACTTGTTTTTGTATGTTAAAAAAATATTTTTTTTTAAATAAACCATATCATGACCTATATAGTTTTATTCGTCTCGTCGAGACGAACACAACGGTGGTTGGATCCGGCGGTCGACTGTAGCGGAGCAGGTGGATACGGGAAGCAGCGGAACAACTACTCAATGAGATGGCTCGCCACACCGCGTGCGACCGTCTCATATGAGTATTTGCCTATGCTTAAGACTTGTTTTTCAAATCTGGAGACCCAATATATCTCGAATGAATTTTAGTTCCAGATTTTATCAATAAAATATTACTCCATCTGTCCCTAAATGAGTGTCCAAATTCCATTTTAAAGGACACTGAAAATCTCAACTTTTTGAACAATTTGGTAACAACGATTCATATATAATCTTGTAATCTCCTTTCCAAACCTTTAGTTTTACACATATAAATAAACCGGTGAAAAAAAATTCGAAAAAAAAAACGTTTAGGGAGAAAGTTATGTTAAAAAAGACACTCATTTAAGGACAAAGATTTCTTGAAAATTGACACTCATTTAGGGACCGAGGGAGTGCATTTTTAATCAAATTTAAGTTTGTTTAGTTCTTCCACCTGGATTGGTGTGAATGCTCTAGCGTTTTTTTTTTTTTTTTTGAATTACTAGTTGAAAGTGTCAACGATTAAAATTTGATTAAAATGGAAAGATTATTGATTAAATTCAAAATTAAAAATCACCTTAAATATACAGGTATCATAAGACTTGAAAAGTAGTTCAAAACATCATAAAAATTAAACCATACTAGTTATTTAATAATTAATCTAAAAATTAAATCAATTACTGCATACTTTTTATGTCCTGAAAATTAGTCTTTTGATTTTTATCATTATTAGTTTGAATGAACTAATAATAGTTTAAATTAATTATATTGATCCTAATAAAAATAAAATCTTTTTTAGATGAAAAATAAAATATTATAATTTATACACTAGAAAAAATATTATTAATAATATTTACATTTTCATTAAAACATTAAAAATAACTTAATTTATTATTTAAGAGTTTATTTAAAAAACTCTCATCGAAGGGAATGTAAGTAACTCAACTGAGTGATGACTCAGTGTGTTACGTTTGACCGGCCCAACTACAAGGCAACTGGGCAAGTGAGGCATAGAGTAAAACACTTTGGTAAATTTCAGGCCCAATATTATTAAAGCAATTTATTTGGGCCCCAAGTTCCAATGAACTACTTGTACTCTCCCTCTCTCCTACCCGAATTAGGATTTTTTGGTTGGGCACAGGGATTAAGGAAAAGATGTTAGTGGAGTAGGTGTTGTGAGTATGAAAAGTAAAGTAAAAGAGAGAAAGTGGGGTAGAGAATAATGAGTGGAAAGTTGTTGTGAGTGTGAATGTGGGTCCCATTAAATAAAACACTTTCGTTTTTTGGGTTGTTCTAATTCGAGTGGGCCACCCAAAATGGAAAGTTGTCCTAATTCGAGTGGGTTGGGTCAGAGAGAGTATATGATACTTATCCTGTAAACAATGAGTCGTTTGAACATATAGCAATCCTTCACTATGGGTTGAATCTAGGGCGGGGCTATTCATATTCATGTTTGATCCCACATTTGCTACAAAATTTACTACCTCTAACAAGGATATATATATATATATATATATATATATATATTTACGTTAATACGAAAAAATATTGAACAATAGTTTTAAATTAATTAAATTATTTTAATAAGAATTTTAAAATTATTGTTGTCAGTATTTATAATGGTGTATAAATAACAAAATCTATAATTTTATTAAAATAATTAAATTAACTTAAATTTATTGTTCAAAATTCTTTCATACTAATAAAAAAAAATACTAAAAGCCAGATGAACTATACGGTTATATTAAATTTTAAAACCAAAACTAGGCCAATATATACTCGTTCCGTCTCCTTGAAATAGGATTCTTGATACAATTTCCAAATTATACATTTCAATCTATTAAGCATCAAACATCAAGTGCTTAATACATCAAACATCCCCTTAGTCCGGTTTCGGTACAGTTCTGCATTGGGATACATTGGCTTGTTTTCTGAAATTCCCAATTTAATTACTACTTCCTCCAAGCACAAAACATGACAAAACGTGATGATGCATACAACAACATTCTGGTGTTAGAAATTTTAGTTAATTGTACATATAAATTAAATAAATATAATATAATGGATGTGATTATTTTTAACGGATGCGTTAAATCTATATATAGGGGTCAGGTCTCTGGCTGAACATATCACGTTCCAACTTTCATATCTCTTCAATATAGAGATACATAACGGAGTATATGGTTTAACTGGAAGATCGATCCCAGGGTTATTTTAGGCTTCCGCTCAATTCATTCTTGCAATGAATTAAATCCATCAAGTTGCCCGTTATAACGAATTAAAGCACGCTTCCGATTTTGTTTAGTATTATCATTGAACGATTGCCTTCTGTTTAAAATGTGTAAAAATTTCAAAAGCGACAATTATTTTGAATCGGAGGAGTAATTAATTAGGAGTATTTTTGTAAAAGAGTATTAAATACAGTTATATTTAATGAGTTTTGTATTGAAATGAAATTTGCTTGAATTTAAAACAAAACAAAGTTGTATTGTTCTTTTATTGCTTACAATGCACCAAGTACTAAAGCAATAGTAAAAGCGTGATTTAAATGTTTTTTTTTCGGTTGTTTTTTTATAAAGTATGCGGTTCTACTTCAAAACCAAATGGCTCTCACGCATAGCTGAATTTAGGTTTATGCATGAATATATATTTGGGTGACGCGAAGTTAATTAAACATTCGATCAATGCTTAACAACTCAAATTGAAGCAATGCTAAGGACACAAAAGATGTCACAAAAAGATGAATACAAAATGAAGTTGCGATTTTTTATCAGTTGCATTGATTATGCAGCCGTCACACTAATTAAAAGCACCAACAAAATCATGACAAATCATTTTGTGAACCAAATTTTGTGAATTTTTTTTTTTACTTTATTTTTATCTCTCAGTTGTCACTCTAGTTTTGTAAGTTTTTTTTTTGTTGCCCTATCATTGCCCAAATATAAATCCTTTTAATTGATTTTCTCATATCATATGAGCATTAATTAATTATCTCATTCCCTTATATTAATTTATTTAGTATCCAATTGAATTGAAGCTTATGTAAAAAAAATTAGTAAGTCAAGAGTTACAATTCAACAAATAAAAGTCTAACAATAATGCATAGAAAACTAAAGAGATTTTTACCAATTAGTCCCTCATACTAGATAGAATTTGCCAATAAAAACAGTGATTTTCATATTTACCTTAGGATCCCTGGTTGGAAATAGATTTTACCAATACATCCCTTGGGTCAGTTATGACCGTTTAAGACATTTTATAATGCCGAAATGCCCCTGCGTATATACGTTAGGGTTAGTTATTACGCAGAGCTCATTGTCGGCGCATTCAAAAAACAGCGTATATATGGAGCAATTCTCCTTGCATTCTTCTGTCGATTTCTCATAATTCGAATTATTCCCTTGCTTTCTGAGTTTCGATTTGCTGGTTAAAGCTTGAAGATCGATTGAGATTTGTTAATCTCTGATTTCAATTCAGATTTGTGGATTTTTCCCCTCTGCTGCTAAGGTATGTAATATCAAACTCTATATTGTTGATTTTCTTATTATTGTGAACGAAATCTATTGTAGTTTCGAATTTTCTGTAAAACATTGTGTGTTGATGAGTTTCTAATTGTTTCAAACAATCTAGATCTATGATGATCATATGTTGTTAAATAAATTTATCAGTTTTGTGATATATGTTTTGTTTATTCTATGCAGCTTTGTTACTCATACTGAGATGGATAATGTGGTGCTTCTTAAGTTTAAATTTGGTGAATTGAATGCAATAGCAAGAATTGCTCAGTTTTCTTCATTCTTATCAGTTGTTGAGTTTGTTTGTTCAAGATGGCCTTCATTGAATAAAGATGGTATCTCATTGTTATATGATTTACTTGATAATTCAAGTTGTTTATTAGAGAGTGAAGAGGATTTTTCAAATATGAGCATTATGTTAGGTTATAGTGGGGCAAAGTGTGTTGATGTTCATGTTAATGAGAGTTGTGGAGCTATTTGTGCATATGAATCATCTACCTCGACCATGAGTTGCGGTGCTAGCAATTCTAGTAGGCTTCAACTTGAGATGCCTGTTAACTTTTTCCATCATGGAGAAAAAGAATTGTTAACAACAAAGTGGGCTAAGGAAATAATAGGTATCGGACAGGTTTTTGAAGGCGGAATCACTGAGTTTCGTATCAAATTGTGTAAGTATGCTTCTGAGGTTGGATTTAGTTTTGTGTATGTCAAAAATGACAAAACACGTGTTGCCGCACAATGCAAGCATAAAATTACTTTAGGCTCCCTTGGAGGATCCATGCGTCCGTTGAGAAGTCAAATGGATTTTTTTACATAAAAACATTTAATTCAAGTCATACATGTGGTGATGTGCATAATAGTGGAAATGGTAGTAGGGTTACTTCTGACGTGCTTTCTGAAACTATAGTTGATGTTATTCGGTCTTCGCCTTCGATTGGTACTGCTGAAATTCTTAGGACTCTTAAAAATAGTTATGGGATTGATGTAACTTACAAGTTGGTTGGAGAGCTGTTGAGAAAGCTAGGGCAGTACTTTACGGTGAAGAATCAGCATCTTATGATAATTTGAGAGATTACTTTAAGAAGATGAAGGAGTTGGATGAGACTAACCAGTTTGTGCTTGAGTCTGATAAATTAGGTCACTTCAGAAGATGTTTTGTTGCATTTGGGGCGTGTATAAGAGGTTTCCAGTTCTGTCGTCCTTTGTTGTTTGTAGATGGTACATTTTTACATGGAAAATATAAGGGGACTCTACTTGCAGCAATAGCCAAAGATGGCAACTCTGGTATGTATTATTCTTTTAATTAATAGTAAAATGTAGTTATCAGTTTGTTTGTGAATTGTTTCTTACTGTATTTTTTATGTAGGGCTTTTTAACATTGCTTTTGCTATTGTTGGTGGTGAAGATACAGATAATTGGAAATGGTTTTTGGAGCAACTTAAACCTCTCATAGATTGTAGGCAAGTCACATTTGTGTGCAGAAGCTCCAACTGAAGAACTTTTCAATACTTTTCTCAATGAAATGATAGGTGAAGGTGGGACAATTGTTGAAGAATTTTTGAATAACCTACCTGCTGAAAATTATGCTAATGCATTCTTTAACGGTAGTCGATATGGTGAGATGTCTTCCAATGCCACGGAATCATTTAATTCTCTGTTCAAAGGTGCTCGTTCGTTGCCTATTATGGAGTTAATTGATACTATTAGGTTGAAGTTGATGACTCAAATGGAAAAACGCAGAGAAGGCTCAACAAAGTGGAGTACAAAACTTTGTCCCGTTATGCATAAAAAGTATGAAGAACTTAAAAAAATTGGTAGAACATGGTTGGTGTTAGGCCCAATTGGTAGGAAAATAGGCTAAAGGGGGGGGGGGTGAATAGCCTATTTAATTTTTTTCAAAGAAACACTTTATCAAATGCAAAGTCACTTATCAGTTTGCAAACTATTATCAGTAAGCGCAGCGGAGAAGATATGACTTAGTTTTACTCACACAAAATCAGTATGAAAAGGTTTTGTGAGCTTGGTTTAAATACAAAGTGGTTTCTAAAAGTTCAATGCAGTTTCAAGAGATTGATCAAAGGAAATACAATGAATCAGTAAGAACAAGTACGATCTGCCGGTGATAGAGTTCCAACCGGCACAGACAAAATAAGTAACAGGGGACACAAAGATTTGGAGAGGTTCATAGTGTAAATACTGCTACGTCCTCTACCAAGTTTGGTCAGAACTTGGATTTGGGTTAAGAGCACTATTAGATATCCCTAGTCTATTACAAGCACGGCTTTGCCGGATACAAAGACTAAAATCTAGAGATCACTAATGGATCGTAATACAAATACTGACCAAGTGTTTTTGAGTGGCAAGTCCAAGAGAACTTATCTCACTCAGGTGGGTGTGTGAAGAACTCAACCAACGTATTCCTTAAAATAATCTAGTTCGGGAATACTGACATTGTTGATGAGTTTGTGCACAAGTGTATGTCCTAATAAATGTTCTAATGATTATCTGGATAGAATGTTTGAGGCTTCAATGAATGCTCTAAACAATCAACTCTCTTCAATGCACTATTTTCACCAACCCTTTTCAATGCTCTAAGTCCTCTATTTATAAGAAGAGTTAATGACTTGAGTCTTGCAGACAAAGGCTTGCAATTTGAATTTCCAGCCGGGTAGTTGAGGAGCATTAAATGCGGTATCTTTTGCATTAATGGCGGGGATTTGAAGTACACGCATTCTTGGAAAAGTCTGATGGGTAAAGACTGCTTTATTTCAACCGGTTACCTGCAAAAAGCAAGTAGGGACAGAGTAGAGCTAAAAATAGCTATGTGTCAGATGGCGCAGTAATCATGACAGAGCAGATAAACTACTTTCAGATAAGATAGTACAGAAAGGACAGATACAATCGGTAAAGGACTTTAAAGTAAAACGATGAAACCTGACTACCAGTTCAGTCCAGACTATCCTTGCTGATTGATGAGTCGAACTGAGAGTGAGTTGATTGGCAACTTTGAATGCTGGTCTGCCGATTTGCTTCCTCTAGCTGGTTTGCCTTGTTTGAAGAGTTGTTGTACACCTGTGCTGGTCACAAAGAATCCTAAGGGTACCTTGGAAAGGTTCTAATAAAATTGGGGGATCCTAAGAGTTGAACATGATTTGGATTAAGCAATTCTAGGACCTATATATATATTTGAACAACAATCTCCTCCTAATTGCTTAAGTCCAATCACCCTAAACAAGAACATCTATCTTAGCTTAGTAAAAGAATGTTTTCAAAAGGTAATCTATTTATTTTCATTCCCTAAGCCAAGTCACACAAAAACAAAATGTTAGCAAAGAGTTTGTTGGATAAATCTTTGAAGGTCTTCAGGATATCTATATCACTGGCTACATTGACTCAAGACATGGGAGGGTATTTTTACTGGTCAGCAACCTTTGATGTAGATTCAGAATGTCTCGCCTTTTTCTTTGCTCTGGCTTCCTCTTTTTCGGCTTTCCTCTTCTGTCTTCTATTGGAACTTTGCAATCTCCCAGTCAGCATTTTGTTGTTGGCCTCAAGAGCAGCAATCTTCAGTTGAGCATCAGCAAGAGCAGTCTTGGTTACAGATAGCTCTTTTTCAATTTTCTCCATGTCTCTGATCTGCAGTCTATGGTCATCAATAAGTTGCTTCTGAATGGAATGTGTAGTTCCCAAGGATTCAGAAAGATTGACTAGTCTGGTTTCTCTATCAGCCAGAAGACTCTTCAAGTCTTTGATTCTTCTATTTTCCTCCTCCTGATTGGACTTAAGTATCTTAGCAGCAAGATCTTTATGAGTGTCCCTTATCAGGTCGGCAAGAGAAAGACCAATGTCGCCAAAATCAGCACGAGTGGCAGGCACTTGCTGATTTGAGAAATCACCTTCGTCAAAACGGAGGAACTCATAAAGACTGTTCACCACAACCGGTTTTTCAATGATAATCGGCTTGATAAAACTCTCTACAGATTAGACTATTAGAGATGGCACAAAATATTCATTGAGTAAGTCAGCTTCTTCTACGAGCACATCGGCAGAAGCTACTATCGGCATTTCGTTATCAGAAGAAAGTATGATCGTCAACGGAGAAAGACGCACTGGAACTGAAGCAGGAGGCAAAGGCAAAACATGTTGAAGGAACTCAGCAACAGTGGCATGAGCGTCAGCAAGAAGGAACTCATCAGGTATGTTAGGCCCAATTGGTAGGAAAATAGGCTAGAGGGGGGGGGTGAATAGCCTAATTAAAACTTTTTCAAAGAAACACTTTTATAAATGCAAAGTCACTTATCAGATTGCAAACTATTATCAGTAAGCGCAGCGGAGAAGATATGACTTGTTTTAACTCACACAAAATCAGTTTATAAAAAGGTTTTGAGAGCTTGGTTTAAACACAAAGTAGTTTCTAAAAGTTCAATGCAGTTTCAAGAGATTGGTCAATGGAAATGATGATGAGTCAGCAAGAACAGTGATGATTTGCCGGTGATAGAGTTCCAACCGGCAAGGACAGTAAGTAACAGAGGACACAGAGATTTGGAGAGGTTCACAGTGTAAATACTGCTACGTCCTCTACCAAGTTTGGTCAGAACTTGGATTTGGGTTAAGAGCACTATTAAATATCCCTAGTCTATTACAAGAGCGGCTTTGCCGGATACAAAGACTAAATTCTAGAGATAGTTTAATGAATCGTAAAGCAAATATCTGACCAAGTGTATTTGAGCGGCAAGTTCAAAAGAACTTATCTCACTCAGGTGGGTGTGTGAAAACTCAGACAACGTATTCCTTAAAATAATCTAGTTCGGGAATACTAACAGTGTTGTAGAGTTTGTGCACAAGTGTATGTCCTATTAAATGATCTAATGATTATCTGGACAAGGAATGTTTGAGCTTCAATGAATGCTGCAAACAACCAACTCTCTTCAATGCACTAAAATCACCAACCTTCTTCAATGCACTGAGTCCTCTATATATAGGAGGAGTTAATGTCTCAGCTTGTTGAAGAAGGATAACATTTGAATTTCCAGCTGGGTAGGTGAGGAGCATTTAATGCAGTATCCTTGGCATTAATGGCGAAGATACGCGTGCCTTAAAAGTCTGATGGGTAAAGACCCCTTTGTCTCAACCGGTTACCTGCAAAAGCAAGTAGAGACAGAGTATAGCTAAAAGTAGCTATGTGTCAGACGGCGTAGAAATCATTACAGAGTAGGTAAACTACTTTATAATAAAACAGTATAGGGACAATCAGCAAGGTTGACTTTAATGAAATGATGTCACCTGACTGACAGTGCAGACTGTCTATTATATCGGCATGTTGTTGATCGGCAACTTTGTTAACTGATCTGCTGATTTGCTTCCTCTTGCTGGTTTGTCTTGTTGAAGAGTTGAAATACACCTGTGCCGATCACAAAGGATCCTAAGGGCACCTTAAAAAGGTTCTAATAAAATTGGGGGACCCTAAGTGTAGACATGATTGGGATTAAGTAATTCTAGGACCTAGGTATCTATTTGAACAACAATCTCCTCCTAATTACTTAAGTCCAATCACCCTTAAAGCTAAAGACATCACTTATCTTAGGGAAAAGATTTCTAAGGATATCTAGGTATAACCAAATCCTAAGGTAAGTCACACTAGATGTCTAATGCAAAAGGTGGATTCACCAAAATAAATGGTGAAGCCGGTTCAAGGAATCGGCAAGAGTGATGATCTGCAAAAGGAAATAGCACAGAATAATGCAGATAACAACACAAATATAAGAAAAACATATTAGCACAATAAAAATTTTATAAGCAAAGAAATTTGTCTGCGAAGGTCTTCAATAAGATATCTACATCATAGGCTATGTGACTCAAGGATCAGCAGCTGGAGGATCAGAAATCTTGGGATCTGCTGCTGGAGTTGAGTCCTTTGTAGATTCAGTCTTCCTAGCCTTCTTCCTTGCTCTTTCTTCTTTTCTTTCAGCTTTCCTCTTTGCTTTGCTCTGTCTTCTCTGCGCACTTTCCAATCTTTCAGACAGCATCTTGTTGTTGGCTTCAAGAGCAGCTATCTTCAGATTAGCTTCGGCAAGGGCAGCTTTGGTCTTAGACAATTCTGCTTCAAGTCTTCCCATATCTCTTATCTGCAGCCTCTGATTATCGACAAGATTCTGTTGAATGTTATGAGTTGTCCCCAAGGATTCAGAAAGAGCCATAATACGCTCGTCTCTGTCAGCAAAGGAGAGCTTTCAATTCTTTAACCAGAGTATTCTCCTCCTCCTGATTGGACTTACGTAGACGCTTAACCAGGTCTTTATGAACATCCTTAACCAGGTCACCAACAGAAAGAGCCATATCACCAACATCAGCACGAGTGGCAGGCACTTGCTGATTTGTGAAATCGCCTTCACTAAACTTCAAATACTCATACAGACTGTTGACGATGGTCGGCTGGAAAATACTGGCAGACGACGGGAGCACTATTGAAGGGATAAAATCTTCATTATTCAGATCAGCATCTTCAATAAGCACATCATCAGTCATCATCTCATCATCAGAGGAGATCAAGATCGGCTGAGATGGAGAGGGAGGAACAGGAGCAGCCGGAATAAGTAAGAACCATTGAAGGGCAGCATCATCAGCAGAAGAGAAGAAATCGGCAGGGACAAAAGTTGAGACAATGAGATCATTAGAATCATCGGCACGAAAGATCGGCAAAGGAAAAGCAGGATGAACTATAACTGCACGATCAGTCGGCAGCAGAAACATACCACTGTCTTCAAGTGAAAGGAAGGTAGCCAAGATTAAGTTCAAGTAAGCACGACCTTCAAGAATCATAGTCATTAACCGGCATTCATCAGCCTTGAGGTATAGACTAGATGATCGGCACGCTGACGAGGATGGAATAATGGCAGAGTCATAGCCAAAGCGGCAGACTTGATTAAATAAAGAAGTCCACGAGGATTGGTATGCCTAACTTCAATGATGTCAGTCAGCAGATCATTGATCATCAAGCAGCTTCTCATCCATCCATTTGTAGTAATGCACACTTCAGTTGGAGAAGGACCGGGAAGGGTAGATTCACCTCTAATCTTTATCTGTCCTGGTCTAGATCGAATTGGGTCATAGACCACTTTCTTCTTAAGTCTAGAAATCCGAGGAGTCTTTCCCTTTGTACGAACAATGTCATCATCATTGAGAATCCAGGGAAGATAGATTGGACTATCACTGGTAGAACCTCCTGGAGAGAATTTATGCTTGGTTACATGAGGGTGGTCTTTGCCGAATGGGAGTGGACATTTGCCTAAGGTATACTTGAAGGATAACCTTGGATGAACAGTGAAGAGAGGCTGTCCAAATTTGTTGGAGGGGATAGATGCATTGGAAGTGTACCAGTTGGAGCACATCATATCCTTCCCATTGAGAAAATAATCATAGCTGGGTGGTGGAGAAGTATCAACAGCATCAGGATCAACAAAGGCTTGTTCTCCAACCACCATGTAATCAGCAGGATCTATCTCATCGGCATGATTTACATCGGCACGAGCAGCAACAGGATCAGATTCATCAGCATGATCTACATCGGCATGAGAAGCAACAGGAGCCGGTAAGAGAGGGATGATAACGGGCGGCAAGCTGAACAAAGGTTGTATAAGAATCTCTTCAAACTGTAAACTAGCAGCAATGTCAGCATCCATATTAGGAGTACTATCATCAGCACCTCCTCCCAACTCCACAACCTCCTTGATTCCAGTAGGAGGAACAATCTGAATTTCAGGGGTGACAGATATTAACTGAGTGTCAGCAGTTGTCTCAGTAGTCACTTTTTCAGCAAGTTCTCCTCCTGAAACAGATACATCCAACTGTTGAGTGTCCATAGTTGTCTCAACTGGAGCAGGAAGGTCGGCAGATAGACCCATCAGAGGTTGAGTGTCTGAAGTTTGCTCAACATGAAATTCCACTATAGAATCACCGGAATGCCTTCCTTCAACACTACTATCACCCTCAAGTACAGATTCTGCATAGACTTCAGCAGTGGAAGCTTTAGCCATGACAGTTCTGATTGGCATTTGTCACTATCTGTTGTAAGTGAAGTGGAAGGAGAGTCAGCAGCAGCTTTGTGAGCAAAAACCAAATCACCAAACAAATCAGCACCATCATCATTATCGGCAGAATCACGATCGGCAGAATCATCTGAACCATCATCGGCAACTAAGGAATTAACAGCAGCATCTACATCATCGGCAGAATGAACATCGGCATCAGATAAAGTCTTGCTGCTGCTGGGAGAAGGAGCTTGAGCAGATGGATCGGCAATATTTTCGGCAGCTAGGCGATCGGCATCTTGCTTCAGCAGAAATTCATTGGATTTGTCAATCAAGTCCATAGTGACTTTCTTGACTGATCTGAAGAAGTGAGCATTGAGAGGACTGTCAGCAGGAGCCTCGTCATCATTGTAGGTCAGAAGATCTTCATTATTCTCCATTCTGCCTATCTGATAAGGATCAAACTCTGTGAATTGAGAGAGCTGATTGAAAGTCCTGGCGTAGATAATCCATACATCCTGAACCATCATATCTTGTCTAATTCTGTCTTGAAAGAGATAGATCTGGTTCCAGGAAAGTGGTAGGAATTCAAAATACCGACCAAAATTGAGCTTTAGTTCAGCCTCTTTCAACTGCTTGAACTTTGATAGAGGTACAAACTTCTCTTTCCACATATCAGTCCGTCTGTCCAAACTCCTTTGATCAACATAATCAGCAGGATTTCCGGGAGTGACAGTGTCTTTCATCTCTTCATGAAACTGAAGAAGACGACGAATAAAAGGAGGCAGATGGTCAATCGGAAAGACCCATTTCTTGATCAAGACCTTGTTGGTGAAGGACCAAGGATTCTTGTAGAAGGTGTGGAAGGTTGGGTTTCTGATTGGAGCGCATTTCCTAGGAGTCTGAGACTTGAGCTTCTCAATGACATCCTCAATACTTTTGCCATCGGCAAAGTCATCAGTGAATTCTTCATCAGGAATTTCAACCTTGACAGCAGGATCGGTAGATAGGGAAGCACCGGCAAGATGAGCAGGGGCAAACCTAATTAGCTTAGCTCTGGGATCAGCAGGAGGAATAGTGGAAGAAGGAACTTCATCGGCAAGCTTCACCTTCTTTGTCACCACTTGATCAGCAACCTTTATCAGTTTCCTTTTCTTTGGAGCACCAGGAGTAGAATCGGCAAGAATCCTATCTGTTGAAGTAGCAGGAGTAGAGACTGCTGCTGATTGAGAAGCAACTGAAGGAATGGTCTTTGCCTTTTTCTTCCTTTTAGAAACAACAGGTGCAGGAGCAACAGAAGGGGCATCGGCACAGGAAGCATTCTTTGAAATCCTTTTCCAATCCTTAGCATCAAAGAACTTCAACCTATTGAAAGGCAAGCTGGATGGAAAGCGATCGGCAGCCACTACATTGGCATTTCTCCTCAGAATCATACTTATCAACAGATAATGGCATCCTTTTCCAGGATTGGCCTTGTTCTTCAATCTGTCAGAAGCCCACTTATCAGCAGCCGTAGCGATAATCCTGAATATGTAGGCACACCAGTTGAACTCAATCTGCAGAACAATGGCGGCCATAGCTTCAAATTGCACATCAGTAATATTGCTGTGGGATCCAGATCGGCAAATGAGACATCTATCAACTATCTCAGCCAAAGCATAGTATCTTCGGGGATAGTGAATCTTCAGATGATTAGTGCCACTAAGCCTTGTGCCAGCACCTCTCATGATAATCCAAGCCCTATCCAGTTCCTGCTCATCAACTAGAGCACTCAACCCTTCATTCCCAAGATTGGGAAAAACTTCAGAGATAGAAGAGGGAGTAACCGAGATCTGCACGCCCAAAACAGTAGAATTGATGGAGACGATAACGGAGGAATCAGCACGAGCGCGGACAACTGAAGAGTTGGTGAAGAATTCTTTGACAAGATCCACAAATACTGAACTAACTCCTGATGGGGTGATGAACGAATCAAGCAAGGACCCAATAAGAAGATTCTTCAAGAAAACCCCGTCGGCTTCGTCGTTGAAGTAGTCGGAGTCAACATAGCCTACGTAGATATCTTTTTCGCCGGACATTGTCTGCAAAATTACTCAAACAACTCTCAATGTTAGACATAAAGACAAATCAAACCATAGATGATTAGAAATGAGCAGAGAATAAACATTAACACTTACCAGATTATGAATAGATGAACAAATAAAACGATGAATTGGTAATCTGGAAAGAGGAGAGATAGAGAGAATAGAGAGCAGAGAGAAAATGGCGGAGAAAGAGCTTAATGGAATTTTGAAAGGCGTTATATATGTTATGGGGAGAGAGAGAATATGAAAGGGCAAGGGAGAGAAATAACTGTACCTATTGTCTCGAAGACCGTGCGCACGCAAAAATTAATGCGCACACAAATCGGTAAGGTGAACAGTTAAAAGTAAGAGGGAGAAAGGGTAAATTAGTCAAAAATAAAATAGAAGTGATGATGACCTGTTTACCTGCTGATGTATCGCATTAAATGGAATACATCTTGACACGATTTTGGATAAGAAAGGTACACACACGTGTCAGGGAGATGGTGTGACCGATGTACCTTTGATTTGATTGCTTACGTCATGTGTCAGGAATCTTAACTTTTGCAGAGACGTGCTGATTTGATTTCATTAATCGGCAAGATAGCTTGAATCGGCAAAATGATTGAATCGGCAAGATATTGAATCGGCAAGATATATAGATAGAATCGGCAAGATGATTTTGACAAAATTTTCGATCGGTAAGATTTTGTCGGCATGTTCGTAGTCGGCAAGATAATTTGATGCTCTGCTGATTTGATCGGCAGACTAACACAAGTAGCAAAGTTAGCACAATTTTAACCATAAAAATCAATCATACCTAATTCACCTCTGAGGAATTCAAATCTTTTCTGATCCAAGGGCTTTGTTAGTATGTCTGCTCTTTGGAAATCGGTATGGACTTTGAGCAGCACAACATTCCCTTTTTCAACATGTTCCTTCAGGAAGTGGTATTTGATGTCTATGTGCTTGGTTTTGGAATGCATGACCGGATTGTTTGATACTGAAATTGCTGATTGGTTGTCACAATAGATGGGACAAATTTGAGATGGTACTTCATAGTCAACCAGCTGCTGCTTCATCCATAGAATCTGTGAACAGCAACTGCCAGCAGCTATGTACTCAGCTTCAGTAGTGGAAGTGGAAATTGATGCTTGCTTCTTACAGGACCAAGACACCAATCTATCACCAAGAAATTGGAAAGTTCCACTTGTACTCTTTCTGGTCACCCTACAAGCTGCAAAGTCTGCATCTGAATAACCTATAAGATTGAAAGATGAATCTCTTGCATACCATAATCCAAGGTTAGCAGTGCCACATAAATATTTAATAATACGTTTTACAGCCTGCAAATGGGATTCCCTAAGGTCAGCTTGAAACCTGGCACAAACACAAACAGCAAACATAATATCTGGTCTACTGGCAGTAAGATAGAGGAGTGAGCCGATCATACCTCGGTAGACAGTCATGTCTACTTTCTTACCAGACTCATCCTTATCTAAATGAATGTTAGTGCCCATCGGTGTGCTTTGAGAGTGAGCATTGTCAAAGCCAAACTTCTTGATAAGTTCTTTGGCATACTTGGCTTGACTGATGAATATTCCTTCATGGGTTTGTTTGACTTGAAGTCCAAGGAAATATGTTAGTTCACCCATCATGCTCATCTCGAACTTGCTCTGCATCAGTTTCTCAAATCTCTTGCAAAGTGATTCGTTAGTGGAACCAAAAATAATATCATCGACATAAATTTGAACAAACAATGAATGACCCTTATGCTTGGCAACAAATAAAGTAGTATCGATTTTACCTCGAGTGAAGCCTAAGCCATCGCTAAGTAAGAACTTAGAAAGGGTTTCATACCATGCTCTTGGAGCTTGCTTTAAGCCATAGAGTGCTTTCTTCAATCGGTAGACATGATCAGGCTTCTTGGAGTCCTCAAAACCTGGTGGTTGTTCAACATAGACTAGTTCTTGGAGTTCTCCATTCAGGAAGGCACTTTTCACGTCCATTTGATATAGCTTGAATTCCTTAAAGGCAGCATAGGCTAAGAAAAGTCTTATAGCTTCCAATCTTGCAACAGGAGCAAATGTCTCATCGTAGTCGATTCCTTCCTCTTGACGGTAGCCTTTAGCAACTAACCTTGCTTTGTTTCTAATGATTTTCCCAGCTTCATCCAATTTGTTCCTGTAAACCCACTTAGTACCAATAACTTGCTGAGAAGTTGGTCTTGGCACAAGTTCCCATACTTTGCATCTTTCAAACTGATTCAGTTCCTCTTGCATGGCTTCAACCCAACCAGGATCGGCAAGAGCTTCTTCAGTCTTCTTTGGTTCTATATCGGAGACCATAGCAGATGAGAAAAGGCTTTCAGCAAATGCTCTACTAAGGTTCCTAGTTAATCTGGGACCAAAGACATCACCAATCACATTTTCTAAAGGATGATCACGAACAATTCTGACTTCTCTCGGCACATCTTGTCTTACTGATTCTTGTTGTAAGGATTCTAGAGGAGGATCAAGATCAGCAGAAGGTGTAGGAGAAGAACTTTGAGTGAGAGGTGGATGAAAGCTTGGAGGAATAGGTCTTATAACAGAAATTGGTTGAGGGCTAGATCTGTCTTCAGGATGATCAGCAGAGTTTGCATCGGCAAACGGATTATGAAATTCATCAGCAGGTTCTGGTTCTGCTGATGAAGGAAAATACGGAGCATCTGCTGATTCTTCTGCTGAAATGACTGGATCAGCAGCTGGTACTTGATCTGCAGGATTAGTATTACTGGATTCACCTGTCTCATGAGCACTAGACACATTAGTACTATTTGGAGCCTTGTCAGACTCTAACAAATCAAATTCATCAAAGGTTACATGAACAGATTCAACAATTTTCAAAAGTTTCTTATTGAAAACTCGAAAGGCCTTACTGTGTTTAGCGTATCCAACAAAGATTCCTTCATCAGCTTTCTCATCAAATTTACCTCTGTGCTCTTTTCCATTGTATAGCACGTAACATTTGCAGCCGAATATCTTGAAGAATCCAATGTTGGGAATTCTGCCTCTCCAGAGTTCATAAGGAGTCTTGTTATGGAATTTGTTGATTAGAGATCTGTTCTGGGTAAAGCAGGCTGTATTGATCGCTTCAGCCCAAAAGTACTTCGGCAGCCTGGCTTCGGCAATCATGGTCTTACCAGCTTCAATGAGAGTTCTGTTCTTCCTCTCAACAACACCATTTTGTTGTGGTGTACCGGCAGCTGAGAAGTTGTGGTCTATACCATGATCATCACAGTACTGAGCAATACCATTGTTCTTGAATTCAGTGCCGTTGTCTGATCTCATACTGATGATATCGCTTTCTTTCTGAGTTTGTAGTAGTCTGAATAACTTGGTGGCAACAGCATATGTGTCATCTTTGTGACTGAAAGTTTCCACCCAAGTATATCTAGAGAAATCATCTACTACAACAAGGTGTATCTACTTCCCCCGATACTTGCTGTAGATGTGGGGCCAAATAGATCCATATGTAGCAATTGGAGGCACTTAGAAGTTGACATGCAGGGCTTGCTTCGGAAGATGACTTATGTTGTTTTCCAAGCTGGCAGGCCTTGCATTTCTTTGCTTGATCAGCAGACACTTGAGGCAGACCGGTAACAACATTTGAACCGGCAAGTTTGGATAGATATTTGAAGTTTAAGTGACTGAGTCTCTTGTGCCATAGCCATGAGTTCTCACTGATGTTCTTAGCTACAAAACAAACATTAGCAACACCAGTAATAGCACTTAAGTCTACTGCATAAATGTTACCTTTACGTTTGGCAGTGAGAAGAGTTTCATTGGAAGCAATGTCTTTCACATAGCAACTGGAAGTAGTAAATACGCATTGCATTCCTTTATCACAGAATTGTGATATTGATAGAAGGTTGTGTTTCAGACCATCCACTAGAGAGACCTTCTGTACAGTAACTGCACCTCTCTTGATGGTACCTATACCGACGATTTTTCCTCTGGTATTATCACCAAACACTACTGGGGGACCTGATGCTTCAATAATATCGGCAAGAAGATCTGCGAATCCCGTCATATGTCTTGAGCAGCCACTATCTAGAATCCACAAATCCTTGCTTGCACCAGTTGAGGCCATGAAGCATTCCTGAAATAAAACAGTATGCTTATGGTCCCCCTTATTCATGGGTCCGAGGGTTAGTTCCTCTTTGGCAACCACATCGGGCCACCACTAGAGGATGTAACCTCAGTGGGTCCAGATAGATGCTTCAAGAGGCATTCATGAGCCTTGTGACCATAATCAAAACAATTAGAACATCTCACTTGACTGATAGGCTGTGGAGTCGGTAGAATATCATTCTGTTTAGTCGGTGCATCGGCAGAACTAGGGAATTGAGCAGGCACAAACTTAGTAGGTTTAAAGGTGCCAGTGTTGCCTTTCTTTCCATTCTGTTTACCTTTGGCAGTTACCTTTTTAGGCACTTGTCCATCGGCGGCAGAGGAGGTCAGATCGGCAGCACTTGCTCTGCTGATGTATTCACCAAGAATACCGTTATCGGCAGACTCAGTATCAGCAACCTTAACATATCTTTGTTTGTGCTTATCATTCCTTTTGTTCTGGTTCTTAGGATACTTCATTGCCACAGCACTGTATATTGGCTTAGCATCCTTATGCACTGAGTTAACAGGACTACTTTCAACTTTCTCATCCTTTTCTCGGTAGCACAAGTTTCAGTAGAGCTACTGCTGCTGGAATCAAATCCTAACCCAGATTGGTCCTTATATGACATTTGGGTCTGTAGGATAGTTTCAACAGCAACTCTAGATTTTGTGTAAGAATCAACAATCCTTGAGAGATGATTGTTTCTTTTCACAAGATCTTCGATCTGAGCTATCAATACTGCTACTTGGCATTTGAGATCCAGGTTTTCTTTCTTTAAAGAAATAGACTCAAGCTCGTGTCCTTTGAGAACTGAAAGTTCAGACATAAGCGAGCTATTCTCGTTAGAAATTCTTTTGAAATCAGCAGCCATCACTTTATGAACGCTACTCAGCTTCTCATGATCGATAAAAAGTTCATCCATTGTCTCTATCATTTCAGCTTTGGATATTTCAGGACAAGGATCAGCCAAAATTTTAGGAGCAGAGGCAATGGGTCCAGGAGAGAAGTCAGGTAGGGAAGAGATAGGTTTTGATATATTTTTGGCAATGCTAGATTGTTCATTGAATAATAGTTTTCTGGTCATCGGTAAGGATTTTGATTTGTTGGTGGTGAATTGAGAAGAGTTACACTGGCCATAGAGTGAGGTTCCCACTTGGTGTACTTTGTATCCATATGGGTTTTCAGCTTTGACACTTATTTCTTTGAAGTGTGGTTGAGGTCTTCCAGCATATTCTTCTTTGACTGGAGTTCTTGGTGGAGATGGATCTCGGTAGACTGGAGTCGGCAATGATGATACATCGGCATCTTCCAAATCTAGGGCGACAAACTTACATCGGCATCTTCATCTTCATCGGCATCTTCATCGGAATCAGTTTCACACCAAACGGCAAGGCCTTTTCTGTGCTTTCATCGGCAACAAAGCTTCTAGACTTAGGATGTCTCTGGTTGAATGACTTCCTCATGTATTCATATTTGGTTGAGGACATTTAGAAGCAAAGTGACCAGGTTTTCTGCAGTTGAAGCAGACCAGATCACCTTTGTTGTTCTTTCCATCGGTAGCACTAGTAGAGGGTTTATTGTAGCTTGCTGGTTTCTGAAATGGTGGTGTGAAGGATTTTGGTTGCTGGTAGTTTCCTTTCTGCATCCTTTTGAAGTCTTTAAACCTTTTGTAGTTCCTAGCGAAGGCGGCAAATTCGTCTTCTTCCATAGGTTTTTCTGAGGTTATTTCATGGGTATTGGAACTGCAGGATGTTTGAGGTGGATCTATAGGAGGGAATTTGTTTGAAGGAAATGATATCTGTGACTGAGCTGATAGAGACAAGTTTTTGAAATTTTTGTCGAGAACGTTAAGTTTTTGCAGTTCTCTCTCATACAGAAATAGACTAGACACAAGATTCTGAATAGAAGTCTTGTTTAAGTCTCTCACTTCTCTAACAGCGGTGACCTTAGTATGATACTCATTTCCCAAAGAACTTAGAAAACGAATATTAAGATCTTTCATAGTATAAACTTTACCTAATGAAGCACATAAATTACTTACCTCGCAAAATCTGTCGTAGGCACTCCTTAGTGATTCACCATCTTGTTTCTTGAAGGATTCAAACTCAGCAATGCAGTCGTAGAGTCTGTTGTCCTTCACCTGCTCGTCACCTTCAAAGTATGCAAGGAGCTTGTTCCAGCATTCTTGAGCCGTGGAGCACAAGTCAATAAGTTTGTATTGCTTTGTCATCCAATCCACATGAGATAATGTGGCATGCTTTTCCATCTAGGGCAGCAGAAAGTTTGTCGTCGTCGGTCCATTCCTCTCTGGGTTCTCAATCAAAGTTTCATCAATCTGAACATGGGTTTCCTGTTCAGTTTTCTCGATCAGCATGTTGTGTCAGCGGAGTGGAGGGAATAGGTCTGTAGGTGGTTGAAACTTTTAACGGAATGATTGGACCACCTTCTATGACCTTCATCAACCGGTCATCGATTGAGTTCATATACTTTATCATACGAGATTTCAGACACCAAACTCGTTGACATTCAACAACGGAATGGTGGTGATGTTGAATGACTGCATGATTTTTCCTGCCATGGTATCGGCAAACAAGCTGCAAAGCTTGGAAATTTTTCAAAATTCCAAGCTCTGATACCAATTGTTAGGCCCAATTGGTAGAAAAATAGGCTAGCTAGAGGGGGGGGGGGTGAATAGCCTAATTAAAACTTTTTCAAAGAAAACATTTTATAAATGCAAAGTCACTTATCAGATTGCAAACTATTATCAGTAAGCGCAGCGGAGAAGATATGACTTGTTTTAACTCACACAAAATCAGTTTATAAAAAGGTTTTGAGAGCTGGTTTAAACACAAAGTAGTT
>JAOWBW010000003.1:533042-837796 GCA_026119855.1 Campanula takesimana
AGATTTTAGTATGTAAATTAGTGACTGTACTCTGCTTGGAACCATTCCAACTTACAGCTTCACTATTGTTAATAAAACTCAATTGCGATTTTTATCATCTTTGTCAGTTTGGAAGTATGCATCTGTGTACCCATATACACCGAGATCATCTTCCATCCCTCCATAGATCATAACAATTCTTTAGTCCTTCTAAAGTACATTTAAGAATTGTTTCACAGCCTTCCAGTGATTCTCACCGGTTGTCGGATTGATATGTACTCGTCATGCTCCAAGCATTTAGATATATCCGGCTTAGTACTTATTATGGCATGATGGATCCAATTGCCGAATCAAATTGCATCCCATTCAGTCTTCTCATGCTCATCATTTGTCTTAGGACATTTGAGTCTTTGCATAGAAAACTCCATGTAACATTGGCAATGGTCCTCTCTTAGAATTTTTCATGCGGAATCTTCTAATGACTTTGTCATGTATGTACTTTGGCTTAAACCAATTAGCCTCCTTGATCTATCTCTATAGATCTTAATGCCAAGAATATGTAGCTTCATCCATATTCTTCCATTGCGAAACACTTTCTTAACACAGTCTTACAGATTAACGTGTAGGAATGTCGTTTCCAATGAGCAATATGTCATCCACATATATTAAATAAGAATAGCACTATGCTCCCACTAATCTTCTTGTATATACAAGGTTTCTTCGTTCTTGATCAATCAAACTTTTCCAAAACTTGCTTTAATCCATCCAATGGATTTCTGCAACTTACATAATTTATTAAAATTTTCCTTGACTGTCAAATCCTTTAGGTTGTGTCCAATACATCCTTAAGTGAGTTCCCATTGAGGAATTCTTGTTTTTGACATCATTTTATCAAATTTCATATTCCAAATGATGAACATGTGACTATGAAAATTTTAATAAGTTTCTTGCTATCCATGTAAGTTTTTCTCTAAGAAAATCATTCATATCATTTGGTTTTTACACCTTAGGTTAGAATGATCAAGTTCCAAACTTGATTATTATACATGAATTGCCTTTTAGACTTTATGACTCCAAGCCATTAATCTAAAAGTGGAGTTGATATTGCATCTTTGATAGGTGGTAAATATTTCATTCTAAATGAACTTTACCTCAATACTTTCTATTTTCGAAATATCCAATATTTCTTCTAATAGATTGTATTTTATCATGTGTGCAAGTACTTGTATATCTTGACAGGATTTTCACAACCCCTTGTGAAGACTTGTTCAATTTCCATCATAGGTTAAATACTATTTTCTGGGTCTCGAACCATTCGAGATATGTTTTACTCCACTGATTCTTTTAGAGATAAACCTTTTATCTAGAAAGGTATCATCATAGGCAACAAACCATTTGTTTCTCATGAGTAAAATTTTATCCTCAAGTTTTCCTTAGGATATCCCATGAAATATATTTATTAGATTTAAATGTGAGTGTGTCCCAGACAACTCCTTTCCAAAAGGGTCTCACCATCTTAAATCTTTATGAAACAAACCGAGTTTTCTTTCACCATTTAACCTCTCTTGATGAATTCAGATTAGTATAATCATAGCGGTTTTAAATACATAACCCCAAAATGAATAATGAAAGATCACTTTGACTTTGTCATCCAACGAACCGTATCTATAGGTTCTTATACTTCCACGCAGACATATCATTTAGAATGATATCTTAGTGAAGTTAATTTGTGAAACCATTTCACAACTTTAATGATGACTGTCAAATTCTTGGTTTAATTATTCATCATCATGATCCAATCATAATTTTTGAATAGTTTTACCAAGTATAACCAAAATTCTCTTTTAGCATTTCTTCTTAATGCACCATACACTTGAAATGTATTAGGTCAATTAAGACATTAGCCTTTTTACAATCATAGTAAAAGATGTCTTGATCCAAGTAAATAAGATTCGCATAATCATGTGATTCCAAATCATATGACTTAAACTCCGTCCCATGGAATTTAGATATGCATTTCTCATTTATTTGATCAAAACAATAATGCATAAATAATTTTAATTATTTATGTTATAGTCTTTATTACTTTGTTCTTCAAGATTTAGGATATAAGATTTATTTATATGATAACACAATGAAGTAAATCATAATAAATAAAGCACTTTTCTTATTCCAAATAAAAATTAATATCCTTCATTATCTTATAACAAAATAATATTTCCTACTTCATTAGTAAAGCCACTTTACAAGTGTTCTATGAATAATGTTGCAACTCTTGCATCATTACCACTCATAGATCAACCTTTACTATGAGTAGTCTTTCAGTTTACTAATTACTGCACATTTATACAAATGTGGGATACATATCCGTATCCAATACCCAATAATTAAAGTTTGAAAGATTAATTTATAACATAAGATTCTCAGTGGTAGTCCCACTACCATTCCTTTTATTGATCATCCAGAATTTTGACTACAATTCTAAATGGTCAATCCAATTGCCACATTACCAAATGCATCAATTTAGAGTTATTTTATAACCATAATTATTTCCTTTAGGTTTGACAACTCTTGTCTTACCTTTTGACTACAATTTTAAATGGTCAATCCAATTGCCATTTTTCCAATTGCATCAATTATAGTTTTAGGTTTTGACAACCCTTGTCTTACCTTCTTTTGGCATTTGACCCTTTTCCATTATGAACCATGAGCTCTGGAGAACCATTCTCCAATATCTTCATCTTCGCAGTTTCTCAGCATGTTAATGCAACTCGAAGAAATTCTTATTCATTTTAAGCATGTTATAGTCCATCACTAAGTGATCATAACACTTAAACATGAATCAAGAATTAGATCCATGGCTTGCTCCAATCCAATTGGACAACCAAGTTTCTCAAGATGGCTCTACGTAGCCTTTATCTTAAGCATGTGAGGTTCCACTTATTGCCCTTTACTCCTTTTGCATGAAGTGAATGCAATAATGGTTTTATACCTTTCTTGCCTAGATTGCTCTTTGAAACATGTAACTCAACTCCACGCCTATCTAATAGGCTTCCAAAGTTTCAAACTTTGTTGAAGTTTTAAGAACATAATCGTGAGCTTGAGACAACTCACATTCCTAGAATCATACTTATGATTCTTGTGATTGTCTATTCCGGCTTTGGGTTCTTTAGGAATAGGCCCATCAAGAATGTACAACCCATCTTCTTGCCTTAATACCATTCTTAGGCTCAGGATCCAATCCATGAAGTTTGTACCATTCTTTTGAAGCTTTATCCTTAACAAGGATTAATCGCAACGATTTTAGTTGTCATCTGCAACTTATGCAAAATTTCCAAAATTTTACAAGTACCAATCTCATTAAGAGATAAATAATGTATTTTCCAAAAAAATTACTCCCACTAAATTATATAACCTTCTTATACATCCAATGTATAATATAATTTAAATGAGCTAAGATCCAACTTTAATTTGATTTAAGTCCCGCTATGGCGGATTACACAAAACCAAATTAATTAGGTAGACAACCCTGTCCATCATATCCAATATGACTCTTAGATCCTTTTTCTGAGATTCTTTTAAATTGGGCTAAGATCCAACTTTAATTTAATTTCAAGTACGCTATGGCGCACCGCTCAAAATCAAATTAATTAGGTAGACAATTTCTTGTCATCATATCCAATATGATTCTTAGGGATCCAATTTCAAAAGCATGTTTAATCTCATCTTTGCCTAAGGCCCAAAACTGTTTTGACGCCCAATTAAGTCTAACCATTTTAAACGCATGGTTGATGTGCCTCGCTAGGACGTGCCCACATCATCCATCTTGCTCATACATAGATAAAGTTAATGCACCTCGCTAGGGCGAACCCACATTAAAATCACCCATGCACTAACAAGTGTTTTAATCATGGCGTGGCAAAAGGACTTAAAACTTTCTTGAAGGTTCATCACCATATAGCATACAACACATTTATGAGCACACAAGATAAACATGTTACGCATCAATTTAGCCACTAAATTAATCTCCATTAATTTAAGCATAATATTTATGTGTCATTAGTTTCTCTATTATTATGAGGATGAGATTATTTGAACTTTGGTCATCATCTCCAAATCAAGACAACAAGAAGTGCGGCCGAACTAAGCCATTGGCAACCACAATTCCGCACTAATTCAAGAAAACCAAGAAAGTAGTCCATGTGGCCGAAACTAAGCAATAGATGGTCTCGATGAACGTAGGCCAATTGCATTCACAATTCCACATGGATCTCCAATCATTGAATCAAGAACTTTGTTTCTCAATTTTAGCAATTATGAACTCTTCAAAATTCTAATTTCGTTTTATCTTTGAAACCTTGATTGCGATCAAGTTTGGGAAACACAATCTCGATGAACGTAGATTAGCCATCCAAACCTTGAACTAATCTTAGAATCACAAGACTAAAACAAATAGGAGATTTAAAACCCAAGATCCACACCCAAAACCCAACCCTACCCCCCGCGCGCCAAACCCTAGGTCTGGCCGGGTCAAGGCTTGGGTCCGGTCGGACCCCTTGCGAAAAATCCAAATTTTTAAAGTTCCAAAATTTATCTCAAAATTGTTTTTCCCGATTCAATTAGGATTTGGTGTTCTTGGTGATCCAATCACCATGATCATCAAAACCTTGAATAAACGATTTATTCTTGACTTGAATCCCTAGAATATCAAAACTTTGATCCAATCAAAAATTGATAATCCAAACAATTTTAAATCCTCCATAATTTTAATTGCGATTGAACAGTGCGATTAAAGTTTATAAAACAATAAACCACATAAAAACGCATAGACCACATAAACATCATAATCCCAATATTCAAATCATGCTAGGCACATAAACAATTTATATACACACAACATGATCTTAGTATTGAAATAATCAACATGAACGGGGCTCTGATACCACTGTTGGGTTTCGTAGTAACATGCGCAGCGGAATTAAGCATTTAAAATTTATGAAACCCAAAGCCCATAGATCCATTCATATGATTAGTCAAATACAACATAATGAATACTAGAATACTAACCTTGATGCCTTTGATTTTGCAACCTTGAATTCGATGGAGGCTTGAAATCTTGATCACGAACAAAGCAAGAATCACGAACTATGAAGATGATAAGTTTCACCCTCTAGCGGTATCCACACCACGAACGAATATCAAGAACACTTGATCTTGGTTGCTAGACCAAATTATGAAACACGCTTTCACAATTGTAAGAACTATATGGAATTATGAATATTCTTGTTCTTCACTTTAGGGATCTTAGAACAAGAAAACCTCTCAAAACCTTATGGAGGCACTCACAACAACATGTCTAATGGCTGTAAAAAGGATCCTTAAATAGGTCCTAATCCTTAACCCTTAAGGACTTAGGAACCCTAAATCCCGTCACCAAATTAGGCAACAAGGAATTCTGGCCGACTTGACTGGCACGGTCGTGCCCTACAATATGGCACGGTCGTGCCATCTAGCCCGCGCGAATTCCCCAGCCCCCATTTTCGGCACGGTCGTGCTTGGTAATTTGGCACGGTCGTGCCAATCATGTCGACAGGTTTGCCTTGGTTTGGATTTATGGCACGATCGTGCCATTTTAAAGGCGCACGGACCGCGCTGGAGCCAAACACTGATATTTTTCCATAATTCCCATTTAGTCCTTTACGATTCGTTCTATTTGTGTGTGACCCTCTAGGATTACACTAAGTTGGCAATGAGCCCAAACATGAACCCATAAGATATGATTAGGTTCTAGCAAACCGTCATACCTACCCAAATAGTGTAACTAGATACAAGTTCGCATTCCTTTTAGAACATGTCATAATCCCTTTGTCCACGATGTCATTGAACACAAGTCATGGTCAACAAGTCAACTTGTATTGTTCAATACTTTTCTCGATCCCGAATATGTTGATAATCCAAATGACATTGATCCAATCAATCCATTTGAGTTTGGCCAAATATTTCACCAACATCATTCCTTCGAGGGGCCCAAGCTTGACATCTCTCCGAAGAGGGACAAATCCATTTGGCTTATTATTCTTCCCTACGTGAATCCAATCATGCCAATCATACCCTTTATAACTACCGTGTTAAGGCAACGTTTGAATATGTCAAACATAATGTTCATCAAGTGGAAGACTATAATAACTTCATGTCTAAGGATTCAAATGACATAACTAATATGAGATTTATATATGACATTCGACCATGACATAAATCTCATACCGCGGGTCATGTCCAGTACCTTGTTCTAAACAAGTACCCAAATCTAACATGATCATCCCATGATCATTTAGCCTTTATACTAGTGCTTAAGAAGCTCTAGGGACGGAGATTATTATAAGCAAACACGAGCCATAATAATAATCCTATTATCTCTTTATTATCATGATAACTTACAACGTTCAACAAACGTGCCTAGGGAACCAACACCAACATTGAGAAATAATGAATAAAATAATTGTGTGGCGGAATATAAATAAGTAACGAATGAAAAGAACAATGTGCAGTTTGTGTGTAAGTGTATGGACAAGTGTGTACACAGCATTTTTCAAGTGGTTCAGAGGCAAAACCCTTCTCTTACATCCACACCCACTGTTGATAACAGTGAGATTGATTCACTATAATATTCTCTTCACTAACAGTTACAAGAATTGATAAGGCAAGTTTCTAGAACCCCCTCTACTTAATTGACACTTCAATTAAGATTGCTTCTTCCAAAGCAGAAATAAAAAGAGAAAAGAAAATAAAAAATCACATGTGTGTTTTTAGATAATAGCTTGGCTGTTAGCTGGCTTGGTGGAGGTTGTAACTGGGTGCTAGATAGCACAATATTTGCAGGGGTCTTATGCAAATAGTCAAGACTGCAGAGATTGGCAGAGAGTGTATGTAAGGGAATGCAAAAAGGTTACTTGACAACATGCCAGTATGCTCCTTTATATAAGGGTTGGAATATAGCTATTAGGGGACAAAGGTGCAAAGGAGTAATGGTTCATCTTGACTGGAGTTAGTCAAGGTTTGACTGACACGTTGGCCAGTTTCTATTGGATGCTAGTTGTCAATTAAGGTGAAGGCTGTGCAGACTTGATCAAGCTTCAATATGAGTTATTCCAATGATTGGGAGAATGTCTTATCATTGGAATATCATTCTTCAAAGATCTGATGTGGCAGAGAAAGCTGTTGGTCAAGAACATCGTTAGCTGTTGAATCAGAGTGTCTTAGCTGTTGGGCTTTTAAGGCCTTTTCTATTGAAGCTTGTTTGATATTTGCATCTTGGTAATTCCTTTGAATGTATAAAGTTTTGTAAATGATGTTTCTTATTTTTGTTTGATGTATAGATGATAGGTAGATCATATAATGATTTGACTGTTGAGTTGTGTAGGTGCAGGACAGCTTAGCTGTTGAGCTTGTACTGAGTTGCCTGTGCTCTCAGTCTTTGTATACATCAAGTAATCAACTGAGTTTGATTATTTATTTATCAAAACATCTTTACTATGATTAATTTGTGATTAATCATAGTGAGGTAGTAACAATTTCCCCCTTTTTGATAAATAATAATGGTTTGATTTTGTACCTGCACAAAATATGCTAAGGTTAGAGATACCAATGAATAATTACTCTTCTTGATTAATCCACTTGTGCATATAGATCTTGTTAAACAATCTAGAATGTATTGAAAACACAAATTTTAAAGAGAAATAGTTTTGAACAACTAATCAAAACTACTGAGATAAAGACAAAACAATTTAATCTAATCCCGCTTTGGTATGCTGGACTTGTTGAATGGCTGCTAGCTCTTGGAGAAGTTCTTTCTTCCTTACAGGTTCACACCTCTATAGTACATCTCATTATTCCAATCCAGGCCCATCATGTAGTTGTATGAGAAATTCTGATCTTGCCTGGCCAGCAGGTGAGATTTTGTGAGAACTTGTTGATCTGGTTTGAGCATTGGGCCAATCCATATCTGCAGCTACTGAGGTGTTATAATGTCTTCTTTGATAGATACCCCTATGACATATTCCTTTGTATAGGGAGGCAGGCCTTTTCTTGGTATGTCTGAAAGGTTTGATTTGAGAGGGATGGGTTAAATAGGAGTATATGGATGATTGAGATGGTTTAGGTGGAATGAATTGACTACTGGGAAGAGGATGAAGGAAGGTTGATAGGGTTGGATGTTCAGAGATGGAGGGTTGGATTGTCACCTTTTTGAAGTATGAATTTAGAGACATCATCAAGTTTATTGAGGAAGGTATACTTGATTTGTCTAATGAGTGAGGCAGAGAATTGATTGAAATCAGTATATGTGATGTAGTATGGTGGAGTGTATTTGAAGGGATCAAAGTTGGGAGGAAGATTGGAAATTTTGGATCTAGTTTTCTTGTGTGAATGAAGGAGTATGAGGAGGTAGGCCTTGGGGATACACATAAGAGATTGGGTAGACAATTTTGACAATTACCCCAAGAATTCAGCTTTTCTTGGACAGTAGAGTCCAGAACACAGACTGTGCAAATTGAATTCAGAGAGCATATACAAGAGTTTGATTGTGTGTATATGCATTCAAGAAGGTTATTGAGATTAATTGGGAAAATACAAATTCCCATTCAGGAAGATGAGAGATTTCAGAGGCTTGGGAAGAGATGGAGCAGAAAAGAGAAATGAATATTGAATGGAGGCTCTAAATTCTTCCACTCTTCATAGGCATAGAAGAGCTGACCCCCAATATTTTTTGCATGATGCTCATGTGGGTCTTGGTCATTTCCCAGGGTGAGGATAAGGTGTGAGGATTGATCAGTAATGGGAGTGAGAGATTGAACCATACTTTTTGTGGGCTTCAAGAACAGTTTTGATAGAGATGTCTATGTCACAGTCAAGAGCCAAAAACTTGGAGTAGGTATGGAGGTGTCAAGATCAACTGAGACTGGGGGATACTCATAGTAAGGATAGCTGTTGAGACAGGCTTAGGAATAGCTGTTGAGGTTTGGGAGACAAAGTTCCACCTTGGCCTTGGGATAGTCTAGCCTCTCTTATTCTCATAAACTCAAAGACTTTAAGGGCTTCATCCAGAGAAGAATTTATTGGATAGCTGTTCAAAGAGGTCAGTACTAGTTTCTTCAAAGAGATTAGAGTAGGGATGGCCAAACCGGACCGGAATCGGGCCAGAACCGTAAAAACCGGACCGGAACCGGACCGGAAAAGCCCGGAACCGGAGTAACGGGGAGGAAACCGGAAACCGGACAAACCGGAACCGCAAGGCATCCGGGCCGGTTCAGGGTCACATAAATGGGGACCAGACCGGAACCGGAACCGTACCGAAATCCCTTGTTTTTCAATAATTTTTAAAGGGGGGGATCGGAACCGGACTGGAACCGTACCGGAATCGGAACCTAACCGGAACCGGATTGTGGCCAACTGAATTGGAACCAGGGTAAGCGTGGGCCGGTTTAGGGTCACATATATGGCGACCAGAACCGGCGGTTCCGAACCGGAACCGGTTTTGGCCATCCCTAGATTAGAGAGTGTTTTCTCTTTGATGAACTCAATGAGTTAAGGATTAAGCACAGGAAGAACAGCAAGGTGAAAGGGTATCTGGAGGTAGGGAACATATGCTGGGGTTGGGATTGAAGGTGCAGGAGCAGATAGGGTCTTAGCTGTTAGGGAGGATTCAAGAGCAGGTGAGTTTCCCCCTTGACCTAATAGGGATATCTTTCCTAGGAGAGTTCCCCTTATGGGTTTCACTTCAATTTATAGGAAATGGAAGGGGAAGGCCGTTGTTGGTCAAAGGTGATAAAGTAGTCTTCAAAGTTGGTCTTCACTTTCTTTCATTAATGTGCAAAAAGTCTTTGCATTTATGTTTGCTGAAAATTATGTCATCCAATTTCATATTGTTGCATGGGATTGAATTTGGAAACAATGGCTTAAGGGTGTGGTTTTTATGGCTTTTTACACTTTGCACCCTTCTTCATATATACTACATTTTAGTAATTTGCACATATCTTTTCTCCCGGAGCTCCAATGCAAAATCTGATTGCATACTCTTATTCCTCGTTCAATTTCCTTTCAAGTGATTCTAATATGGATATTTTGCGGCGTCGATAGGTGGTGAAAACCGATGTTGAAAAACATAGTAAACTTGAAGGAGGACTTGGGTAATTTTTTGCAATTTTCTTCTCTTGACAACTTAGACCATTTAATTTTTTTCCGTTAGTTAAATGATCAATCTTCAGGTTTTGAAGAGGCAGATATAGCATTTTTTGGTTAGAGGTGTTTGACATGAGTCTGCTGTCAGAAATTTTGGGTCTGCTGCCTCCTTCAAATAGGCGCCATTTTTCACTCATAAAGAATCAAAATGTGGGGAGGGTCTTGTTTGAAAACTCTTTGTGTCTAGTTTACACAGGAAAAAATGGTTTGGGGTTTCGATATAGGGGAAATGATGTGTCTAGTTTACTATGATTAATTTGTGATTAATCATAGTGAGGTAGTAACAATTTCCCCTTTTTAATAAATAAATAATGGTTGATTTTGTACCTGCACAAAATGCTAAGGGTAGAGATACCAATGAAGAATGATTCTTCTTGATTAAGCCACTTGTGCATATAGATCTTGTTAAACAATCTAGAATGTATTGAAAACACAAATTTAAAGAGAAATAGTTTTGAACAACTAATCAAAACTACTGAGATAAAGACAAACCAATTTAATCTAATCCCGCTTTGGTATGCTGGACATGTTGAATGGCTACTAGCTCTTGGAGAAGTGCTTTTCTTCTTACAGGTTCAGCACCTCTATAGTACATCTCATTATTCAATCCAGGCCCATCATGTAGTTGTATGAGAAATTCTGATCTTGCCTGGCCAGCAGCTGAGATTTTGTGAGAACTTGTTGATCTGTTTGAGCATTGGCCAATCCATATCTGCAGCTGCTGAGGTGTTATAATGTCTTCTTTGATAGATACCCCTATTACATATTCCTTGTATAGGGAGGCAGGCTTTTCTCTTGGTATGTCTGAGAGGTTTGATTTGAGAGGGATGGGTTAAATAGGAGTATATGATGATTGAGATGGTTTAGGGGGAATAAATTGACTACTGTGAAGAGGATGAAGGAAGGTTGATAGGGTTGGATGTTCAGGAGATGGAGGGGTTGGATTATCACCTTTTTGAAGGATGAATTTAGAGACATCATCAAGTTATATTGAGGAGGGTAGACTTGAGTTGTCTAATGAGTGAGGCAGAGAATTGATTGAAATCAATATATGTGATGTAGTATGGTGGAGTGTATTTGAAGGGATCAAAGTTGGGAGAAGATTGGAAATTTTGGATCTGGTTTTCTTGTGGAATGAAGGAGTAGGAGGTAGGTAGGATGATAGGAGTAGGCCTTGGGGATACACAGAAGAGATTGGGTAGACAATTTTGACAATTACCCCAAGAATTCAGCTTTTCTTGGATAGTAGAGTCCAGAACACAGACTGTGCAAATTGAATTCAGAGAGCATATACAAGAGATGATGGTGTGTACATGCATTCAAGAAGGTTATTTGAGATTAATTGGGAAAATACAAATTCCCATTCAGGAAGATGAGAGAGTTCAAGAGGCTTGGGAAGAGATGAGCATAAAAGAGAAATGAACATTGAATGGAGGCTCTAAATTTCTTCCACTCATCATAGGCATAGAAGAGCTGACCCCCGATATTTCTGGCATGAATGCTCATGTGGGTCTTGGTCATTTCCCAGGGTGAGGATAAGGTGTGAGGATTGATCAGTAATGGGAGTGGAGAGATTGAACCATACTTTTTGTGGGCTTCAAGAACAGTTTTGATAGAGATGTCTATGTCACAGTCAAGAGCCCAAAAACTTGGAGTAGGTATGGAGGTGTCAAAATCAAACTGAGACTGAGGGATAGTCATAGTAGGAGGGATAGCTGTTGAGACAGGCTTGGGAATAGCTGCTGAGGTTTGGGAGACAAAAGTTCCACCTTGGCCTTGGGATAGTCTAGCCTCTCTTATTCTCATAAACTCAAAGACTTTATGGGCTTCATCCAGAGAGAATTTATTGGATAGCTGTTCAAAGAGGGCAGTACTAGTTTCTTCAAAGAGATTAGAGAGTGTTTTCTCTTTGATGAACTCAATGAGTTAAGGATTAAGCACAGGAAGAACAGCAAGGTGAGAAGGGATATCTGGAGGTAGAGGAACATATGCTGGGGTTGGGATTAAAGGTGCAGGAGCAGATAGGGTCTTAGCTGTTAGGGAGGATTCAAGAGGAGGTGAGTTCCCCCTTGACCTAATAGGGCTATCTTGCCTAGGAGAGTTCCCCTTATGGGTTTTAACTTGAGAGGGGATTGGGGAAGTTTGGGAGTGCAAGTGTAAAATGCCTTCAATTGCATATACATGCTCAGAGCTAGAGGTATTTTCGGTAGAAGGGGGAGTTGAGCGTCTGAGTCTTTTGTGAGATAGAGAAGGTGATCTCAAGGGTCTTCTTTTGATTACAAATGGACCAGCAGAGGAAGATGAGGAGGTTAACTTATCTTTACCATTGTGTTGGGGCTCAGTTGTTGGATCATCCTTCTCAGCTGTTGAGTCTGACTTCTCAGCTGTTGAATCTTGAATCTGCCTTCTCAGCTATTAAATCTGCTTCCATTGGAGCTTTAGATGCATGCCTAGCTGATTGTATGAGTTTGTTGGACAACCAATTCTTCTACATCTATCTCCTGTAGCTCATTGGAGTCACTAGGCTTTTATACCTCAAGCTCTCCTTCACTTAGTGGGGTTTCGTTATTAACAAAGACTTTGCTATGATCATTGTCAGTTGTCTTGATCACCTCAAATTCAGTTTTTGTCTTCTCATGACTGGTGGGAGGTAGAGTGGAGTCTTTGGAGGCTAACCTTGAGGAGGTACTAGAGGTTGAAGAGGATGATGAGGAGGTTCATCGATTTTCCTCTTTCCTTTTCCTTTGACAGCTATTGCATTTCTTCTCATTGGTTTAGCTGTTGATCTTGTGGGCATTCTCCTGACTGGGGATGACTTAGCTGTTGATAGCAATTGAAAGGTCCCGGTTTTCATTAAAACACTCTTAAGGCCAAAATGATAGAGAATTATGCGCAGCGGAATGGATATTTTCTTAAGCCTATAGTGGTTGTCTAACATATATTTCCTAATATATTTGTCAATTTTATCTTGTCTATGTGATCAAGCAATAATATATTCAAGCAAGAAATATAATTGAAATGAAATTTAAAGTGCAAGATAAGAAATTAAAAGAGACAAGAGTCGAGAATTTTTAAAGTCGTTCGGAGGCAAACCCATCTCCTACATCCACCCCCACTGTCCCTGACAAGTGAGCTCAATCCACATAATATTCTCTTCTTACAAGAGTTACATGGATCGAGAAGTCAAGTTCCTTTGAACCCCCTCTACTTAATTGACTCTTCAACTAAGGTTGCTTCTTCGAAGCGAAAAAAGAAAAAGAAAAATCGAAAGAGTGAATATCAATGTAGTTCTTCTTTGGATTGACACTTGAGTTGTCGGATGGAAATGATGCTTTAGCTCGATGTTCCCCCTTAATGTTTGTAAGGTTCAAGTGGGTTGATTGGGATGGCAAATAGGGTGAAGGGTTATATAGTGAAGGGTTAAGTGTCAAAGGTTTGGGTTGGGTTGGGATCTTGGGTTGTAAAATTTAATGTGTGCAATTGGTGTTTATTGCACACACTAAGATGGAGGCATAAGGAAAGGGTGAGTGGAATTGGTGCTGGAAAACACACAAGGTAATGGGAGGGTTGGTGGTGCAAGCACACTTGTAAATGGATGGTTTCACTTCAATTTATAGGAAATGGAAGGGGAAGGCCGTTGGTTGGTCAAAGGTGATAAAGTAGTCTTCAAAGTTGGTGTTCACTTTCTTTCATTAATGTGCAAAAAGTCTTTGCATTTATGTTTGCTGAAAATTATGTCATCAAACGTTCATATTGTTGCATGGGAATTGAATTTGGAAACAATGGCTTAAGGGTGTGGTTTTATGGCCTTTACACTTTGCACCCTTCTTCATATATACTACATTTTAGTAATTTGCACATATCTTTTCTCCGGGAGCTCCAATGCAAAATCTGATTGCATACTCTTATTCCTCGTTCAATTTCCTTTCAAGTGATTCTAATATTGGATATTTTGCGGCGTCGATAGGTGGTGAAAACCGCTGTTGAAAAACATAGGAAACTTGAAGGAGGTCTTGGGTAACTTTTGCAATTTTCTTCTCCTGACAACTTAGACCATTTAATTTTTTTCCGTTAGTTAAATGATCAATCTTCAGGTTTTGAAGAGGCAGATATAGCATTTTTTGGTGAGAGGTGTTTGACATGAGTCTGCTGTCAGGAAATTTTGGGTCTGCTGCCTCCTTCAAATAGGCGCCATTTTTCACTCATAAAGAATCATAATGTGGGGAGGGTCTTGTTTGAAAACTCTTTGTGTCTAGTTTACACAAGAAAAAAATGGTTTGGGGTTTCGATATAGGGGAAATGATGTGTCTAGTTTACTATGATTAATTTGTGATTAATCATAGTGAGGTAGTAACAATTTCCCCCTTTTTGATAAATAAATAATGGTTGATTTTGTACCTGCACAAAATATGCTAAGGGTAGAGATACCAATGAAGAATGATTCTTCTTGATTAAGCCACTTGTGCATATAGATCTTGTTAAACAATCTATAATGTATTGAAAACACAAATTTAAAGAGAAATAGTTTTGAACAACTAATCAAAACTACTGAGATAAAGACAAACCAATTTAATCTAATCCCGCTTTGGTATGCTGGACTTGTTGAATGGCTGCTAGCTCTTGGAGAAGTGCTTTCTTCCTTACAGGTTCAGCACCTCTATAGTACATCTCATTATTCCAATCCAGGCCCTCATGTAGTTGTATGAGAAATTTTGATCTTGCCTGGCCAGCAGCTGAGATTTTGTGAGAACTTGTTGATCTGGTTTGAGCATTGGGCCAATCCATATCTGCAGCTGCTGAAGTGTTATAATGTCTTCTTTGATAGATACTGTCGCGACCCCGGACCCCGCGGGCCCGAGACCGCGATCTGGACGTCGACTCTAAAACCAAAACTGTGAAATACCGAAGTTAAAAATTCCATTTAATACCAAAAGGTGATGATCCAAAGTTTACAAAACCAAGTTTGATAAAAAAATCAATTACAACTATCATAAACTTCCACAAGTTTATGCACAACAAAATACAAATATACAATTCTTAACGACGTCATTGTTTGGTACAACTATCCCAAAATGGTTACACATTTACATAATGTAAACCAACCTATAATAACCTTCCCCAAAAGAATGTATCCACACTCGACGTCCTCTTTCTCGTGATCAGCGAGACTAATCCTTAGCACCTTGGGGGGGTTAAGGAAAAACAAAGATAAAAGAAAAAGGGTGAGATAAATCTCAATAAGTTACTAATGCAACTACATGACATGCTATGATGCAAGAAGCAATAAGCAATAATAAATATCACATAGCACATAGCATTTATCACATAACAGATAGCAGCGGAAATAAACACATAACAAAGGATATAGCCAAGGTTTTCCAAACCGGAACATCCAAATAAAGGATCGCTGCGCAGCTTCAATAATCAACCAATCATCATCTTCATAATAGCATGAAAGCCGAAGAGAAAACCCCGGTACCGGAACCAATAACCAAATGAAGTGTCACAAGGGACGGGAGACATGCCACAAAGTCATGCTCCAAGAAGCTAAAATGCACACAAAGGAGCTAGCTCTTCTCACATCCAAGGCCAATCTGGAGGAGGGTAATAATGGGGCAAAACAATGGTCAACATCACAATGGACTTGGCCGTGCTATCATAATGTTTCGCATCGCCCAAACACACACAAAATACCAGCTGGACTTTCACGTAAAGGCTAAGTAATAAAATACTAGCACGATAAACAACAAAGGATTCCAAAGTAGGGAATCATGCCAAATAATCACCAAGAAGATGAAATGAACCAACAATACACAATAAGGGTGCTCCAAAATCCAAATTAACAATTAATGAATTTCAAACACAAACTTGATCACAAAGGACCCAATTCTATCACTAAAGTGTACTACAATGTTCACTAAGGTCAACTAGAAGGACACCCAAGACTTAGACCAAAACGCGTTCTTCAATCACATAAATTAACAAAATGTAAACTTTCAGGGGTTCTGTGCGGCCGCCCAAAGTGGACTGTGCGGTCGCCCAAAAGGCCTCAAAACAAGAACAAAAGCTTTCAGATAGATGTGCGGTCGCCCAGACAATTTTGTGCGGCCGCCCAATCTTCTGAATTGCCAGAAATCGGGAAGAACAACATGGGTTCTTCCATTTTCATACCAAAACACATTTCAACCAAAATCTAACCTTCTAACTAGCTTACTAAAGTACCAAAACAACTTATAAGTCTAAAAAGACTCATACAACCACATTTAACAACCAAAATCAAGAATCAAACCCAACATTCAAGATTTCACCATTTTTGATCAAAACCCAAAATAAATTCTCAATAAATTCAAAACCCAACCAAACTTCAAATATAACACATCAAACATCATCTAAACATGATATGAACATTTTAGCATCAAAATGGGGGAAAAGTAACTTACTTGGATTTTCTCAAAGTTGATGGATTTCAAATATTTTTGATTCTACGCGATCCTATCGACGATCTAAACAATGTTCACGTTTAAGAAATGAGAGATTATGAGAGAAGAAGAAGAAAATGAAGAGAGAAGGAAAGAGAAAGAAACTTACCCACAATGCTAGAGAGAGAGGGAGAGTTTGCTGGAGAGAGGGATGGAGAGAGTGAGGGAGAAGGTGAGGGAGGTGAGGGGAATAGGGAGGGAGTAGGGGAATTATTTTAAAAAGTTACATCTAGGCCCCTCCCCTTCTACTAACACAAATGCCACACTCCCTACTACAATTAAGACCCAACAATACCACACTAACTCAAATGACTCAAATAAAATGCTAAGCATAATATTGGGACACATAAAATGCACACATAAATATTTAAATAAATACTTATTTAAATAAATAATCAAGCAAATAAATAAATAATAATCATTTAATTACTAATAAAATAGAGCCTAGATTTCGGGTCGTGACATTCACTCCCCCTTAAAGAAAATTCGACCCGAATTTTAACGAGACTCACCTTAAACAAAAAGCCACGGAAATTTCCTCTCGATCTCATCTCGGAGCTCCCACGTCGACTCCTCGATGTTATGATTCCTCCAAAGAACTCGAACCAACGCAATACTTTTGTTCCTCAACTCTTGGACTTTAGAATCTAGGATCCGGACCGGTCGTTCCTCATAAGTCATATCGGGCTCAATATCCTCCGGTACCCTCGGTAACACGTGAGACGGATCATGAACATACTTCCGAAGCATAGAAACGTGAAAGACGTTGTGCAACCGGTCCAAAGATGACGGTAATGCAAGACGATACGCTAGAAGTCCAACCTTTCCCAAAACCTCAAACGGGCCATTAAACCTCGGAGCCAATTTACCCTTCTTCCCAAACCTACGAATACCCACCTTCGGAGATACTTTCAAGAACACCAAATCACCGGTCTGAAAACTAAGATCTCGCCTTCGGTTATCTGCGTAGCTTTTATGTCGACTCTGGGCTGTCTTCAATCTATCCCGGATAACTCTAACTTTCTCAACCGAATCCCAAAGCAAATCAATACCCAAAACTTTCGCTTCACCGACCTCATCCCAACAAATAGGCGATCTACATTTCCTTCCATACAAGGCCTCAAACGGTGCCATCTCGATACTAGCCTGATAACTGTTGTTGTAAGAGAATTCCACTAACGGTAGGTGCGAATCCTAAGAATCAGAAAAGTCTATCGAACAAGCTCGCAACATATCCTCAAGAATCTGAATAGTCCTCTCGGATTGACCATCGGTCTGAGGATGAAAAGCTGCACTGAATCGCAAATCTGTACCCAAAGCTTCCTGAAACGCCTTCCAGAATCTAGAAGTAAACCTCGGGTCTCGATCTGACACAATGCTAACCGGAACCCCATGCAATCTAACAATCTCATCGATATAAAGGGTCGCAAGCTTCTCCATCGAATATCTGATGTCAATAGGCAAGAAATGGGCACTCTTGGTCAATCTATCCACTATTACCCAAACACTGTCATACTTCCTACGGGTACGAGGTAGTCCCGTAATGAAATCCATAGTCACATGCTCCCATTTCCACTCCGGAATCTCTAACGGCTGAAGTAATCCCGCGGGTCTCTGATGCTCGGCTTTGACCTGCTGACAAGTTAAACACTTTGAAACATACTCCGCTATTTCTCTTTTCATATTAATCCACCAAAATTGTTGCTTCAAATCCTGATACATCTTCGTACTACCCGGATGAATAGTATACCTCGATTGGTGACCCTCATCAAGAACTCTCTGTTTAATTCCATCAACATCCGGAACACACAATCTTCCACGGAAAGTCAACACTCCCACCGGGCTAATAGAAAAATCCTCGAAGTTCTTCTCTTTCAATTTACCCGTTATTTTCACCAACTCGGGATCTTCTTTCTGTGCTTCCTTTATCCTCTGAATTAGGGTCGGAGACACCCTAATATTCACAAAAATAGCCCCATGTCTCGATTCACGAGGAGACCAATCTCGAACATCCTCAAGCATTTTCCATTCCCGAACCATCATCGAAGCCACATAAGATTTTCTACTAATCGCATCTGCTACCACATTCGCCTTTCCCGGGTGATAAGAAATCGTACAATCATAATCCTTCAAAAATTCCATCCATCGGCGCTGCCTATTATTCAACTCTTTCTGGGAGAAAAGGTATTTCAAACTCTTGTGATCCGTAAAAATCTCAAACTTTGCTCCATAAAGGTAGTGCTTCCATTTGTGCAACGCAAAGACAATAGCCGCCAACTCCATATCATGAGTCGGGTAATTCTGTTCACTAGGAGTCAACTTCCTCGAAGCATAAGCAATTACTTTCCCATTTTGCATCAACACACAACCCAAACCCTCTTTCGAAGCATCACTGTAAATCACTAGGCCATCGCTCCCATTAGGCAAAGTCAAGATCGGAGCGGTAGTCAACCTCTTCTTCAATTCCTCGAAACTCTTGTCACATTTCTCGGTCCACACAAACGGAACATTCTTCTGGGTCAACTGAGTCATCGGAGTAGCAATCCTCGAAAACCCTTCAATAAACCTTTGGTAATAACCGGCTAAACCAAGAAAGCTTCTAATCTCTGTCACTGATTCGGGTCTCTTCCAATCCACTATGGCTTCAATCTTTGAAGGATCCACCGAAATTCCGTCTTTAGAAATCACATGACCCAGAAATGACACCTTCTCGAGCCAAAATTCGCATTTACTGAACTTCGCAAATAATTTCTCCCTCGCGAGAACGGATAAAACTGTCCTCAAATGTTGTCCATGCTCCTCTCGAGATTTCGAACAAACAAGAATGTCGTCGATGAAGACTACCACGAACGAATCAAGATAGGGGTGGAAAATCCGGTTCATCAAATCCATAAATACGGCCGGCGCGTTCGTCAACCCAAACAGCATAACCAAGAACTCGTAATGACCATACCGAGTGCGAAAAGCAGTCTTCGGAGTATCCTCCGATCGAACCTTCAACTGATGGTACCCACTCCTCAAATCAAGTTTAGAGAAAACCACGGACCCTTGAAGTTGATCAAATAAATCGTCAATATGGGGTAGAGGATACTTGTTCTTCACCGTAACCTGATTCAACTTCCGGTAATCTATACACAATCTCAACGAACCATCTTTCTTCCGCACAAACAAAACCGGTGCTCCCCATGGGGAAACACTAGGGCGGATAAACCCTCGATCAAGCAACTCTTGCAACTGAACCTTTAACTCCTTCAACTCTGCGGGAGCTAACCTATAAGGTGCTTTCGAAATTGGAGCCGTACCCGGCAAAAGGTCTATACAAAACTCAATCTCACGATCGGGAGGCATATCATACTCGGTAGAGAAAACATCAGGAAATTCCTGAACTACCCGAACACTATCAAAACTAGGGGATTCTTTCCTAGTATCAAGAACACTAGCCAAATACCCCTCACAACCACTATGCAATAATTTTCTCGCTTTCATAAAAGAAATTAAGCGAACCCTTCTACTCAGAGGACTAGACTTAAACACAAATTTAGGCACATCGGGAATAGAAAAAGTAACAGTTTTCTTACGGCAATCAACGGAAGCATGAAACTTGCTCAACCAATCCATACCCAAAATGACATCAAAGTCTTGGATAGGAAGAACTACCAAATCCGCACAAAGGACTCGACCACAAATAACCACATCACAAGCACGAAAGACTCGATCAGAAATCAAGCATTCTCCTATAGGGGTCGACACCTCTAGCACGTACGGTAAAGACTCGAATGCAGCATTTAACATGGAAGCAAATTGCACAGAAATGTATGAATGAGATGATCCTGGATCTACTAACGCTCGCGCGCTCACATTAGACACAGAAACAATACCTCCAATAACGGATGGGTCATCGGTAGCTTGTTGTTGATTCATAGCATAAACCTTCCCTTGAACCTTGGGCTTCCCAGTGGCATCCCTTTTCTGACCCTGATTAGTACCAACTCCTGACCCGGATGCTTGTACTCTACCTCTCGGGCAATCTTTTACAAAGTGACCCATTTGACCACAATTGGTGCACCTTCCTTGCTTCTTCCAACACCGGTCTTCAGAATGACCTTCCTTTTGACAATACGAACAAAGCCTCCTAATTTGGCTCCCTTGGTTCCCGGAAGTGGTACCCGGGTTCCTTGGGGTCGGTTGCCCTCGGAACTGAGATTGTCCCCCAAAGTTACCTCGGTTATCGGAACGGTGTTGAGGTTGAGACTTAGCATGGCTTCCCGGTTTACCCGTACCCGCAACCTCGGTCTTCCTTTTATGCTCCCTAATATCTTGCTCTATTAAGTAGGCTCGGTCCACCGCATCTTGGAAAGTCATAATCCGTTGAGCAATCAGTTGAGTACGGATGGAGGTCTTCAATCCCCGAATGAACCTCATAGCCTTTTGTTCCTCGGTCCTCACCAAATAGTCGCAATACCGGGCTAATTCTATGAACTTAGCCGAGTATTGTGCTATAGACAACACACCTTGCTCTAGGTTGAGTAGCTCGATCTCCTTTCGGTTTTGATCAACAACCGGAATGAAATGCTCCTTTAATTTGCGCACAAACAACTCCCACGCATACACCATGCGAGTATCATCCCAAGTAGTCTTAACACCCTTCCACCAATGCTCGGCGGCACCCACAAGCTTATAAGCCACGAACCGGACCTTATCCTCATCTGAACACCCAAATACATCATAAATCTTCTCCATAGACTCAATCCACAACTCAGCTTTCCTTACATCAGGTTCCCTATTGAATTCAACCGGTTTCAACTTCAAGAATTGCTCCAAACCATAGCGGGGTGGTGCTTGTTCTACCCTCAGACCTTGATCATGTATGGCCTTCATGGCCGCCTCGAACATGCCTTGAAACATATCACGTGCTTCTTCCCTTGTATCATTCTGATTTGCATTACCGGTACTACCTTCACCACTCCTTCTACGAACCATTGCAACAAGTACCTGCATAAAACATCAACCGTTAATCACTCCGCACTCTACTACCCACCTAGGTCATACTAATCCACCTAGACTTATACATAGAGCTAATGCCATAGCTCTGATACCAACTGTCGCGACCCCGGACCCCACGGGCTCGAGACGCGATCTGGACGTCGACTCTAAAACCAAAACTGTGAAATACCGAAGTAAAAAATTCCATTTAATACCAAAAGGTGATGATCCAAAGTTTACAAAACCAAGTTTCATAAAAAAACCAATTACAACTATCATAAACTTCCACAAGTTTATGCACAACAAAATACAAATATACAATTCTTAACGACGTCATTGTTTGGTACAACTATCCCAAAATGGTTACACATTTACATAATGTAAACCAACCTATAATAACCTTCCCCAAAAGAATGTATCCACACTCGACGTCCTCTTTCTCGTGATCAGCGAGACTAATCCTTAGCACCTGGGGGGGGGGGTTAAGGAAAAACAAAGATAAAAGAAAAGGGGTGAGATAAATCTCAATAAGTTACTAATGCAACTACATGACATGCTATGATGCAAGAAGCAATAAGCAATAATAAATATCACATAGCACATAGCATTTATCACATAACAGATAGCAGCGGAAATAAACACATAACAAAGGATATAGCCAAGGTTTTCCAAACCGGAACATCCAAATAAAGGATCGCTGCGCAGCTTCAATAATCAACCAATCATCATCTTCATAATAGCATGAAAGCCGAAGAGAAAACCCCGGTACCGGAACCAATAACCAAATGAAGTGTCACAAGGGACGGGAGACATGCCACAAAGTCATGCTCCAAGAAGCTAAAATGCACACAAAGGAGCTAGCTCTTCTCACATCCAAGGCCAATCTGGAGGAGGGTAATAATGGGGCAAAACATTGGTCAACATCACAATGGACTTGGCCGTGCCATCATAATGTTTCGCATCGCCCAAACACACACAAAATATATGTATATAGTGAGAAGTAGTAGTTGTAGTATATCTTCATGTATGAGTTGCTTCCTCTTTTATAGTGATTAACAACTTGATCACCAAGCATTTTCACATGGACTTTTATGGCACAAAAGTCTTCACTTGAAGACTTTTAATTTACTTGGTTGAAGATTTTTAATTTACTTTGTCACAAACCCTTCATGTTGGTCCATATACACTTCCTCTTCCAACTCTTCATTCAGAAGCAGTGTTTACATCCATTTGGTGAAGCTCTAAATCATAATGAGCTACTAAAGACATAACAATTCTAAAAGAGTCCTTCTTGGATACCGGAGAGAAGGTCTCTTTATAGTCAATGCCATCCTTCTGTGTATAACCTTTCGCTACAAGTCTGGCTTTATACCTTTTGATATTGCCTTTTGAGTTGTGTTTGGTATTAAAGACCCATTTTGAAACGACTCGTTTAAAACCTTCAGGCAATTCTACTATGTCCTAGACTTCATTGTCATACATGTATTAAATTTATTCTTTCATGGCATTTAACCATTTTTTTGAATTGTTATCATTCATTGCTTCACTGAATGAGATTGGATCTTTATTAATGCTCAAGTCACATTCATGCTCAAGATTATAAACAATATAATCATCTGATATAGCAGGTTTTCTCTGTCTGATAGAACGCCTTAAAGCTATTTCTTGATGTGGTTCATTGATCTCTTGTTGAAATGCGACTAGTTCATGCATAACATTTTCATTTGGTGGGTTTTGTTTATTGACATGTTGTTCTGGTATGTTGTTTGTCTGTACTACAACAGTAGGAACAACAACTTTTTCAGGAATATCAGGTAATGGATGTTCTTCCCGTATATCCTGAATATCTATATTACGTGGTTTCCCACTCCCTATGACTAAACCATTCTCGATGAACCAAGCATTTTTGGACTCAACGATCCTCGTACCGTGGTTAGGACAGTAAAATCTATACCCCTTTGACTTTCAGGATAGCGAATGAAATAACCACTAAGTAACCTAAATTGCAATATTAATTTGATTAATATGTTCCGTAGGATCATCAAAATTTAATTTGACTAACTTGTTGATGATCTTAGATTCATGAATAAATTGTTTATTTTTGGTTTTGATGATCAATGATGATTTGATCACCGTGTACATCAAATCCTAATTGAATCAGGGAAGACAATTTTAGGATTAAAATTTGGAAATTAAAAATCTGTTATTCGTGGTGCACGGCTGAGCGGGTCTTAAGACTCGACCGAGCAGGTGTTGTTCATAATATGAATCTGAAGTTGAATCTAGTTTTAGATTGCTGGTTTTCGAAACGGTGTTTCCTGAAAAGTGATGTCAATTCAGAATTCAGATAAACTGAAATCAGAATCCTGAATTGTTCTTGATTGCTGAAATCAGTTAAATTGATGAGACAAAGAATTTAGAAACGGACTACAGATCCATACGGAAATGTGGATGCCTTTTGGCTTAGTTTCGGCCGTATGGACTATTCTCTAAGTTTCTGAATTATGTATGCAAATGTGGATGCCTTTTGGCTTAGTTTTGGCCGTACAGTTTATGCTCTAGATTTCGGAACATTAGTATGGAAAGATGATGATCTAAGTCGAAAATTTGATTTTTGACTTCATGAATTTCTAAAAGAAAAGAGGATTAAAAGATAAAGGTAAGACAAATGTTGTCAAACCTAAAGGAAATAATTGTGGCTAGAATTATAACTCTAAATAATGCAATTTGGTAACATGGCAATTAGATTGACCATTTAAAATTGCAATCAAAATTCTGGATGATCAAAGAAAGTGAATGGTAGTGAGACTACCACTTCGAATACTTATGTTATAAGACTAATCTTTCTACTTGTAATTATTGGGTATTGGATACCGGATGTGGATCCCACATTTGTATAAATGTGCAACAATTAATAAATAGAAAGACTACTTATGAAAGGTAAATGTAATCTACGAATGGTAATGATGAAAGAGTTGCAACATTGTTTATAGAACATTTATGAAGTGACTTTACTCATTAAGTAGAAAATATTATTTTGTTATAAGATAATAAAGGATATTTATTTCTTATTTAGAATAAGAAAAGTGCTTTATTTATTATGATTTGCTTTAATGTTAAATCATATAAGAACGTATCTTATATCCTAAATCTTGAAGAACAAAATAATAAATAAAGCTATAACATAAATAATTAAATTCTTAAGGCATTATTGTTTTGATCAAATAAATGAGAAACGCATGTCAAAACAGCGTTCCTTAACGGGAACTCAATTTAGGATGTATTGGATACAACCTAAAGGTTTTGTTAATCCAGAAAATTCTAATGAAGTATGTGAGTTGCGGAAATCCATGTGATGGATTGAAGCAAACTACTTGGAGTTGAAACAATCATTTTGATGAAGTGTTCAAATCGTTTGAAATTCATCAAAGATGAGACTCGTATATGCTAGAAAATTAGTGGGAGGATAGTCTTATTCCTAGTCTTATATATGTTTTTGACATATAGCTCATTGGAAAGAGTTTCTTAATGAAAGACTTTGGAAGAAGCCGCTTACATCCTTGGAATTAATATCTATTGATATAAATCTAGGAGGTTGATTGGTTTGTGTCAAAGTACTTGTAAAGACAAAGTACTGAATTGTTCAGTATGCAAGATTCTTGGGGAAGAACTTGCAAATTTATCTAATGACAATGTTCTTGGAAAGATTTAGTCTTATTGGAAGACTAATGAGCAAGAATAGATGATTAGGATTCCATATGCTTCAGCAATTGGATCTATCATGTATGTCATGTTATGTACTTAAACAGGACAACTCGTATACTTGGAGTATGATGAGAACATACCAATCATATCCTAGTGAAAGTCACTAGATAGTGATCAAGAATACCCTTATGTCCTTGAGAAGAACTAAAGATGTATTCTTGATGGTTGTTGGAATGGGAGATGATCTGGTAAACGGTTACATAGATGCATGCTTCCACATCGACAAGGATAATTAAAGATCGCAGTATGGACATATGTTTAAGTAAGTGCTATTAGTTGGAATAGTTTTAAGCAAATACACTATAAACAATTCTACGAATAAAATTGAGTATTTAGTTACAAGAGTTGTAACTAAGAGAGTTGTTTGAATATAGATGTTATTAGTAAAACTAGAAATAGTTTCTAGTACTACTAATCCTATGGACCTTTATTGTGAATTAATGGTTATTGCACAAGCTAAGGTTCCAGTGACGCATCTATGATCTAAACACGCACTCAGACGTTTTCATGGATTAATGACCATACATTGGGCCTCTTCCAAAGGAATGTCAAAGAGAGAGACCAATCTCTCAACACAAGTAGTATCATCAACCGAGGGAAGAGCGACAACCTCCGTGTCTATGCCACCCACTAGAGCTCTGAAATCTTCTTAAGTCGGAGTAATCTCGTTGTAAGAAAAACAGTACACGTGCCTCCTCACGTCCCAAAAAGATACGGCAGCCCTCAGAAGCTCGAGATCTGGGATGAACTCTTTGAGAGACCAGAGAGACTGGAGACCAAATTTGGACTTGAATATGTCCTTGTGACTCCCCATTTGATGCCTCATCCAAAGCCTAAGGTTGCCTTTAAAACATTCTTGGTCAATTTTAGACAATTTTGGTGGCTTTCCCATGAGAAAAGGCTCCATGGAAGGGAAATGTCGAAAATGGAAGGTGAAAGACTGCTGTTGGACTCCAGACTGTGATGCTGAAGAAGATGACCGGACCTGGAACAAAATTTATTGGAAAAGCAACATCACTCCTCTAGCATACGGCTACTTTTTCCCTGACAAAAATTAATGGTTTCTTGATTAAATGGCTTTGTGACATCACCCATTTAAAGCCCCATTTAAATCAGTCCCAGAAGAATTTCCCTCCCTTTTGGGGCTCATGCAATTTGCTTTGGACCTAGAGAATTAATTAGGTTCCCGAATTAATTGTCAAAATTGGCCGTCCCTGACATAAGCCCAGTTAAATGTTTGAGAAAATTGGTCGTCCATGACGTAAGCCCAGTTAAATGTTTGAGAAAATTGGCCGTCCCTGACGTAAGCCCAGTTAAATGTTTGAGAAAATTGGCCGTCCCTGACGTAAGCCCAGTTAAGTTAAATGTCCAAAATTGGACGTCCCTGACGTAAGACCAGTTAAATATTTGAGGAAATTGGCCGTCCCTGACGTAAGCCCAGTTAAATGTTCAAAAATTGGTCGTCCCTGACGTAAGCCCAGTCAAGTTAAATGTCCAAAATTGGCCGTCCCTGACGTAAGCCCAGTTAAAAATTATTTGGTATGGGTTGACCAAAAGAGATTCAAATCCCGACTTCGACCAAATGAGTGTCAAGAAAATCCCTTCGGTTGATCAAAAGAGAGTCAAGCCCCATTGAGAGTCAAATTGAATGTCCAAGAAAATTGGCCGTCCCTGACGTAAGCCCAGCAAAGATGAGAATTAGGTCCCCCGAGCGACCGTTGTGAGATAAGTATTAGGTCCCTTGAGCGACCATTGTGAGTCCCCCGAGCGACCGTCTTGAGATAAGAGTTAGGTCCCCCGAGCGACCATTTTGAGATAAGAGTTAAGCCCCCCCCCCCCCGAGTGGCCCCATGTGAACCAAAATCTAGGTCACCCGAATGACCCATCTCGAGAAAAGATTTAGAAAAGAAATTCTAAGGCGGTCCTTGACGTAAGCCCATGTTGACTTTGGTTGACCAAAAGAGTGTCAAACCCCAACTCTGACCAAATGAGAGTCAAACCCTGATTTTGACCCATTGAGAGTCAAATTGAATGCGAAAGGCGGTCCTTGACGTAAGCCCATATTGACTTTGGTTGACCAAAAGAGTGTCAAACCCCAACTCTGACCAAATGAGAGTCAAACCCTGATTTTGACCCATTGAGAGTCAAATTGAATGCGAAAGGCGGTCCTTGACGTAAGCCCATATTAACTTTGGTTGACCAAAAGAGTGTCAAACCCCAACTCTGACCAAATGAGAGTCAAACCCTGATTTTGACCCATTGAGAGTCAAATTGAATGCGAAAGGCGGTCCTTGACGTAAGCCCATGTTGACTTTGGTTGACCAAAAGAGTATCAAACCCCAACTCTGACCAAATGAAAGTCAAACCCTGATTTTGACCCATTGAGAGTCAAATTGAATGCGAAAGGCGGTCCTTGACGTAAGCCCATGTTGACTTTGGCTGACCGGATGAGAGTCATGCCCGAGTCCTTGCCTCTGACCGAATGAGTGTCATGCCCGAGTCCTTGCCTCTGACCGAATGAGTGTCATGCATGAGTCTTTACCTCTGACCGAATGAGTGTCACTCCAAGTCCTTACCTCTGACCGAATGAGTGTCATGCCCAAGTCCTTGCCTCTGACCGAATGAGTGTCATGCCCGAGTCCCTGCTTCTGACCGAATGAGTGTCATGCCCGAGTCTTTGCCTCTGACTGAATGAGTGTCACGCCAAGTCCTTACCTCTGACCGAATGAGTGTCATGCCCAAGTCCTTGCCTCTGACCGAATGAGTGTCATGCCCGAGTCCCTGCCTCTGACCGAATGAGTATCACGCCAAAGTCCTTGCCTCTGACCAAATGAGTGTCATGCCCGAACCTTTGCCTCTGACCGAATGAATGTTATGCCCGAATCTTTGCCCTTGACCAGATGAGAGTCATGCCCGAGTTCCCCACCCGACCTCGACGGTCGTCTATAGTTTTGAGTAGCCTTAAAATCTCTCACCCCTCTTTCGAACTACGTTAGGCTTGATTCCCCACAAAAGGGATACGTAGGAATCCTATACCTCTAGGTCCAGGCATTGGAATCAAATCGGCCTTTGCCGTCCTCCTATCAGATTGGGATTCGTTTATCGATAACCCCGCTTTCTTCAAAAGCGACGTTGCCGAGGGGCTCTGTAAGTACCCCAATCTGAATTTGACCAACTTAGAGGAATTCTAGGCACCATTCAGGGATAAACTGATAGGCCAAGACCTCACTAGGACAAAATATGGACACATGGACTGTTCTGGAATTAAAAGATTGAAATATCCAGAAGGTCGCCAGCATGAGCCGTACGGCTACTTTGGGCACTATCAGCCCCTATAAATTGAAACCCTTGCTGATCATTCCAGAGGGGGGGAAACGATTATTGTTAGTGTTACTCTGCTAAAATTACTCCAGAAGAGTGTTTAGAGTGAAAAGAGAGAGAAAGACTGGCCTAACCAAACAAAGGTAAAGCCACCTTCTCCCCCATCATTCTCTTCATTTCATATCCTTGTTTGTTCATGTTTATTTGTTCATCTCTTACATTTCTTGCAAGTCTTGTCCATCTCAAGCAATTTATATATCTTGCAAGTCTTGTCCATATCAAGCAATATATATATATATATATATATATATATATATATGTATTATAAGCCTTGGCATTCCAAGCTATATATATATCACTATTATGTATACATATGGTCCAAACCATGAATGATTCAAGGTGCCCTTCACACTTTGTGTGAAAGTGGTTCTAACCTAAGGATGATCATGGTTTGTTGATATTTCTTGTTTGCTAATCTATTTTAATGGAAAATGCACATGTTTTGGTTGATTATGTTGTTCATTGGTAGCAAGGATGGTCATTTGGATGATAAAGTTTCAATCTTTATCACCCAAACATTGATCTAGCTTCAAAATCCCCTTTGGGGTCATAAAGACCAAATCTTTATGTCAAATAATGTTGTCCCAAGGTTGTATTGGCTTAAGGATCCACTCTTGTGGTGAAAGTCCAAATCTTTATGTTGATTTTGTTTTGATTTCGCAATGATAATCATGTGGGATGATAAAACCTTAGTGTTTATCATCTTTCCCCTTGATTTAGCTTTGAAATCCCATTTTGGGTCATAAAGATTGAATCTTTATGCAATAATTTGGTCCCTAAGAGGTTAACAATGTATAAAATGTCATCTTGATGATAAAGTTTCCATCTTTAATCATCAAATGGTCATTTTGTCTCATTTGGTCATGTTCATCACCTTTGTGTGATTTTCTCAAATGATTGCTTTGATCACACCTAAACACTTGTTTTGGGATTCAATTGATGATCATTAAGCATAGGAATGATTTTGTTTAAGTTTGTTGTGTTGGAATAAAACTGGAATCAGAACTGTTTAAGTCCAGTTTCAGGCTTTCAGCAGAATGCTCTGTTTCTGCCTGGAACTGGACTGTTTTTGGACAAACTATAAAAATTCCAGGAAGAGCATACTATAGCCGTACGGCTGCTCTGGGCGCAGAGGGCAAAATGTCCATTTTGTCCTCTGATCCCTGCTTTCTTAATAAAAGACCCCTTTTCAGTTAAATCTTTGAATAAAAGTTAAAACAGACTATTTTCCGTTAAATACACACACACACATGCACTTTTGTTAACCAACATTAGGGAGACTCGGACTCATCCGAGGTGGCTTGAGTGACGTAAAACTCTTCCCAAGGCGTAACCTGACCTCCGAACTAATAGAACCTCTAACCTTTTCTTTTGTTGGGTTAAATAATTAACAAAAGTGGCGACTCCGTTATGTTTTGCGTGATAACCGCGTTTGGTTTTTTCTCCCTTCGAAACGAAAACCCTTCGTTTCCTTCGTCACGGGGCGGGATCCTTACACCTATGTGCCTACAGACGCGCTATGTTATTCACCCAAAGGCTCTACATGCCTTATTGACATTGTTTCGACACTTGGAAGATTTTCTGAAGATATAAAGACTTGACAGAATTCAAACTACGCCCAAGATCCAACGGTGAAAAAATAACATGTATGCACCCAGATTTGAGGACATCTGTCCATAACGGTCATATTGATGTTATGTGTCTAACGGCTATAAAAGGACACGTGCTCCAATTAATGAGCTCCAGCACATCTGTTCTTGACCTTATCCACAAGGGATTTCCAATGGCTAGTTTTGAGAGCTCATCTATAAATACCTGATAACTTCAAACATTTTAAGTTGCTAAGTTGCTCTGAATTTTCTCTCAAGTATTTATTGAAGATTTGAAGATTGCTCATTGAATTCCCAGATTTCTCAAGAACACCTTCATACCTTCATACTTAGCCCATATCCTCAAGCAAAAACACATTAGATTTCTTGTGCTCTAAATCATACAGATCTAAAGAGTTTTCAATCTAAAATCACACACGCACCTCTTTAAGTTTGATCATTTAGAACTTTCTTAAAGAGATACACCGGTTTAGTCTAGGATTTGATCATTCATTGATATTGATCTTTGAGTTTGTTTGTACTCAAAAGTTGTAACTTGTAACACTCATTCATATTGTAAGATCTCCATTAGAAATCCAAGACTAACCATCTTTGTAGAGGACGTAGATCATTTCCCGATCGAACCTATCCAAATAGCGCGTATTTATTTCTTATCATTTACTTTCAAGTTTATATCTTATCTCACTATTTTCTTGTTTAATCATTGTAGATTGGATAGATTGAATATTGTTGTGTTTGTTTATCATTTGCCTTAGTTTCATCTTTCACTCACTTTGAGCCAAAATCTCTAGAGTGTTGCGCGTCCCCTTTATCTCTTTTGCGCCTTCTTTACTTTACTAAATTCCGCTGTGCATTTTACTCACTCACTTAGGCGCATTTCATAATTCTTATTTGATAAAGTGCGCATTTGCAATTGAGTTTTTCAAGGGTACGAAAAGAATTTCAAAACAGCTATTCACCCCCCCTCTAGCTATTTTTATACCCTTGTTGCCCTTTGGGACCAACAACTTCTCATCTGAAGCACAAGATTCACATATCTAACTGAGTTAACGTACTCAGTTAGATATGTCACTGAATTATGGAATTCAGTCACAATATTCGATGGAATTCTCATGGCATCTGTTAGAAGACAGAATCATCTTGTTACATAAGTCTTCTTCAAAGTCTGAAAGTATCAAACACGTTATATTCGCCAAAGTCCTTGACTTGAAGTGCTTCTATCATGGAATGTAAACTCGTTTCATCTTTAGAGAAGATTGCCACAGAACCGTTAGCACTAGTGTGGGGCAATATCTTCTTGTGGACACTGTGTCTAACACAAGACTCGACTTCATTATTTGCGTGGTATGTTTTAATTATCACATTTTTAGTTTATCTTATTTTTATGCCTCGTTAATTATATTTTGGTTCATTGATTTTATTTGTCATTCCGTTAAGTTCAAGAAAGCCATTATTTATTGTTATAATTTTCCTAACACCAACAAGAACGTTAACAAGGAAAAACAGAAAAATAAATAAAGTTAGAAACTTATCAGTTTAGATAGAGTCATCTGAACTAGACTCTCGTAAGAGAAATTATTACCCCCTACTGGTGCGACTGAGAGTTGTGGCAAATTTCTTTGAGGGTAAAACGATATCAAGAAATGTACCAATAAATCTTGCATGAACATGTACAAATCCACTTTCGACTCCTATCCCACTTTCTCTGAATCATACTTTTAAGATCAACCACAAATTATTTGTGTGTGTAATTGGTGTTGTGACCGTTATTATAAGTATGTATAAGGCGATCAGTTTATTAGTTCGTTTAGGAGATGGACTAATAAACCTGATAGGTTTTGAGTACTCTAATCCTGTTAGGAGATAGAAACTGCACAATTAGAGAGTCAAGTCTTTGACGAAAAAGATTTACATTGAACCATGTGCCCAAAAGACTTTAACTACTCTTTCGAATGCCATGTGAGATGGCACACAAAAGCTCTTTTATATTCTCAACCAAATGGGAGCTTGCCTTTTCTTTCACATGTGGGCCATCAATCAAACTCATTTCATCATTTGCATTACAAACACTTAAGTGTCAACATTTGAGGTCTTAGAACTATAGATTTTATCTATCATTTGACTTTCACCGAAACACAAATATGCTTCATGGTATAACATAATATGTATATAAGCGTTGACCAAGATCAAAGTCAATGGGACCCACTTAAGTTGACCAACATGCCAAATTTCCAACACAGTGGTTTCACGGAGGAAATGACATGATCAACTCTTCTTTGGATGGACCCACTTAAAAATGTTCAGGATATGACTCTCCATATTTCCTTAACTCATCATTTGCCATTATCAGGTTGCTCATTTAGCTATTAATATCTCATTCACCTGAAATTAATTTTGAAAAATTAATACATCTTCTTAATTTACAATCAATCATAAATTTTAGTTAGACAACATATTTTTATTTAAACATAATGACAACCATTTTTAAAATTAAATTAAAATGTGATGAACACCACAGTTCTAAAATCCATTTCCAACAATATTAATTGTTCCAATGTTGCTAATTCAACAACCTAAATACTGCTTGAGCTTAAGGCCATGTTTGGATTCGCATACTCTCGAGTACAATTTAGGCAACTTTGTTGCACTAAAATGAATGATGCCAAAAGAGAAAAAGAGTAAGTTAACCTTTCTATCCTTTTGGGATTGACAAGTCAATTTTCTTATCTGCCCTCCTTGTCCAACTTTTAGAAATCTGTAGGGAATTGTGTAAAAAGTCCATTAATCTAATTAACCTCTTTTGCATGGGAGCATCTTTTCAGACCAAACTAGCCTTAAGTTTTAAGTTTTTTTTTTTTTTTTTTAATCATAACAACCAAATCATTTATTTCATGACAAAGGAAAGGAAAAGACAATACTGTAGATATAGACATGTTACTGTGTAAGGACAAACTGTAATCTCAATTCTTGTGTTAGCTTTATTCTAGCCTCAGGGATTGTGGAAAGACTACAGAACTAGGAGTCTACAAAATTGTTGGGGTACTTTAGATTTTGGCTTATTGGAAAGAAATCAACAAGATGCATTCTAAGAGTAAATTTAGGATTTTAGTGACTTTAACCACAAAGTAATCATCATTTTAGGCAGCGGTGTAAGCGGTTCGGTACAGACCGCGGTTTGAGTTCGAATCGAACTAAAACATATAATTTGATTCGATTTTTAAGCACGAGTGGTTCGCTTCAGTCTCAAAAATTTGTAAACCGTGTGGTTCAGTTTGGTTTGTGGTATGACCCTTCCAGACCATACCGGACCAAACCAAACCAAACCAATCCGCGAGACCGAACCACCAGACTAAACTACAAAACCGGACCGCATATATTAGTCATATTTTTGTATGTTAAGTAACATCCACCTTTGAATTATTAAGAAAATCTGCATTACATTAGGCCATTACTAACTCTTGTTTTGCATCTTATTCAATATTCAATTCATCGTGTGTTATATTCATTGAGGCACGTGGTCAAAAAAGTTCGGTAGTGTGTTCACTTCATTCGGCTTCTTTATTCATTAAATATCCTTCTTCTTTCAAATTTTCTCTTTTAAACAGATTCTAAAGCATGATTTGAATCGTGATATGAACATCGGCGGACCTATAGCATAGGGTGGGGGTGCAAGTGCACCCGGTGACTTCTTATCATTAAGAAGAAATATTTTTTTTATTTGTATAATAGATATATAGTGCACCCCCAAAACAATAGTGAACCGAGTTCTAAACCAAACCGAACCAAACTATGACGGTTCGGTTTTGTTCGGTTTAAAATTTTTTGCGGTTCGGTTTGGTCTGAAATTTTCTCAAACAGATACTAGTAGTTCAGCCTATAAAATGGCCGACACCGAATTAAACCGAACCATTTACACATCTAATTTTAGGGTTAAAAAACACATACTCCCTCCGTCTTTTTAGTCTGTTCACTTTTGGTCAACGGGAGTAAACTTTGACCAAACATTTAATGTCAATCTAATTATCCTAATAAAATTCTAAAAATTGTAATTGATAAATAATCATTTAATTTATCAATAATAATTTTTAAAATTTCATAAGGATTGTTAGATTGACATTAAATGTTTGGTCAAAGTTTATTCTCGTTGATGAAATGTGAACAGACTAAAAAGACAAAGGGAGTACTATTTAAGACAGAAAAAGTAATATTGACCCGAGACTTCAAACACTAACAAGTGAATGTGAGAAATACTCCCTCCGTCCCATTTCAAGTTTCACCATTTTGGTGATGCACGCAAATTAAGAAAAGTTATTTGTGTAAGGAAAGGTTGTGAGAGGGAAGAAGTTAGTGGGTATGACAAGTGGGGCCAACAATTTAAATGTGTGAGAGGGGAAAGTTAGTGGGTATGACAAGTGGGCTCTACATTTTAATTATGTGAGAGGGGAAAGTTAGTGGGTATGACAAGTGGGCCCCCATGTTTTTTCCATTTTAGGAAATGGTGAAGCAATCAACGAGACATCCATTTAGGTAATTGGTGAAACTTGAAATGGGACGGAGGGAGTATGATGTTTTGAAACGACAATTTTTTTTTAAAATCAATTATGCTTGTTAGGCATTTTACTATTATTTACGACCTAGTATCTCTTATAGAAACGGGTTGGTCTCATGTAAAACACGTTTTTCCTAATGGTTAGGAAAAAGTTTTTCAAAACCTCCAGAAGACTTTATATTGATATCCAGAAGGCTTTATACTGATATCTAGGACCCTTTTGGCTATCACTTTCAATGGTTCTGGCTATCAATCTCATATCCAGAAGGCTTTATATTGATATCCAGAACCAGAGAAACCCTTCTAGCTATCACTTTCAAAGGTTCTGGCTATCAATCTCATATCCAAAAGGCTTTATATTGATATCCAGGACACATCTGGCTATCACTTTCAAAGGTTCTGGCTATCAATATCATATCCAGAAGCCTTTATATTGATATCCAGAACCGTTGAGAAGTTCCGGTTATTTACAAAAATGTCACCGCATTTTTTTAAAACACGTTTTTCCCAAGATTTTCACTATAGAAACATTTAATTGTCTAATGAAATAGATAATCTTATTAATACTATATATTAATTGTATTTCTTAATATATACTCCCACTATTTCAAGTAAATTGCAACATTTTGTCATTTAGAACATTTCACTTAAGTTGCATCAATCTAAAAATAGAAGCTTCTTATTACTTTTATAATCTTTTACTCATTCTCTCTCTACCTCCCAACCACTCATTGTTCTCCACTAATTCTCTTTCACTAGCGGGTAACCCTCCAGAACCGTTGAGAAGTTCCGGTTATTTACAAAAATGTCACCGCATTTTTTTAAAACACGTTTTTCCAAAGATTTTCACTATAGAAACATTTAATTGTCTAATGAAATAGATAATCTTATTAATACTATATATTAATTGTATTTCTTAATATATACTCCCACTATTTCAAGTAAATTGCAACATTTTGTCATTTAGAACATTTCACTTAAGTTGCATCAATCTAAAAATAGAAGCTTCTTATTACTTTTATAATCTTTTACTCATTCTCTCTCTACCTCCCAACCACTCATTGTTCTCCACTAATTCTCTTTCACTAGGGGGTAACCCGTGCTCTACTGGGAAACCAATACTATGTCTTAAAAAATATTTTAACTAAAGTTAACTAATATAGTAATAATCATTTTAACTAATACTATTAATAATAAAAATTAATCTATATGATTACTATTATTATAATAACTATTATAATTAATTAATACCATTGATAGTAATAGTTAATTTATATATTAATAGCAATTGATTAGTCTATATAATAATAATTATTAATATAATTATTATAATAAAATAATATTATTAATAGTAATAGTTAATTGATATAGTAACTATTATGATTAATTAATATTAAAAATTAATAATCTAACTTATATAATAACTATTATAATTAACTAATACTAATACTAATAATAGTAATAGTTAATGTATGTAGCTTATTATAGTTAACCAATACTATTAATAGTAAAAAATAACTTATAAAGTAACTATTATGGTTAACTAATATTATTAATAGTAATAATTAACTTGTATTGTAACTAATATTGTTAACTAATACTATTAATAGTAATAGTTAACTAATATAGTTAACTATAATATTAACTATTATAGTTAACTAATACTATTAATAGTAAAATTTAACTTGTATTGTAACTAATACTATTAATAGTAATAGTTAACTAATATAGTTAATAGTAAATAATAGTAACTATTACTAATAATAGTAATAGTTAACTATAATGGTTAACTATATAGTTAACTATTACTAATAATAGTAATAGTTCTATAATAGTTAACTATTATAGTTACCCTTTTTAGTAACTATTATTATTAGCTAATAGTATTAGCTAATGAAAAGAAAATGAAAAGTCACTTATTTATTAGTATGTTGTTGATGTGACTTCTCCAAATACAAGATTTCTCCATTGTTTGTCCACATGTCAATACCATAGCTCTTTTGGCCAACTTTAATATATATTACCTCCGTCCCGCCGGAAACTTCAAAAAAAATTATGGCTCAAGAATTAAGGGAAAAAGTGAAAAAGGTGATTTGTTGTGAGTGTTGATAGTTGAGTGAGAGAGAGAAAGTGGGGTAGAGAATAGTTAGTGGGTTGGTGGATGTGAGTATGAGAAGTGGGACCCACTAATTAAAAAGTATTAAAAACTTTCCATTTATGGATTTTGCAATTTCTATGGGACGCCCAAAATGGTAAGTTTTGCAATTTCAGGCGGGACGGAGCGAGTATATATATAGATTTCCTACTAATTCTCTCTCTTCCTTATTACCTTTCATTCTTAATATAATATTAGTACCCTTAATTTCCAACTTTAAAATCAATGTTGCAACTTGAACTTGAACGGATGGAGCATAAAGAGGAGTTGTGTTTTGTTGACAACAAAACACAACCTGAACATAAAACAAAATCACCATGTGTAAATAATGAACTGAAAAAAACTTTTATTTCCAAATAGCTCTGCAAAAATATCAGTTCTTATTTATGTTTCCTCTCTGTTGATTTGATTCCACTGATCCCATAAAATAAATTAAAAAAGTGTCCTTTTTCAAGATTCCAGTAAATTCAAAACCCAAACAAGGCCAATTTCGTCACCAAAAAACCTTTTCAAAAGTCCCCCAAAAGCTCACATTTTCCCAAAGATAGTTTACTCAGTAATGGCGGCACAGCAAGAACAATCCACCGCCATTGATTCATCACCTTCAATGGAAGGTTACCAAGAAATTTTCTCTTCGTATTTGGGTATAAGCTTCGCTATTTTTCTTGGGTTTCTTCCAAAATCTTCAATTTCGTACGTCTCCAATCTGCAATCCCACAACAGAGCTCTATCTCTGAAGCTTTTCCAAGCTGAAGAACAGTTGAAGGAGATGTATTCTCGGAGAAAAGAGGATTCCAAGGCGAATGCTAGAGTTGTTGAGATATTTGCTAGCCACAGGCACGGATGGCAGCAGGAGGAGAAGCGGCTGCTCCACCAGATCGACTCCGGCGAGGAGGAAATCGCGCGTTTGAGGGGTAAAGTGGAGGAGCTTGAGAAATTGGAGGATGAGTTGAAGGGGAAGGTGGAGGAGTTGAAAAGAGAGGTTAGTGAGAGGGATGAGATGTTGAATTTTGTCACTAGGAGGAGGGATGAGGATGAATTTGAAGATACCGGCGGTGGTGGTGGTGGTGGTGGTGATGGGTATGGTGGCAGAGGCGTCGGAGAGGAGTATTATGGGGATGTGGGTTCTAGGTTTGAGAAGGTTAGGGTTAGTGATGAGGGGAATGTTGATGTGGGGAGTATGGAAGATTGTTATAATCACCATAATGTGGATGATTTAGGGGGTTTGTATGGCCGGAATAATGGATTTAATTCTGAGTTTTCAAATTCTGCTTCCAAGAACAATGGGTTTAATGGTGAGTTTTCAAATTTTGATTCTAGGAACAGTGGGTTTAATTCTGAGTTTTCGAATTCCACTTCCAAGTTCTGGGCAGAGAGAGCAAGTCTTTGGCAGGTTTGATTCATCTTTTGGTGATAATTTTTGTGTTTTCAAGTCTTTTATTTCCTCGAATGTAATTGCATTCAGCTACATTTTTGATATCTTTATTGAGTATTATGTGTGTGGGCATCTGATAGATGATTTCTAACCTTGCTTGTCTTGGGCTAAGCACAAAGACTTCGTGTTCAGGGGCTTAACTTGGATTTATTACGACCCATTAGTTGTTATTACTCCCCGGTCTCGAAATGAATATCCATTTTTGTGCTTAATCAAGAATGAAAATGGAAATTTATTTTGGGACCGAGGAAGTTTTTTGATACATGATTTAGATGAGGACTTGTTTTGAATCACTTGAAAATGGACTAAATGGTTGTGTTCATTGAGAAACATGGGTTAAGGTTCTATGTACTCCCTCCGTCCCAGACTAAAGTTCTTACTTTCCTTTTTGGTTTGTCTCAGACTAAGGTTTTTAGTCGCTTTATTACCTAAAATGGATCATGAGACCCACTTGTCATTCTCACAACAAAAACTCCCTACCCACTTTATCTCTCCTACTTTCTCTTACTTACTTTTTCATACTCACAACATTTATTTTTTCTTAATCTCCGTGTAAAGTCAAAATAAGAACCTTAGTCCGGGACGGAAGGAGTAATAGAATAGATACAGACTACAGAGACTTGCTCTTCCTGTAGTCGTTGTCTAACCCAGGTTGGCATCTTTGTCCTTACCTACTATGCACAGCTTGAAGATATTTGGATAATCTTGGTGCCCACTTAAATTTTGGCTCTGTAGAAATGTTGATTTTATAAGCCACTTGCAATTTTAGTCATTTCTTGTTTTTATCGTTGTGACATTGCATATATTGGACCATTTTTTTGTTGGGAGTCATTGCAAGTAAAGTTGTTGTTATACGTCTTTCATCCTTGTCTTTATGTCTCTCATCCAACTGCATATTGAGGCTATAGGAACTTGTGGGTAAGGGGTTTAAAATGAACTCAAGCTCCCAAGGAACTTATGTTCGAGCTCAACTCATTTACTATGCAAAATGAGATAAGGCTAAGTGAATAACCAGTAACTCTATGAAATACACACAAAGTTGTATATATTTTTTGATTTGCTAAGTTATTGAGTGAGTTGGTTCGTTTCTATCTCGAGCTGAACATAAATCAAGTTGGAGCTTGAATCAAACCAAACACAAGTCGGGGAGAGCTGGGCACATGTGTGATTTGAGCTGGCTTGGTTTATGAAAGTGATGCTTTCTTTGTCTTGGTGAGGGTCACTTAGGTAAAAGAAAGAGTTACGAAATGAATCCCTTAAGGCAGTAAATCAAGTTTTGTATGTTTAACCCAGAAGTGATGCTCATAAAGGGAATAGATAACAAACTCTTTATGCGGCCAAAAATTTGGGGGGGGGGGGGTTATAATTTTTTTCTGCTCCCATTATAAGTGTCTCAGTTGACTTGTTAGTCTTTTTTTTTTAAAGAAAAAAGAAATGTGTTCTACTCGTTTATATGTTGCTTGTACTATGTTAAAATTGCACTAAGACTATTTCCTCATTTAGAAGCGAAACAATTATTTTGGGCGGACAAAAAAGGAAAGCGCGTCACTTATTATGGGATGGAGGGAGTATTAATTTATGTTCTATTTCAAGTTGTTTTAAGAACAAAACGTGGATAAATGTTGAACGGACAAGCTCTAATGCAGTTCACACAAATCATAGTTTCTTCCTAGCGTAGCGGGTGTATCAAGATAAGATTAATTCAGTCTGGCTGAATAAGAAGTTGATATCAGTTTAGATGATACTTGTTCGCTATACATAATATATGATTGCTGAAGAATTAAGAATATGCATTCATCATCCCGTAAATTTCTGATATCTTCTTTCGTGGAGCTTCTTAATTTCTTATTTTTTAAAATTTTTTGTTCCTCCACATAATTTTTGTTAACTAACTAACTATTTCTGATAGTCCATTTTGACATAACTCATACTCCCTATTCTCATACTTGTTGAAACAATGTCTCCAGTGTCTAATGAAATATGCGATATTCTAGTTCTTATTCTATGGAAGAGATCAAGTTTCATGAAACACATGCATTAATTGGCCATTGAACTGATTTCTCACTTTTTTGTAAGAAATAATCGACTTCAAGAATTGGCAAATAAACAAAATCGATATGCAATCTGTGATGCACGGACTCTTTAGCTTACCCTGCCGTACCCGTGTCGGACACTCGTATTTTAGTCTTGTTTGAGAAGGGTCCGGAGGGGTAAACCAAAGAGTCCGAGCATCATAGTATGCAATCGATTAGTTTCATTTCCATTGATTGTATTAGACTGACAATTTGCCATATCAATTAATGCATTAGATACGGCTTTACCGGGGTACCATTTTTTATGGGGCTTTTCCTTCTAGGTTGAATGTGATAACTATAGAACATTATTTGGATCACAATAGCACCGGCTGAAAAAAAAAAAGAAGGTAAATCCAAAATTAGAACTTGATCTTTGATGCTTCTTCTTGCAGGATGTACAACATGAACCAGCTGAATCAGTATATGATATGAAGCATTATGTGGCAAGGTAATCTCAACTCTCTAAAAACTGATTATTATTATTACTAGTAGGTAACCCGTGCTCCGCACGGAAATCTATTCTGTTAATGTTTTTGTATTTTCATTTTTTGATGTTTTTAATTGATAAATTAACATAATAATTTTATTTAAAAATATATGTATATTTTAAATTAATAATCAAAACATTTTCATAGCTTTGGTTGTACATAGTTGTAATAAATATATTTTTTTATTAATTTAGAAGTATATTTAAATTTGTTGTATGAATATTTAAAAAACTTAATGGTATTAATAGTATTATTAACATATATATTAACTATTATGATTAAATAATATAATTAATAGTAATAGTTAATATATATTATAACAATTATGATTAATTAATACTATTAATAATAATAATTAACTTATATAGTAACTATTATAGTTAACAATTATATTTAACTATTATAATTAACTAATACTATTAATAGTATTAGTAGTTATAATGGTTAAATATCACTCTCTCCGTCCCGGAGTAAGAGTCCTACCTCCTATTTGCACGGAGATTAAGAAATGATGGAAGTAAAGTACGTGTTGTGAGTGTAAAAGTAAATTAGGAGAGAAAATGAACGAGAGGGAATAATAAGTTGATTGGTTTTGTGATAATTTTTTAGTAATAATTAAAATAATTATTATAATTAACTAATATTATTAATTGTACTTATTAACATATATAATAACTATTATTATTCACTAATAATACTAATAGTTATAATTAACCTCTATATAAACTATTATAATTAATTAATACTCCTTACGCCTTAGAGTAAGAGTCCTACCTTGTTTGTGCACACTTATTAAATACACAATAAAAATTGGTAAATATTGCAAATGTGTTGAGGGTATAATGATTAACTAATACTATTAATAATAATAGTTAACTTATATAGTAACTATTATTAAATATTAACATTTACTCTCGAACGGAGCGAGTACGATTAATATTAAATATTAACATTTATGGTATAATGATTAACTAATACTATTAATAATAATAGTTAACTTATATAGTAACTATTATGATTAACTAATAATACTATTAATAGTAATAATTAATATATATATTGTAACTATTATGATTAACTAATACTATTAATAGTAATTTTTATTTTATTTAATAGTTAATTATAATAGTTAAATATAAATTGGGACACACCAAAAAGGAAAGTAAGAACTTTAAACTGGGACGGAGGGAATAATAATAATTATAAATAAACTAATATTATTAATATTAATAGTTAATTGATATAGTAACTATTATGATTAATTAATATTAAAAATTAATATTTAACTTATATAATAACTATTATAATTAACTAATACTCTTACTATTAATAGTTAACTGTTATTTGCTTAATACCATTAGCTAATACTATTAGTTACTACATAAGGTAACTATTATAATAGCTATTACTAATAATAGTAATAGTTAACTAATATAGTTAACTATAATAGTAACTAATAAGAGTAATAGTTAACTATAATAGTTAACTATTATAGTTAACTATAATAGTTAACTATTATAGTTAACTATTACTAATAATAGTAATAGTTACTATAATAGTTATCTATTATAGTTACCCTTTATAGTTACTATTATTATTAGCTAATAGTATTAGCTAATGAAAAGAAAATGAAAAGTCACTTATTTATTAGTATATTGTTGATGTGGCTTTTACAAATGCAAGCTTTCTCCATTGTTTGTCCACATGTCAATACAATAGCTCTTTTGGCTAACTTTAATATATATATATATATATATATATATAGATAGATAGATAGATTTAGCATGTGCTCCGCACGGTAATGGATTGAGAGCACATAAATAAAGGAATGGGATGACAAAGTAGTAAACTATTTTTCTTAGATATTGAGTTCAAAAAGAAAATGAGATACACCTAACAAATGACAATTTTACCCATGTATTTGAAAAGTTATCTATTTGAATTTCAGTATAAAAAATTGGGGTTGACTTGCAAGCAAGTAACGTTGAAGTATGAGGAGCGCGAACAATCAAAAATCTTTTCGATAAAGTTTAAGCCGTTTATCAAAAATTAATGAGACCATTCATTTATGTGTAGAGATTAGTTAATATACCATATTTGGTTTATTTTTAAATGAACATAAACTTTAGTGGTTCATTCGTTGAAGATATTGCTATACATTCAATGTATATTTCATGATCTTTAACATGTTCTCAACCTTTAAAATTCTATGACCTATAATTGTAACTGAAGTGGTAATTTCTTAAGTCATAATAGTTTGATTTTGTTAATTTAGTGTTATGGATTATCAATATGACTATTGGAAACCTTCAAAATTTAATAATATATTAAAATTAATTATTAATGAATACATGATTGCTCACAATAAATTTAGTTTTAACTTTTGACCTTTCAATTTTCTATTCTAGATTATATATATGAGTATTGCATCTATAGAAGATGACTATAAGTAGAATTAGTCTTTTATAGTATTTTAAAATAATAAATTAAAGATAATAGTATCCTATATAGTTACTAATAAAATTAGCTAATACTATTAGCTAAGAATGAGAAAATAAATAGCCTCTTAGTTGTAGGGGCAATGCTGACATCGCTTCATGAGACGTAAGATTTGGTTAATAAATATTATAAATAATAATAGTTAATATATATAATAACTATTATGATTAACTAATAATATCAATAATAAAAGTTAACTTATATAGTAACTATTATGATTAACTAATGTTATTCATAGTATTAGTTAACTTATATATATAGTAACTATAATAGTTAACTAATAATATTAATGGTAATAGTTAACTTTTATAGTAACAATCATTGTTAACTAATACTACTAATAGTAATAGTTAACTTATATAGTAACTATCATTATTAACTAATACTACTAATAATAATAGTTAACTTATATAGTAACTATCATTATTAACTAATACTACTAATAATAATAGTTAACTTATATAGTAACAATTATGGTTAACAAATACTATTAATAGTAATAGTTAACTTATGTAGTAACTATTATGGTTAACTAATACTATTAATAGTAATAGTTAACTTAACTAGTAACTATTATGGTTAACTAATACTATTAATAGTAATAGTTAACTTATATAGTAACTATTATGGTTAACTAATACTATTAATAGTAATAGTTAACCTATATAATAACTAATATCTTTAACTAATACTATTAGCTAATAAAAAGAATAACAAAAGTCACTTAGAGTTTAAGGTGGTGATGACATGGCTTCACCAAAAGCAACATTTAGCAAAACAAATGTCCACGTGGCGAATCCACATCTCTCCGCCTCAGCTTTTAATATATATAGATTTTCTTGAGGTACGTATTTTATATAGAGAAACTGAAAATGAGGGACGTTTTTCCTTATTCAGAAGGGAATCTCCGTGGAAGGTGGATGGTGATTCGTCCGGAGTTTCATCTAAACTGAAATTACTTGAAAATGAGCTGCTGAGTTTGGAAAGATTTGGTACCAGTGATCCATCAAATGTACCGTCCTTGATGAGAAAGCAGGCTAAAAGATATCAAGCTCTTGCAGGGAAAATTGATGATCTATGCAGAAGAATGGTAACTCTTGTTCTCTACTTACCGTTGCATTTATACAAAAGCATAATACACCAATTCGCAGATTTCATGATACAGTATCAGATTTTATAGTAAAATTGACAACTTGTATAATTTTAGGCAACATAAATGTTGAAGCATCTAGCGTATGACAGTATGCTTTTTGGCTTGCCTTCTTTGCCTTTAGGTCTTGAACCTTGACTTCACATCGTTGTGATTTTTTTTTTCTTTTTTACGCAAAATAAAAAAAAAAGAAAAAGAAAAAAAAGGAAGTTGCGTTGGAGCCTATGTGCACATTAATGCCCTTTGTGTACACACTATAGCAGCTCATGAGTCGCATTGGACATGCTAGATTGCAAAGGTGAATTTAGTGACCATAGAAAAATGGAATCTCATTTTGGGACAATTTTTTCCAATGCACTCCCTCCGTCCCACTTTAATTCACAAAAATTGGGTTGGGCACAAGAATTAAAGAAAAAGTAGAAAAGGAGATGTGTTGTGAGCGTAGATAGTTGGGTAGGAAAGAGAAAGTGGGTAGTTGTTGTGAGTATGACAAGTGAGTCTCACATTAAGAAGTATTAAAAGGTTTCCATTTTGAGATTTTGTAGATTAAAGGACAATCAAAATGGCAATTTTTGTGGATCAAAGTGGGAAGGAAGGAATATATACTACATATATTATATGGAATGGATGGGAATTGGTTACATATCTTTCTTTTCCTTGAAGGGAAGAAAGGGACATTTCTTAAATCATTATTATTATTAATTTGTAATTTTGACGATGTTCACGAGTCATAACAGAGAAATTCATAACAGAGAAATGTTGAATCATGATCATTTTTCCTATAATGACCTGAATGAAGATGTTCAAGCCTAAAATGTAGCACTTGTTCAATGCAGCAAGAAAGTGATCCGTGCGAACCAAATCTCAGCCCAGAGTTCCGAACACAAAGGCAAACAGAGTTTTTACTAGAAGCATTTAGACTCAAGCAACGAGCATCTGAAACAGCACAGAAGTTGACTGCATTACAATCTGAAACAGGGAAGGGCTACTTTGGAGACGATCAGGAAGAAAGCCATGCGAAACTAGCTACAATGCGGTCCTTATTCTCCATGAGAAACAATTTTAGGGAAATACAGAGAAACTTGGAGATATGGTTAGCCAGAATCATCGGTGATGTTGAAGGTATTCTGGCCAGAGATGGTGCTTCGCGTGTGAAGGATTATTATATATCTAGATATCCTTTTATTCAATAGGTACATTTCTAACTGACTATTTTAAATATATGATCCAAAAAATGTGTATATGGTCATTTTTTCATGGTAAATATGTTTTGATTCCATCAAAATGTTCAATTACTTTCCAAGTCTTGTCTAGCTCTATTATAAATTTTGTACCACTAGTGATCCACCTGTTATAAATTATGCACAATCGTTAGATCGCTGGTAGTAAACGAAAGTGGTACTGAAAATTTTCACTGTTATGGCTTACTAGGGTTGACTTCATCATGATGTCATGAGTGATGCATAATCTTTAGATCATCAATAGTACTCGGTGTAATACATAAAATTTTGTATCTTGTCAGCTACAATGTTTTCTTTTTCTACTCTGGTCAGTCAGTCGGAAGCCGCATCTCATCATTCCTCCTTCGAAAATTACTGGAAATTTACTTTCGAGTTACTCGTTCCGTCCCAAAATGATCTCGCATTTGACTATTCAAACTTTTAAGGATATAGACACTTGCTTCACTAGACATGTTGTGTTTATACACATTTAAGCTTAAATTGTAGAAATGAGAACTTTTTGGGACAAGGAAAAATGGCAAATGAGAAGATCATTTCGGGACAGAACGGAGGGAGTATATGACAAAATAAACCAGATATCAAAATGATCAAATTTCCAAGCACAGAGTAACTCACATAACAATAATAGATAGAATTTCTGAAAACCAAATGTGATACAAATTTGGTACCATGTCTTCTTAGCATAATTTATCATGGAGAAGTACACACATTGATGATATTAATTAAGCAGAAGCTGAAGCTGAAGCCTCTTCCAGCAACTGCTTCACCTTGGTGATATAATCATTCATAGCCTCTTCCGAGCTTTTGCCTGCGACAAAAATAGAGTGAAATCAGAGTTTGAGTAACCAAATAAATCACACTACACAAATATTCTGCATCTGCAATACAGACTGTTTGGTAGCACGATAACAGGATTGATATACTCCCTCCGTCCCAAATGATCTTCCCACTTTTTTTTAGACGTTGCTGCGAATGAACTTTGAGCTAATAATTATAAATTGATTTAGTTATCCTAATGAAACTTGTTATTGATAGTATTGTTGATGGTTTTTTTTTTTTTTTTTTTTTTTTTTTTTAAGTTTTAGATTTTCATTAGTATAATTAAATCAAAATATAATTATTATTGCCCAAAGTTCATTCGTATTAACTAGGGGATTATTAATACCGAGAGATAATTAATAATCATGCTTATCTATGTCTTGCTCCCAAACTAGCTCTATGTTTTGCCATACCTTCATTGGCCTTCCATGCATCCCACTTGGCCTTTTCTTTAAAGTGCAAAGCACCGGGACGGCCTGAACATCAAAGAAAAGAAGTGAATAAGATAGAAGTTAGTCAATTTAACTTGGTCAACAGAAGGGGCAATAATAAAGTTGACTTAACCAGAAAAAAAAAAAAAAACACTAACTTGTGTTCACAGGTCCAACTGTGGCTTGTTTATACAAGCCATACAAAATAAGCTGGTTCTCGTTGGTAGTGTTTGCTGGAAGAGTCTTTGCCTTCTTTGCGTACTCTTCGAATTCCTCCTGCATATCCCCAAAGCGTCGATATTTTGTCAATACGACAATGGAATTCGATAAATAGCCTCAAAGTGCAAAGAAAAGCATAACAAGAGAATAAAATCATAATTAAAGTGTATATAGACTGGGATGCAATTTACTAACACTAAATACCAGAAAGAATAACCAGTAAATACCAACTAAAAATGTAGACTAGAAAAGCGAAGACTCAAGAAGTAAAATCAAATCCTTGCAAATGACCGGTTTACAAGAATCATACCATATGATATCACATAGTTTGCCGCATAAATATTTGTACAGCACCTCACTATAAGTATTACATCTGTCCTTAAATGAATGTCTATTTTTGCAAGAAAAATGTCCCAAAATAAATGTCCAATTTTCAGTGAAGTTACTCCCTAGTTAGTGTCATATATAGTGAAATCATTAAGTGTGTTTATGTATTTAAATCAATAAAATGCTTAATGTCAAACTTACCTAAAAATCCCTCAAACTCACTTATAACATTTCTTTTTTCTGTTCTTGTTAATTATATCAAATAAATGATGAGATTAAATCCTTCAAGGTAAGATCAATCAGATCATAAAATCCAAGAGCCCTGAATTATGTGCTAATTAATGAATTTGCATGCGACAAATGGAAATTCATCACTAATTTGACAATTAACAAAACAAGAAACAAAAAAAAATCAGAAAATCCATTAAACTAGAAGATAAAAATCCAAAGTCCATCAATTATGAGCTAATTTAAGATTTTGTAAGCAAAAACCGGAAATTCACCACTAATTTTCAGCAATTCACATAACAAGAGGCTATATATAGCCTATGGTAATAATAATAAAAAAAAATACTCCCTCCGTCCCAAAATGATCTTCTCATTTGAGAATTCAAACTTTTTATATGAACGCTTGCTTCACTAGCCATGTTTTGTTTATGCACTTTTAAGCCTAAATTGTAGAAATGAGAAGAACTTTTTAGGACAATGAGAAATGGCAAATGGAAAGATCATTGTGGGACGGAGGGAGTAGAAAAAATAAAATAAAAACCTGAAAACCCAATTTACTACAAGATCACAAAATCCAAAAACCCTCAACTATGTGAATTTGCATGCGAAAACAAGAAATTCACCACTAATTTTCAGCAATTCACAGAACAAGAATTATAAATAAAAATCAGAAAACCCGAATCACAACAAGATCAGAAAATCTAAAATCCCTCAATTATAATGAATTTGCATGCAACAAAGAGAAATTGATAACTAATTAAAACTAATATGGAAATGGAGTGTACCTTCAAACCCATCTTCTTCTGTGTTGGATCTACGGAAATGTGTAACTGGGTATGAGTGATTTGTGTGTGTAGTGATGAGTGATGATGATTTCTATGGAGTATATTTATAGGAGGGGTGTGGGGGAAGATAAACAGAGTGGACGTGATTAATTGATAATAATATTAAATATTTGGTGAAAAGGAAAGGGTAGTAGTAATTTAATTCAAAGCATATTCGTATTCGAGCTCAACTACGTGCATGTGGCGTGTACGGTGCAGGTCAAAAGTGGGTTGCTAGTGCTACTTTTGGTTGTTATTCGATAATCCCTATGTCTCTATCAACTCAACCCCACATTAATCTCATACCCTCACCCTATCCTAATTTTTTATTTTTGTAAAACCAAACAACGCATAATTGCATCAATAAAATTTGGTAACACGGTGCTCCACAACTGTTAGAAGCTCAGTTTCGTCCAAAATATAGTGATTGCAATTAAGATCTACACATAAAAAGCTTAACACATCTCGAGTAGTGAAGGCCAAACTCGAACCGAATCTCCAATGAGTGTCCTTGGGAGCTATAACTTGTGATACCCAAATGAGTAAAGAATACAGGAAGATGGAGGAATTTAGCTTGCGTTTATTCACAAAACAAGAGCCGCATATATACAAGTTACAGTCCCGTTGATGATGGGATTTTCCTAAGTCTAATCCCTACAAAATAACTAGGAGATTTGCATAATATTTGCAGCCTAACAAACTAAGGAAAGAGATCAAGATCAAATCGGTAAAGAGATATCCGGAATATCTCATAATATTTCCGAAATATCTCAATACCCCCTCAAGTTGGAGCGTGTAGATCACGAACGCCCAACTTACCCAACAAATGAAGGGACTGTCAACTGCCCAAAGCCTTGGTAAGCACGTCAACCAATTGAGCGAAAGTGTGTACATACTGAGTTGTGATGACACATGTCTGAACAACATCCCGCACAAGATGACAGTCAACTTCTATATGTTTTGTACGTTCATGATGAATTGGATTCTGGGCCATATGCAAAGCAGATTGACTGTCACACATGAGTAGCATAGAAGAATCATATCGAATGCCAAAAGACTGGAGCAAACTGAGTAACCACTTGAGCTCACAAGTGGCACTAGCCATAGAACGGTACTCCGCCTCCACCGAAGAATGAGAAATGGTTGTTTGCTTTTTAATCTTCCAAGAAACCGGTGAATCACCAAGGAAGACGACATAAGCCATGAGAGATCGACGTGTGAGTGGGCATCTTGCCCAATCCGAATCACAATAAGCACGCAAACAGAGATTGTGAGAGGCGCACAAAAGAATTCCTTGTCCCAGACGAGCTTTAATGTAGCGAACCACACGCAATGCGGCGTGCCAGTGACCAAGCTTAGGACTATGCATAAATTGTGCAAGTATATGCATACTATAGGATAACTCTGGACGCGTGATGGTGAGATAGATAAGGCGCCCCACAAGATGCCGATATGACTCAGGATCACGTAAATCTTTATCTTCGGTTAAAGCCAACCGATGATTTTTTTTTTCAATAGGTGTAAGAGAGGGACGAGCACCAAGAAGTCTCGTTTCAGCAAGAATATCTAAAGCATATTTTCACCAAGAAGTCCCATTTTAATAGGTGCATCATGCGCAGCGGAATAAACATAAGATCAAACACCCATGAGCCTGGATCTGTGCATATTGATTAGATTAAATACAAGATGAAAGAAAACATACCCTTAAAGATCGAATCAATGAACACGGACTTTGAGGTGCTAACGCAAACACCCTCTATCGGTATCCACACATCGAACGGATATCAAGAACACCTTCTTGATCTGGATTGCTAGACCCAAGGCTTGGTGAAGAAACGATTTCTTCATCGGAATTATTTTGCTCTTTGATTATTGTATTTTGATGATCATGGATCACAAAATAAATAGTCCTACATCTCTATAATTTATTGTTTCTAAAACAATTGTTATTGATTTCCAAAATCAACATTAGAGACTGTCAAACCCGGCTGCATATTTTATATGAGGGTTTGACCTAATTCCATTTGGGAACGGGATTCCTTGTCTAACAAGAAAACGAAACAAACTATACAGTTACGGCTCACAGGATCCGTACGGCTCACCAGGAGCCGTACGGTGCCAATATAGCCGTACGGTTGCCATCCCAAAAATTCTGGATTTTTGCCTTTTTCCAATCCGTTCTATTGTGTGTGACCCAATAGGAATATACTATGTTGGCAATGAGTCCGAACCAGTCAGAACCCGTAAGTCATAAGCGGACTCTAGCAAGCCATTATGACTACCCAATTAGTATAACTTTGAAAGTCCAAAGTTACCTTGTAGAACATATCACAATCCCTTTGTCACGAGATATCATATTGGACATAAGTCATAGCTGAATTAGAAGTGTTCCAAGCAGAGTACAATAGCTGATTCTACAATGGAAGCTGAGTACTTAGCTGCATCGGATGTTGCTAAGGAGGCTGTTTGGATCACGAAATTTATAACTGAATTAGAAGTGGTTTCTAGCATTGCTAATCCAATAGACATTTATTGCGACAATAATGGTGCTATTTCTCAAGCAAAGGAACCAAGAGCACATCAAAGATCTAAACACATACTTAGGCGTTTTCATCTCATTCGAGAAATCGTAGAGAGGGAGGACGTGAAGATATGCAGAGTACCAACGGATGATAACATAGCTGATCCGCTAACAAAGGGACTTCCTCAAGCTAAACATGATGGTAATGTTAGGTCCATGGGTATTAGATACATTAGTGATTGAGCCTAGTGCAAGTGGGAGATTGTTGGTGTATATTCCCTAGGCATGTTATTTGGCACATTGTTTGACAATGTTAGTTATCACTTTTCATTTATATAAAGAGATGTTTGGATTATTATTTGTTATTTCATGTTTTGTTATAATAATCTCCGTCCCTAGTACTTATGAAGTACTAGTATAAGTTTAATTCGATGATTATGTAATGATCATGTGTATAGGATACAAGTTAAACTTATGGGTATGTGTTGGGGAACATATACTAGACATGACCTAAATAGGAGGTTCATGTCATGGTCATAATGTCATAATTAAACCTCTAATAGTTATATCATTTGAATCCTACGACCTGAGATTATTACGATCTTCCACATAATGGTGATCATGTTTGACATATTCAAACGTCACTCTTAACCAAGTGATTATAAAGGATATGATTGGCATGATCGAAGCTATGTAGGGAAGTGTAATAAGTTATGATGGGATTTGTCCCTCTTTATGAGAGATGTCAGGCTTGGGCCCCTCGATGAATAGTGTTGATGAAATGCATGACCGTGCTTAAATGAATTGATGTGATCGATGTAATTTGTGTTATCAAACTATTTGGGATCACGAAAAGTATTGGGCATTGTAAGTTGACCATTGACCATGGTTTACGCTCAATGACATTATGGACAAAATGACTATGATATGTTCTATGAAGGATTAACGAACTTTGATAAAGTTGTATCATTTGGGTAGTCATGATGGCCTGCTAGGGTCCGCTCATGATTTATGAGGACAAAATGTGTTTGGACTCATAGTCAACTTGATATAATCATATGGGGTCACACACAATAGAACAAATTGTTAATAGGGCAAAAAGGCTTAATTTTGGTCTGGCACGACTGTACCAGATAAGGAGCACGACCGTGCCGATTATAAAGCACGACCGTGCCATTAATCGACCAAAGGCAAGCACCTAACGGATTTGTTGGGTATGCCTATTTATTAACCCTCCTACTTATGTTAGAATTGATTGATAACATCACCTATTAATATTTTATGGACTTTAGGACCCTATGTAAGAAGTTTTATAACTTCAATTTTTAGCTTAGTCCATTTTATTCGATAGGTTTAGAATATAGGACTCGAAGCGAAAAGGAATGAAGATCTAAGCAAGTCTGTGGTCTCTGCGCAGGACTACTCTACGCAGTACACCACTGCGCAGGTCTCTCCTGCGCAGCATTCTATCTTGCTCAGTTTTTGATGCATTCAGATCACCTAACTTGGAAAACACCTTGAAGATGTACTCTTATTAAAGTGCTGAGGTGTGCAGAAACGACAAAGCAAGCACACTCAGCAGATCCAATGGTGGAGATGCACTCAAGAGAAATATTTCAAACAAAGACAGCTGTCAACCTTCTAGAAGAAGCTTTTGAAATTGGTCTTCATGCTCAGTCTCCAACGGATCTATATCACCTGCGCACCAATCATATTATGCCAGGTCATCAACCTTGATCAGAGCCCCAACGGCTATAAAGGACATCTGCTCACCAATCATATTGTGCCATCTCATCGTCTTTGCTCAGAGCTCCAACGGCTAGTTTTAAGCTCTCTGCTATAAATAGCCTGCTCATATTCATTTCCAAGTTGCTAGAGTTTATGCTTACTAATATCTTTGAAGTTATGAAGATTGCTGCTTATATTCCCAGATTCAAGATCAACCTTCAAACCTTCATACCTTCAAACTCCTGCCCAGATCCTAAAGCCTTGTATCACCAGAATTCTTCGTGCTCTTCATCTCATAGATTCATAGAGCCCAGAATTTCTGTCACACGCGCACCTCTTGAATCTTCGATCATTTAGATCCTACTTCTTGAGATACACCGGTTTAGTCTAGGATTTGTTCTTCATAGAATAGATTTTGATTTGAGTTTTGATTCATTGTAATCTTGTAAAAGCTCCTCACATCAATGAAAATCTCTCCATTAGAAAATACAAGATTAACCATCTTGGTAGAGGACGTAGATCTTTCATCGATCGAACCTCTCCAAATAGCTTGTTCTTTATTTTCGCTATTTATTTACTGCTTAATAATTTTTGAATTACTGCTTTGTTTGATCTTATCAGATTGCTATTATTGGTGCAGTGTTTGTTATTGCGTATTGCCTTAGAATCCTTTTTATCCAACACTTTAAGCCAAAACTTAGCGCGTGCGTTTTTATCTCTGCGCAGCCTTTTCCTGCGCAGTAGCTGCTTAAACTTCCGCTGTGAATTTCACACTCTCACTGCGCGCTATACTTAGCTTATTTAAGAACTGTGCGCATAAGCCATTGATTTGCAAAAGGGTTTGAAAAGAATTTTAAAACGCTATTCACCCCCCCTAGCATTTTTCATACCCTTGTTGCCCCTTTGGGACCAACAAGTGGTATCATAGCAAACACCTTCATAAAACTTGTTTTGTTTTTCAAGCTTAATAGCTTGGGTGCCGATTCAAGATGGCTTCAAAATCTTGGGCAATGGCTAACTATTCACATGTTCCAGTGCTGAATGAAGATCACTTCGAAATCTGGAAGCACTGCATGCTCACTCATTTTTCTTCTATCGACGAGATCCTCCACGACATTGTTCTTGAAGGACCCTACATTCCAATGAAGGCCAATCCAGATGCTGCTACCAACAAGGATAATCCTACAATCAAGAAGGCCAAAGGGGAATGGACTGATGAAGAAAAGAAATGGGTTGGCTACGATGGAAGAGCTAGAAACATCATTCTTAGCAGTCTAGACCTCTCCACGCACAATCAAATTGTGAGCGGTGGAATTGCAAAGGAACTATGGGATGCTATTGAAGGATATGTGAATGGAGACAAAGTAAGCAAAGAAAACAAAAGATTTGTGGTGCAAAGAAAATTCAACTGCTTCATGAGAAAGGATGATGAAACCTTGAGACAAACCTATGATCGCTTCTGTGCTGTTGTAAACTCTTGTAAATCTCTTGGAATGTGCACAAGGCAAGTCATCTGGAAGATTCTGGATTTCTAGATACTTGGCCACTGCGCAGCTTATACGCCAACTTAAAAGTGTATGAGCTAAAACTTGATCGAATTGACGAGACTGAAGGGAAAGGAAAACTTGTTTCCTATGTTGCGCAAAATGAACCTGCACCTGCTCAAACCTCAGACAAAGTCTCTACTTCCTCTCTACTAGAAATGGATGATGATGATTTTGCCATGTTCGTAAAACGATTTCAGGAAATTCTCCAAGCCAGGATCCTCAAGTAAAGCTCCAGCTAAATTATCTCGTGGCAGAGACTCAAAGAAAGATGAAGACTTGGTTTGCTACAACTGCAGAAAGCCCGGTCATTTTGTTTCAAAATGCCCTACTCCAAAATTTGAGTACATGAAGAGAAATACTGCGCAGAGATCATCAAAGCAGCACGGAATGATTGCTGAAGAAGACTGCACAGAAAAGGAACTGAAGACTTGGATAGAGACTGACACTGAAGACAGTGATGATGACTCTGAGGATGGACTGCTCTGCTTGATAGTCAATGCTGATGCTGATAGCGATTCAGACAATGATCCCGATACGGACACAAAGGCTGCGCCAAGTACAATTCAGAAGAAAAGTCCCACCATCACAGAACTGGTGGAAATGGGACATCTGACTCCAAGCAGACAGAATGGCAAGTACTTCTTTGCCAGAGCCGACCTATCAAAGAAATTTGTAGCTGCACCTCCGTGCAAAGAATCTCTTGAAATTCCTGCTGAAATTGTAATAGAAAAGAATGACTCTGCTGCTGAGCGCGATTCTATTTTTCAGCAAGCTGAAAAGGTAATCAAGAAATTCAATTCTATGAAAGAAGCAGTGGACTTATCAATTGGAGAAATTTCACAGCTTAAGACAGAGAAAACTCTTTTAAAATCTGAAAACACCCTCTTTAAGGAGCAGATTAAGAGCATGACTCCTCTTACTGAAAAGAACCGTTTCTTGACAGATCAAAATGTGTTATTTAAAGTAAGAAACGAAGAGTTGGCTGCTCAAGTAGCTGATCTCACAAAGATCACTGATGAGTGGACCAAATCTCGTGTCACTATGGATCAAATTCTAGAATCCCAAAAAGCCAGTGGAGATAAGGAAGGCTTGGGGTTCTCAACTAGTGACTGTAGATATCCCGGGGAACCACGGCTTGGCTAGAGCGGTGAATTAACCTAGGATGTCTACTTGATTTTAAGAGTCGCCACCCGCGTTTTAGAGGAACGCGAGAAAACCTAAGAAAATAGCCTTTTTTATTGATTACGAAACCAAAGATTCTTGAGATGAGGGGTTCGGTGACGGAGAGAGAAGTACTTAAACACCCACTCCGCCCCGCTTACGCGGGTCTTGCTACTATTGGTGTTCTAATGTTAAATGTCCTTCAATAAAAAGTGCTAACAATTAAAGTGAAAAGAAAGGAGAAAATAAAAGAGAATTGTTTTATTTATTAATTTATGCTAAAGATTACATGTAACAATTATACTAAACAATTACATTAAGAAATGTATATGAAATTAAAGTAGAGATTGAAATGTAGGGAGATGACCTTGACCAACTTTAATGTAAGTGGTCATTTGGTCATGTCCCATTTGGTGGGGATTGCATACATCTAAAAAGACATAAATAAAATAGAAGAAGAAGAAGTGTACCTTTAGAAAAGAGGACTTCAAACTTTGACTTAGAGTTGTTGTAGAAAAATTGTTGTGTAGAAATTTGTGAAGAGTTTAGTGGCTAGAACTCTTGTTGGAGAAATTTGTGTAGGGAGAATGGTGTAGAGTTTGTGTAGGGAGAAAGTTCAAAGTTCAAGGTCCAAAAAGAGAGTCCCAAAAGTCTAGAGTTTTGGCTAGAAAGAAAATGTTTAGGTCCCTTTCTAAGGTAGAAATGAGAGGGTTTTATAGGTAGAAAAGAGAGGGAAAGATTGGAGGGAAAATGATCAATCCATGTGAGATGGAATTGACCAATAGAAAATAAGATAAATAAAATAATAAATGAAACAAATAAAAGAAAATCAAATAATAATAAAAAGAAATATTTTGTTTTTATGAAATGGCTAGAATAATGGGATTGGAGGTTATAAAACTAGGGGGGATGAATGTGGAGGTAAAAAGAGGCTATTTTGTGATCAAGAAGAGATGTTGTAAATAAGAAAATGGAGGGAAATAAGGTGCAACCCGTTACTGCCATAATGGGAGGCGCGCGAGTCCCGCTTTAGGGGCGAGACGCGCGCGCAGCCCACAAACAGTGTCGGAAGCGCCCGCGGGTAAAAATAACAGAATGACAGAATGACTCTAAAAGTTAACTCTGTTATGCGGTTTAGTCCAAAACTAACGGAATCAGTTAGGAACTTAACGGAAATAACAAATATTAACAAAAACAAGTTAAATAAAAATACTATGTATGCAATCGGGGTGAGAGGTCCAAAGCGGGGTGTCTACAGAGCCCCTCAGCGACGTGGATTGCAAAGCAAAACGCGTCGACGAAAGAAAGACAACCGCCGAGGACATCGACAAGAGAAAATAAAGACTCGATAAAACATGAATTTGAAATTTGCGAAGGATAGGGGTGCGCTCCCTGTGTTAGCGGCTTTATTAATATTGAAAGGATATGGCGGGATCCGTTTTGCTGAAGCGGGATCCGTTTGCTGAAGCGGGATCCGTTTGCTGAGGCGGGATCCGTTTGCTGATGCGGGATCCGTTTGCTGAAGCGGGATCCGTTTGCTGATGCGGGATCCGTTTGCTGAATGCGGGATCCGTTTGCTGGTGCAGGGTCCGTTTCCTGGTGCGGGATCCGTTTGCTGATTGCGGGATTCGTTTGCTGATTGCGGGATCCGTTTGCTGAAGCGGGATCCGTTTACTGAAGCGGGATCCGTTTGCTGATGTGGGATTCATTTGCTGAACGCGGGATCCGTTTGCTGATGCGGGATCCATTTGCTGATGTGGGATCCGTTTGCTGAATGCGGGATTCGTTTGCTGATGCGGGATCCGTTTGCTGAATGCGGGATCCGTTTGCTGATGCGGGATCCGTTTGCTGATGCGGGATCTTTTTGCGGATGGCGGTAATCGAGGCTCTGTCTGCCTATGTGTGATATTGTTGTGTTGGTTGATGGAAAGGTGGTGATTTTACGGCTCACCATGGACCGAGTTGTTGTCATTGAACTGTAATTGTTTGACTCTGTGGGATGCAGGCGTAGTTGACGGCGGATCACTTTCTGCTGGGGATGAAGTGCCTTGAGTTGCAGATGCTGTTGACCTTGCGGTGGTACCTGTTAAGTGTGTGCTTTGCAGGTATATGTGCTTGTGATATGTATGGGATGTGAAATGGCAGTTATGAGGGAAATTGTGCTTGTGGTGTGATGTGATTTGAAAGCAGTTTGTATGAGAGATAAGTATAGTGATTCTGTGTGTGAAGTGATTTTTGAAAGCGGAGATTGCTTGAGATGAATGATGTTCATACCTTCACTTACCATTGCCGCTTGATTGGGGATGGATTGCTGAAGGATGTTGATGCTTTTGATGAAGAATGTCCATGCTTTGGATGGAGAATGATGATTTTGATGGTGATGAATTGTTCTTGCCTTTGAAGGAGTGTCGGCGAGATGGTATTCTGGATGGTGGGTTGGTCGTGCCAAAAGGCTGCCTACGTATCCCTTGAAAGGAATCAGACCAGCGTAGTTCAAGGAGGATGGAGAATGCTGGAGGAGAAGCTAGGAGCAAAGCAAAGTAAAGCACATACTTTTGCACATAGAAGGAGAAAAAGAAAAAGAAAAATCTTTTTGTTTTTTTTAGATTAGAAGGGAAAGAATATGCACACATGTGAGAAAAAGTTTTTTTTTTTTTTTTTTTTTAGTTCGTGGGTGAACCATTTTAACCATTGTGTGTTTGTAAAGCCAACCCAGGATCAAGTCATGTTCAATCGAAGTCCGGATTGCCTCGCTTGAATGTTGTCCCCGCAGTGTCCAACGAGAATTGATATCTAGCCCCAAGAGATTTGTTGTTTATGGGGCTTCAAAAGGACTATTGATGCCGAGATGCCAAGGGGTTGCTGATTGTAAAGCCCCTCGAATGCTGAACTTTGAGTGGCTTATGAATCCCCAAGATGAATCCACTCTTAGCCCATTCAAATAAACTGTCTTTTGTTGTCGACGTGGGTAAGCCCCAAGAGAAGATCATTGATACCAAGCTTTGAGAGATTGCTAAGCCCCAAATGTCATGGGATTGTTGTTTATGAGCTTGTAGATGGCGGGATGTGAAGAACTTTCGGTGTGAAGCTCCAACTTATCTTGGCATTGTATTGAGAGCAGATGCACCATTGGGTAGAACTCATGAAAGTGATTTTCCTCTTTCTCTTGCTTGGAGATGGATGGCCCTTTTTGTGGTTGATACCCAAATGGCGGAAGGCCCATGTTGGAAGCGTAGTATGGTCTTCGGGAGATGTCTCGTGGGAGATGGTGATGTTGTTGCAGATGATAAGGTCTTGGTGTGATAATGCCTTGAACGGTATGTTTGCTTGAGTCTTTTTGCGTTGAGCCGACGGTGGATCTTCGGATGCAGCCTGTGCTTTTGATCTTGGAGAAGGGGGTGCTGTATTTCAGAAACATTGGGATTGGCCGTAACTCTGCTTATAGAGTTAACATATTGGCATTGCCTGTTATAACTCAGCCGGGTGAGTCTAGCATATTGAATCTTTTTCCTTTTCTCTAAGACTTCCTTCAGAATCTCGCTGTGAGTTCTAACAAGAATCATCAAATTCATTCATATCATCGGAGCCTTCATTTAAAACCAAGAGGCCTTTTGACTGGAAGTGTTGAGGGACCATTGAAGTTTGATCCCTTTCATGGAGCCATAAGACTACTCCCAAATTGCATTGCTCGGGTACCACTGCCCAAAAGCTTGTTAATTACGAGGCCCCAATATTGCCCTTTGCTTGAATTACTGTAAAGCCGTGGCCCAAAAGATTGTAGATTGCGAAGCCCCTTGAGACCTTTCGGTATAAAGCTTCAAATGTTGCTGGGGACATTGAAGTGAATTGCTTCTTGCCGAGGGAGCCTTTAAGACTTGACCATAGCCTCTAGAGTGCCATCATTGATTGCGAGAAAGGTCCATCCTTGATCGGAGGAACGAGTACGGGCACACATGAAAAGAGGGCTTTTTTGACATCCCTTTTGAGAGACTTTGAGGATAGTCTCACACATCTTTCTCGAGCATAGCCCCTAGGGTTTATTGATTGTCAAATGAAGCAAAAGAAGCCCTTGTTCTTTAGTCACATATCCCCTAGGGCGTCACCATTTGTTGAGCAAAGAAAGAGTGACTCATCCTCGTGTGAGGGAACAAACATGAGAGGACATGGCAAGAGCTACTCCATTTCTCGGGAGCCTTTCGGCGTACTTTAGAAGCACATACTTGCAGAAGCTTTGAAAACTGAGACACATGTTGTTGCTATTTGCTGCCCAAGCCAATTGACTAGCTAGGGATTATTTGTGCAACCTCGTGCCCTTTTATGATGGGCTCGTTCTCGGATGGGTCTTGGTTACCACGGGCCTTCTTTTCATGAACCCAAAAATGCACACTGCTGGAGAATGATGCTGATAACCCAAGACAACCTTTGATGGTGTCATATCTTGTCGAGCCTTTTGCAATCCCAAAGTTGACTCGGTGGGGAATTGATTTGGTGAGGAGATCCAATGTAGAGCTTGTGCAGTTGTCTTCCTTAGAGGCCGGAGATCTCCATTTCTCTTTCCCTTCTCTCTCTCACTCTCTCATTTTTTTTTATTATTTTTTTTTATGACGCACCCTGTTTTTTACCTAGACCGCCCTTTCGGGTTTTCAATCTAGCGGGCATCTCTTTTGCGTCTTCTTTTTTTTTTTTTTTTTTTTTTTGACTCGATTGATGAGGAAGTGTGCATTGACTCTGGCTGAGGAGATAAGACATGTGATTTTCCGGTGAAGACCTCTTGTCACTAAAGATGAGTGACATTGACTTGACTAGGGAAGTGTCCCTAGTATTGACTTCATGTATGTATATTTTTTGAATGACTCACGAAGGCAAGTAAGTCATTAAGAGAGAAGAGAAGGAAAGCCCCAATTTGATTGCAAGAAATTGGGAGTATGCAGAAAGAATAGAAGCCCTAGACTCGACAAGGAATGGAAAGTGATTCCAAATCTAGGAAAGTTGTTCAATCTTGAGGTGATTAATTCATTGGCAAATGAGTCGTACAAAGATGTCATGACAAGTTTGAGAGGAAGGCCGATCACCATAACGCTCTAGGGCTAAACATATCTTCTTTCTTGCATGAGACCGGACCCGAAGGTTGCCTACGTTCCTCCAGTGTAGAGGCTCAGGTCACCGTAGTTCTTGTGGATGCTCCATTCGTCGCGATGGTTGTTGCGTCGTCCTTCATTGGTGGAATGATGTTGATCTTGTACTTCTTTGATTGAGGGGGATTTTTTTTTTTTTTTTTTTTTTTGTGTTCTAACTTTTGCCTGCCTAGGTGGATTTGAGGATTTCAACATAGTGAGCCTTTTTTTTTTTTTTTTTAATCCCCCTTTTGAAAACTTTGCTTGATTTTTCCGTGGTTGTTACTCCTTGATGTCTTGGCTTTGTCTTCGTCGTTGATGTTGTCGTTGATGTTTAGCCTCTAGGCGTTCAAGTGATAGCCTTCGTTCTAAAACGTGTTTAGACATCTTTTCATCATTTTGCCAAGAATTAAATTGAACAACTTGGAAGAGTGTATGAGGACAAGAACGACTTTTTATTTGATGACTCAATGGACTCGAACATTTAACATAGGACGAGAGAAAACATTAATGCACACTTAAGAGGACTTTTGTCTCCTTTTTTTTTTTTATTCCTACTACTAGGTAGAGAAAGAGAAACGGAGATTGCTGTTGTAGTCCCCATTGTCGTTGTAGCCTTCCTTGCGGCATGATCTCTTGTTGAGACCCTATTTCAAATCTGAGCCCCTTCCTTGATGAGTTCTTGCATGTTCTCACTCTCTAACTGTTGTTCTTCAACCACGGTAAACTCACCATTGTCAATCAAGTCTTGGACGATGTTGCAGATGGAGAAGCAATCCTCGGTGAGGTGACCGCTGCATAGGTGATAGTCACACCACTTGTGGTGGGCATGGTTGTGACGCAATGGTTGTGGTTGCTTGTACCCTTGGAGAGGAGAAATTTGTCCCTTTGCTTTGAGATCTTCATAGGCCTTGGTGACGGTCATACCTTTGACGGGAGTGTAAACACGGTCGTTGGTAGAGCCTTTGTGACTCTTGAGAGGCGAGCCACTTGAACATGCCTTATCGTTGACCTTTGCCTTGTTGTTGGTGAACTCTTGCAAACGAGCCTTAAGTTCGGACATTTCTTCCTCATGAATTCTCCTCTCGAGATCAAGACGGTCTTGCCACAAATCATCCTTGCGGCGGGCATCCTCGACAAGTCTATCCATTTGTTCCCCCATGGCTCTTATTATGTTGAAGAGCCTTTCGTTGGACACGGAAGTATTCTCACCCTTGTTGTTGTTGCCGCTTGAAGCCATTGGACCTATGGAGAGAACATGGTTGATCTTAGGGTGGTCCCACAAATACCTTTTGAATCAAATGATTTAACCCACGAACAAGAGAAAAAGGCTCAAACCACATAAAGAAAAATGACTCTTTTTTTTTATTTACAAAATTCGGAAGGACGTAGTCCTTTTTGGGGTTTCTAAGAAAAGATAATAGAATCGTCACACTAGTATATAGACCTTCTCGCGGTCCCATATACTCATCGGATTCCACCACGCTTGTGATTCCTACATCTGACGGGATTAAACTAAATTAATGTCATTAAGCATACATGCAGGGACGGATTTTTTATTTTCGTCCATAATAACCACTTTGGGGATGGATTTTTATTTCGTCCATGACAACCGTTTGTTTCTCTTGGAAACGGCATGTATGATTTGATGACATTAGTTTAGGGAAATCTCGGTACATGAAAACCGACTTGGTCACGGAATGTTAGACCCTAACTAGAATTGTGTGGTTGGTGCTCGGCTAAAGAGAGGCTTAAGGTCACCCCCGGCATGTAGTCGTGAACTACGCCACGGGCTGAGGTTTACCGCTTCGGAAGAGTCAAGGTCGAGTGGAGCTTGAAACTACCTAGGACGGGTCTCGACGGGTTTGGGGTTGGACTTGTGCGACTCGATTGTGAGCAATTAATAAGAATATGTGCATGTAGTGTGAGGTCAAGCCAAGTGACAAAATATTTTTTTTTTTAAGAAAATGAAAGCAAATAAGCACATAATTTACAACTTTTGAATCACCCGTGTGACCGATAAAAATAAACAGAAAGTAAAATTGTTCATGTTCAGGCTCGGTGCCCACACTGTCATTCTGTTCTGTTTCTGTGCACTGCTTCTGTTCTGGGAACTGAATGATGTTCTGGGAATTTACCCAGAAGTGCGCGCCTCGGAGCATTGATATGGGAAGCGCGCGCAGTGTGCCATGAAGATTGGAGGCGCGCGCATCTGGGGTACCTGTCAGAATGTTAGAAACTGTGGACGCAGGGGATTGCCCTGGTCCCAAATCATGTAACTTTCCCCTGCAGAAACTGTTAGCACAGAAACATGAAATTCGAAGAACAAAATGAGAGGCGGACGATTCTGGTAGAAGGGGTCGGACGCGCGCGCTTTAGGCCAAGAAGGCCAGAAGCGCGCGCTTCCCACCCTTTTTACCAGAATGCCCATAAAACAAAAATTAGTACACCAAAAGCAGAAAATGCAAGTTTAACCCTCTATATCCCCAGCAGAGTCACCACTGTAGATACCCCGGGGAACCACGGCTTAGCTAGAGCGGTGAATTAACCTAGGATGTCTACTTGATTTTAAGAGTCGCCACCCGCGTTTTAGAGGAACGCGAGAAAACCTAAGAAAATAGCCTTTTTTATTGATTACGAAACCAAAGATTCTTGAGATGAGGGGTTCGGGGGTTAGGTGACGGAGTGGGAAGTACTTAAACACCCACTCCTCCCCGCTTACGCGGGTCTTGCTACTTTTGGTGTTCTAATGTTAAATGTCCTTCAATAAAAAGTGCTAACAATTAAAGTGAAAAGAAAGGAGAAAATAAAAGAGAATTGTTTTATTTATTAATTTATGCTAAAGATTACATGTAACAATTATACTAAACAATTACATTAGGAAATGGATAGGAAATTAAAGTAGAGATTAAAATGTAGGGAGATGACCTTGACCAACTTTAATGTAATAAAGTGGTCATTTGGTCATGTCCCATTTGGTGGGGATTGCATACATCTAAAAATACATAAATAAAATAGAAGAAGAAGAAGTGTACCTTTAGAAAAGAGGACTTCAAACTTTGACTTGGAGTTGTTGTAGAGAAATTATTGTGTAGAAATTTGTGAAGAGTTTAGTTGCTAGAACTCTTGTTGGAGAAATTTGTGTAGGGAGAATGGTGTAGAGTTTGTGTAGGGAGAAAGTTCAAGGTCCAAAAAGAGAGTCCCAAAAGTCTAGAGTTTTGGCTAGAAAGAAAATGTTTAGGTCCCTTTCTAAGGTAGAAATGAGAGGGTTTTATAGGTAGAAAAGAGAGGGAAAGATTGGAGGGAAAATGATCAATCCATGTGAGATGGAATTGACCAATAGAAAATAAGATAAATAAAATAATAAATGAAATAAATAAAAGAAAATCAAATAATAATAAAAAGAAATATTTTGTTTTTATGAAATGGCTAGAATAATGGGATTGGAGGTTATAAAACTAGGGGGGATGAATGTGGAGGTAAAAAGAGGCTCTTTTGTGATCAAGAAGAGATGTTGTAAATAAGAAAATGGAGGGAAATAAGGTGCAATCCGTTACTGCCATAATGGGAGGCGCGCGAGTCCCGCTTTATGGGCGAGACGCGCGCGCAGCCCACAAACAATGTCGGAAGTGCCCGCGGGTAAAAATAACAGAATGACAGAATGACTCTAAAAGTTAACTCTGTTATGATGTTTAGTCCAAAACTAACGGAATCAGTTAGGAATTTAACGGAAATAACAGAAATTAACAAAAACAAGTTAAATAAAAATACTATGTATGCAATCGGGGTGAGAGGTCCAAAGCGGGGTGTCTACAGTGACAACTTTAAACGCGCCGTTTGCTCTGAAAGAGAAAAGGATTTTACACCACAGCAAACTATTGAAATTCCTAAAGCAAAGCATTCTGCTTCAATGGGTAAAGGACATGAGAAAGTCCAGAGACAAAATTTCCATTATGTCTACCCAAAAAAGCAAACTGGTAAAGCCAAGGGTAAGGCTAAGCCATGCGCCCCAACGCCAGATGCGAATTCTTAAGAAAAGCGCACCCAAACCTCAGAAAATGATATTTGTCAAAGCTAGTTCAACTGCTCCAGTTCAGAATGCTAAGCCAAAGAAAAATAAAGAGTTTGTAAAAACCCAATCTATAAGTGGCTTACATCATTGTGTTGTGTGTGATGGGTTAGGTCACAAGGCTCCAGAATGCCTTTTGCGATTTACTCCTAATACCAAGGGACGTACAAATCCTAAGGTCAGACATGAGTGGGTTGTCAAAAGTTGCTAACTCTAGGACCCAAGAATAAAGGGGACCTGCGTTTTTTTAATATCTACTTTTCAGGTCTCCTGCTTCACTGCGCACTCTTCACAAGCTAAAGCGCATATATGGTACCTCGACAGTGGATGTTCTAGACACATGACTGGATATGTCACCGCTCTTGAAGATGTGCATGAAGGAAGAGGTCCCTCTGTAACTTTTGGAGATAACAACAAAGGGCACATAGTTGGATATGGAAGAATCAGAAAAGATAAAGTGTGCACTGAGAAAGTTGCGCTCGTAGAAGGTCTCAACCACAACCTGCTCTCCATATCACAATTCTGCGATAAAGGTTTGGAATGTCACTTCACTTCAACGCACTGCTATATCAAAGATAGCATATCCGGACTAACTTTGCTCACAGGGACTCGTAAGACTAATGTTTACATTATTGATCTTACCACTATAAATTCTATCACTAATCTCTGTTTTGTAGCAAAGAATGTAAGTGAAAGCAGCTGGCTATGGCATAAGCACTTAAGTCATTTGAACTTCAAGTATTTGGCTAAGCTAGGAAGGGAAAATCTTGTCAAAGGACTTCCCAAAGTAGCTGACCATCATGACAGAAAATGCGCAGCATGCCAGCTCGGTAAACAACCTAAGCAGTCTTTCTCCAACAAGATTGCCTCCTCAACTTCCAAATGTTTAGAACTGCTTCACATGGACTTGTTTGGACCGGTCACCTCCGCGAGCATTGGAGGAAACAAATATACTTTAGTTGTGGTGGATGACTACTCAAGATATACATGGGTCGAAATGATGATATCCAAAGAAGACTGCTATGATATCTTGACTGCTCTCTTTCGAAAGCTCCAAACTCAAAAGGAGGACGACATCGTGAGCGTGAGATCAGACAATGGAACTGAATTCAAGAATAACGGTGTTGCTCAATACTGCGATGACCATGGAATTGATCACAATTTCTCTGCTGCTGGAGTTCCTCAACAAAATGGCATTGTGGAAAGAAAGAATCGCACGTTGATTGAGGCTGGAAAGACTATGTTAGCAGAAGCTAAGCTTCCAAAGTATTTCTGGGGAGAAGCTGTCAACACTGCTTGCTTTACTCAGAATAGATCCCTCATCAACAAAGCCTATAACAAAACTCCATATGAACTATGGAGAGGAAGAGTGCCCAACATTGCTTTCTTCAAGATTTTTGGCTGCAAATGCTATATCCTCTACAACGGTAAAGACCATAGAGGTAAATTCGATGCCAAAGCAGATGAAGGTATTTTTGTTGGGTATGCTAAACATTCTAAAGCTTTTCGTGTTTTTAATAGAACTACTCTAGTAATTGTTGAATCTGTACATGTTACTTTTGATGAACATTCTCTCCTTGAGCCACATTTGGCTCCAAATGATTCTGATGATTCTGCTGAGAATGTTGAGACAGGTACGCAGCCACAAACTGCACCTGTGCAGAATGATAATCAAGATGATCACAATCAGAATCAAGCAAGTCCATCCCATGCGCCAAATCCGGATGCTGCGCCAGAAGTTGCGACTCCTGATGCGCAGACACCCCGTCCTGCGCATGATGTTTCTCCGCTTCAGCAAATCACCTTTGATGATCTTGATGCTGGAGCCAATGAAATACCCATTGAAGATCTTCGTATTCCTACTACTCAACCTAACTTACCTCCTGAGGTTCGTGAAGTTAGAGATCACCCATCTTCAAACATCATTGGTGATCTCAATGTAGGGGTTCGTACTAGGAGAGCATCAAACTTTGATAATGAATATCACTCCTTTATCTCTCAAATCGAACCAAAGAAGATTGATGAAGCGCTCCAAGATTCAAGCTAGGTTACTTCTATGCAAGAAGAGCTTAACCAATTTGAGCGCTGCAAGGTTTGGACCTTAGTACCCAGACCTCATGACCAAGGAGTTATTGGTACAACGTGGGTATTCAGAAACAAGATGGATGAGAATGGAAGCATCACCAGGAACAAATCAAGGTTGGTTGCGTAAGGCTATAGGCAAGAGGAAGGAATCGACTATGATGAAACATTTACGCCTGTAGCAAGACTAGAAGCTATCAGAATTTTCTTAGCTTATGCCTCTCACAAGAAATTCAAGCTTTATCAAATGGATGTGAAGAGCGCATTTCTCAACGGAGAACTCCAAGAAACGGTCTACGTAGTTCAACCTCCTGGATTTGAAGATAGCAGATTTCCAAATCACGTCTTCAAGCTTCAGAAAGCTTTGTATGGACTTAAGCAAGCTCCAAGAGCATGGTACGATACTCTATCAAAATTCCTACTAGAGAAAGGCTTCAAGCGCGGTAAAATCGATACAACTCTTTTTATTGCCAAGTATAATGGTCATTCTTTACTTGTTCAAATTTATGTCGATGATATTATATTTGGTTCTACTAATGAGTTACTTTGTAAGCGCTTTGAGAATCTCATGAAAAGCAAGTTTGAAATGAGCATGATGGGAGAACTCACATTCTTCCTCGGACTTCAAATCAAGCAATTGAATGATGGCATCTTCATAAATCAATCCAAGTACACAAGAGACCTAATCAAGAAATTTGGACTTGAAAATGCTAAAGCATACGACACTCCAATGGCCACGGGCATTAAGCTTGACAAAGACTTAAAAGGTAAGAAAGTTGATCAAACTTTATATCGAGGTATGATTGGTTCTCTCCTTTATCTTACTGCTAGTAGGCCAGATATAATGTTTAGTGTTTGTGTCTGTGTGCGCTATCAAGCGGACCCTAGAGAAGCGCACTTAACTGCTGTTAAACGCATTATTCGTTATCTTTCTGGAACTGTTAACCTTGGACTTTGGTATACCAAAGATTCGAATTTCGAGTTGCTAGGTTATTCAGATGCAGACTACGCAGCATGCACAATTGACAGAAAGAGCACAAGTGGAACTTGTCATTTCCTTGGAAATCGACTTGTTGCGTGGGCAAGCAAGAAGTAAGCTGCTGTGTCCATCTCCACTACAGAAGCTGAATACATTGCTGCTGGAAGCTGCTGCTGCCAAATCCTATGGATGAAGCAACAATTGGTGGACTATGGAATTCATGAAGGAAACTGCCCAATTTTCTACGACAATATGTCCACCATAGAAGTCTCCAACAATCCTGTCATGCATTCAAAGACAAAGCACATCGTCATCAATTATCATTTTCTCAAGGATCACGTGGAAAAAGGAAACATTCATTTAGAGCACGTGGGAACAGATAATCAAATTGATGATATCCTTACAAAGGCTCTTGACGCAAAGAGATTTGTATTCTTAAGAGGAGAAATGGGTATGCTTAAACTTAGCTAACTTGTCCATATGATCTGTTAATACTAATAATCTTGTGTTTTCTTGATAAAGTGTTCATCATAGGTCAAGATCCATGCTTCGGCGCAACCCCTGCGCAGTACTTCATTTGCGCATGACACTAATGTTAATTTTTTCTGAATCTATTGCGCTATTTAAAGCTCTGCACATGATTTTAACATGCACACACTTCGTGGATCGCAGGTAAGTCTTCTATTTATTAGAAATTACACATAGGTCCCTGACTGAAAAGTCAACGCTTAGTTCACAAGGGTACTTGTGCAATTAAATTTTTCCCTCGCCTTAATTTTTGAATTTTCTTAGGAAATTACGATTTTTCCCCTGCGCATGTCCCATTATCATTAATGCATACGGCCATTGATGATAGCGCCTGTTAGGATCCCTGAGCAACATTTATGAGGGAGTTGATATGACTATGACCTGCCTAAACCTGCTGACACACGCGTGCGTCAGGTCTGCGCACGCGCGTTCCCTATTCGGCCACATCGCTTCGCTATCGTGCGCCTCTGCGTTTTTCACCTAATTCGCCGCCTTTCACCAAACCGCCTCGCTGACGTCATACGCCTTTTCCTTTTTTGGTATAAAACCTTTTGACTATTCTTTTTCTCTCTCCCCTGATCACTCTCCTCTTTCACAAATTCATCACTTTCTCTCCTCTGCAACCTACTCTCTAACTCCCAATCATTTCCTCTTTCTTTCTCTTTGACTTTCCTTTCAATCTCTTCAAATCTCTTCTCTTTCTTCCTCATTTCAAAAACCCTAGTACCATTTAAATGGCTCCCCGAAAATCAAAAGCTAAGGTAGTTGTTGAGGTCCATGAACCGGTTGAAGAGGTTCCTCCACCAGAAGCTAAGACCGTCGACGACATGGTAACAATTTCTGACCCTTGAACTCATTTTTTGTCAATCCGCCATTGTTGAGTCTCGAGTTCTTAAAACTCCCTTTTTCGATTTTTCTCTCATTGTTTAATCATTTTCAAAATCGTTTGTTGTTTTGGGTTCTTCTCTCTCTGATCTACATTTACATCTACTTTATTTCACAATCAATACTGTTTTCATATGATTTCTGCAAAATTTTTCGTTCGAAATCCACCAAGGCAGACAAACAGTTATTCTCGATTTCTAGGCTTAATGTCATTTTTTTTTGGAAATCTTGTTTTCTTGTCGTTTTCGTCTCTGAAATGCGGTTGTTTCGATATGCTTTTTGTCCATTTTGGTCAATCATTGATTTTTGGTGTTCTTGGTGTTCTTCGTGTTCATGTTCTATTATTCCGTGTTCATCAAGTTCTTATTTTTCTCTTATGATTTGGGTCGCTTAAGAATTTCTTAGTGTTTGTGCTTTTGCGCAGTCACTTGTTTTTGCGCATTACTTTAACATTCGTTTGTTTGGAGATGCTGCGCATTCGTGCATCTGGGCATGTGCTTCGCTCCATGCGTGATTCTTGTCTAAACTATTTCTTGTTTTGCGCAGAACTCTTTTTATTTCCTACAAGGCAGGGAATTAGATCTTGCTGCGCTACACAAAGACGCTGTCGGACGTAGGGTTGTTCATCTTATGGATTCCTCCGGCATCTTACCTCTCTTTACACTGGATCAGGACTTCTATGTCCCCTCTCTTGTAGACGAGTTCTTTGAAAACGCAGAGAGAGTCACCATGACGCACAAGCAAACTCGAGCAAAGATTGATGTTATCCTCTCAGTTGTTCAGAATTATTCATTGCGCATTGTTCCTGCGTCACTTAAGAAGCTTTGCGGGTTTAATGTTGATGATGCGCCAGAAGTCTATTCTGAATCTAAACAGAACAAGCTTGCGCAGAAACTGGTTGGGGAACCCACTCTTGTAAAGAAATCGAGCGATCATGATCGCAAGGAATTTGGTGAGGTGATGTATCACTTGTGCACCATTATTGGGGACTCGGTAAACTGCAAAAATGGAAATAAGGGCAAGTTCATTTCCAACCAGTGGGCTTATTTCGCTGCGGTTTATAATGGCGATGCTCTAGACTGGTCCTCTGTTTTATTTGATGAGCTATGGGATGCATCGGAGAGTTATGACAAGCGCATAGACAAGAAAGTAGCCAAGTACAAAACTCACTGTAGGCTATTATCTAAGTATCTAATGAACGTCTCTGAGTTGCGCACCTTCATGCAGAAGCGTCCTGAACTCAAAGTTCCGTGCACCAAGACCTATTCCATCTCTCACCTCTACTCACTGCGCAATGAAATTGGTCGCGGTGAATATCGCAAGATCTGGAACAAGGACACCAGCCCAAACAAGGAAGATTGGGTTGATAGTGATAATGATGATGATGAAGCCCCTCAACCCAAGGCAAAGAAATCTGCTGCGCAGCCTTCAAAGGCCACTGCGCCTGCTGAACCTGAAATGGCGGCTGCGCAGGCAAAGCGCAAAGGCAAAGGTATAGCAGATCCTGTGCCAGAAAAGGTGAAGGAAATTCCTAATGTCAGGTCAACTGCTGGCATTAAAATAGGATCTGACTTACCACCTCCAGCTCCCAATGACACACCCCCAAGTCCTGGGATTCCCTAATAGAACCTCGAAACTGGTTTGCGTGACTAACAAGAAACGAGAAACTAAAGGACATCATATATATACTCAAGATGAAGGAGCTAAGATAGCTCACAACGAGTTCTATACCAAGAAATTTAAACCAAATGGTTGTACACAGCGGAAAACATGCCTAGCACATACGCTGGCATTACAAGAACACTATACAAGTCTACCCAATATACTGAGTCTAAACAACTGATACCAAATCGTCCTCACCAAAACTGGAAAGGATAACAATCCCCAACAAGAACAACCTGCCAAGTAGGCCCCTGCTAAGTCGAGCCTCACAACGTATTACCACTTGCTTTCCTGGGGGGGGAACAAATAAACAAGGAACGGGGTGAGATAAATCTCAGTAAGTTACTAGATACAAGTACATAGCATGCTATCGTGTAATCATGCAAATCAAGAAAATTATCAAGTAATCATGCTCAAGATGTCATCAAGTAACAAGTATATGAGAGGCTAAGCCAACTCATCAAGTAACTAGCACATAAGGCTAAACTAACACGTTACAAAGGATATTCCAACCTTATTCCTCCCAAGTAAACCATTGTTGTCGTTGCTTATTGCAGTTGACAAATCACGATCAATCAAGTTGCTGTTGTGCAGTACACAAGAGGACCCGGTAACCAGTATCACTCACAAGAACAAGATTCACGAGGTGTTCACGAGTTTAGCATTCACTTTTATCAGGCGTATTGCTCTAATAAAGGAAGCTATGCCCTTACTATGGCCTGTAGTAAGGGGTCAAGCGCAGATACATAGGCACCCGATTATCACTTTGGCCCCAGCCTCATGATAAGCGTGAACCTATACATCTCCGAGCAAGCAAGGTGACCAGCTGGACTCACACAAGAATGCACAAGTAGATATTTACTTGAACTACGAGAGTATAGAACTAATCCAAAAGTAGTGGACTAGCTCTTCATGAACCATATAATCATGTGCTCACCAAATACAAGTACACGTACGCAATAATTGCGAATACAAATCAGTATAACAATGGCACATAATGTGTTCACGTAACACAATCAAGCCAAATTAGAGTCTATTAATAACAGACCCCAACCAAGTAGTAGGGTAAGTCATACTTGTAGATACCCCGGGAAACCACGGCTTGGCTAGAGCGGTGAATTATCCTAGGATGTCTAACTTGTTTTAGATGTGTCTAGAGTCGCCACCTATGTTTTTAAAGGAACATAAGAAAAACCTAGAAATAGCCTAATTTATGTACAAAACCAGAGATTCGGGAGAGAAGGGTTCGGGGGTTAGGTGACGGAGTGGGAAGTACTTAAACACCCACTCCGCCCCGCTTATGCGGGTCTTGCTACTATTGGTGTTCTAATGCTAAATGTCCTTCAATTTATTAATAATGCAAACAATTATAATGTAAAGAAAAAAAAAAGGAAAATAATGATTTTATTAATTTAACGCTAAATAGTTACATGTTGGACTAGTGCTAAATGATTACATTAAGAAATGAAATATAAATTAAATGAAGTTTGGAATGTTGGGATGTAACCTTGGCCAAACTTCAATAGTGAAGTGGCCTTTTGGTTGTATCCCTTTTTATGGAGATTGCATACTAGTAAGACTAGACAAATAAAATAAGAGAAGAAAAGAGATGTTGTACCTTAGGAAAGAGGACTTCAAACTTGGACTTGAAAATGGTGTTGTTGTAGAGAAAATGTTGTGCAAACACTTTGTGTAGTGTTTTGTAGAAAAAGATTGTTGAGATGATTTGTGTAGAGTTTTTGTTCAAGTCTCAAAAATTGGGTTCTTTTCGAAGGTAGGAGGTGATGGTTTTTATAGATAAAAAAAAAAGAGAGGGAAATGATGGAGGGAAATTGGTCATCCATGTGAAATGGAATGAGCCAATCACAAATAAGATAAATGAATAAAAGAAAAATAAAAGAAATAAAAGAAATCAAATAATAAATGAAAGAAATATTAGTTTTTTGGGAAAAGGCTTAGAATTTGGGATTGGGAGTTAATGAGAAAAGGGGGGGGGATGAATGTGGATGTAAAAAGGTGGTTTTTGTGATCAAGAAAAGATGTTTGTAAATAAGAAAAGGGAGGGAAATAAGGTGCAATCCGTTACTGCCAAAGTGGGAAGCGCGCGGGTCCGGCTTTTGGGGCGGGACGCGCGCGCGGTTCACTGGCAGTGCCGGAAGCGCCCGCGGGTGAAAAATAACAGAATGACAGAATGACCCTAAAAGTTAACTCTGTTATGCAGTTTAGTCCAAAACTAACGGAATCAGTTAGGAACTTAACCGAAGTAACAGAAATCAACAAAAATAAGTTAAATAAAAATACTTTGTATGCAATCGGGGTGAGAGGTCCAAGGCGGGGTGTCTACAATACTATATCACTGTCATATGAAATATTTGCACGTACATATTCATATAACCTTTAACACACTAATGTGATCACGATACCCTTACTTCCAAGTAGAGCCCAACATCTTAGACTCTAAGCATGTAGTCGAATAGGTCGTATTGTACCTAGTCACAATCATATCTCGCGTATATGTATCGTTAATAATCGAATACATTTTCCAACACATATTGTGTTATATAAACATTGTTTTATGAATTATCTTCATATTACACTAGTCCCTCATTCTTTAGGAACTCAAGTCACGAACAAGATATCTTCTTTATACTTTATATACTTCATTGAGTATATGCACGATTAAAACCAATTACTAGCACATTAGTGCTTGTTCATAGCACTTTCAATACACACGTATTAGATTCAAGTATGTCTTAGAGTTGTTCATTCTCTATCTAGTTCCATATTCCAACTCTTTGGTTATTAATACCAAGTATCAAGTAGTCAACAAGCCACATTCTATCAAGTAATTATGTGCAAGATTTGCACATACACATCAAGGATAGTTCTAACACGTTAGTGCTTGTTCATAGCACTTTCAAGTTCATTACCATACACATGTATTGGTTTCAAGTCATGTACAAGATTTTATCATCTTACATTCAAGTTCTTAATCCAATTCTTTGGATGTTCAAGACATGTACAAGATTTAATTGTCTTATACTTCAATTTATTATTCTAATCTTTGGATATTAAAGACATGTACAAGAGTTAATCATCTTATATTCGAGTTCTCAATCTGTAGATACCCCGCCTTGGACCGCTGACCCCGATTGCACATTTGATCTTGTGTTTCTCCCCATTTTAAGTGTTTCTCGTTAGTTCCTGTCACTTCCGTTAAGTTCCTGACTGACTTCGTTAAGTCCAGGGACTAAACTGAATAACAGGGCTGACTTTCTAGTCCATTCTGTCAAAATCGCCTTCTCTGAGTCGCGCGCCTCCGACAGGAGGATCCAGACGCGCGCGCCTCCCGCCCCCAAAGCAGGAAGCGCGCGCCTCTGGGCGTCGGTTACAGATTTCTGGCCAGGATTCTCTCCCTTGCTCAATTTACAGGATTTTGCCCGGGAAAAATTTCTTGGTGACTGAGTTTTGGCACCAAAAACATCTCTCTTTCACCTATAAAAACCCCCCCCTTTACCTCCATTTTCAAGGACCTTTGGCTCTCAATCTTACATTCTCAATAAGACACTAAAATTTCACACTTACAAAGTATTTCCAAAGGATTTCTCCAAAGAATTCATCAAGAAGTATTTGAAGTCTCTTGAAGTCTAGGTAAAGTTATTTCTTTCCTCTTCTTAACTTCATCTCTTTTCTCTTTCTTTTTGTTTTATCAAAGTGCAATCACCCAAATCATTTTGGGACATGACTCTAATGATCACCTCATCTCATTGAGGTCGGTTAAAGAGTTATCTCCTACATTCCAAACTCTATTTTAAAACCTCTTTTTATGATTTAAAGAAGAAGAACGTTTATCATTCATGTAGATTTTGATCAAGCAAGACCAACTTTAGTTGGGCGAGATGGGTGTTTCGGTACTTCCCATCTCGTAACCTAACCCCCGAACCTCAAAACAAAGAATCTCTGTTTTCATAATCAAACTTAGGCTATTATCAATAGGTTTTTCTTATGTTCCTCAAAACATAGGTGGCGACTCTAAAAACAAGTTAGACATCCTAGGATAATTCACACGCTCTAGCCAAGCCGTGGTTCCCCCGGGGTATCTACAGTGGCGACTCCGCTGGGGACGTTTGAGGGTTAAACTTGCATTCTGATCAAAATCTACATCTTTTCTGGGCATTCTGACTCCTGATGGGGGAGGCGCGCGCTTCTGGCCTCTTCAGCCTAAGGCGCGCGCATCCCGCATCAAGGACCAGAATCGCCCGCTTCTTCATGTTCTTCATCTTCTTCTTCTGCTATTCTCTACTAATCATTTCTGCAGGGGTTACAATATACACATAGGACCAGGGCAATCCCCTGAGTCCAAAATCTGACAATCTGACAGGTGTGCCCAGAAGCGCGCGCCTCCCAATAGCATCGCGTCATGCGCTCGCGTCTTGTATCAACACTCAGAGGCGCACGCTTCTGGGTTGGTTCCCAGAACAGAAACATGTCTCAGAACAGAGCAGTATGATGGGGGTGTGGGCATAGTTGCCTGCATCAGTGGTTATTCTGAACTTCGGACTGTTTTAATTTTATGTTCTATTTTATCGGTCACACGGGTGATTCGAAAGTTGTAATTATGTGCTTATTTGTTTTTTTTCTTTCTTTAAAAATATAAAAAATATTTTGTCACCTGTTAGACCTCACACTACATGCACATATTCCTATGAATTGCTCACTATCGAGTCGCACAAGTCCAACCCCAAACCCGTCGAGGCCCGTCCTAGAAAGTTTCAAGCTCCACTCGACCTTGGCTCTTTTGAAGCGGTAAACCTCAGCCCATGGCGTAGTTCATGACTACATGCCGGGGGTGACCTCTGAGCCTCATATTCAAGCTGAGCACAAGCCACACAATTCTAGTTAGGGTCTAACACTCCGTGACTCAAGTCGGTTTCCATGTACCGAGATTTCCCTAAACTAATGTCTTCAAATCATACATGGCAACTTGTTGAAACGGACGCAATAAAAATCCGTCCCCAAAAGTGGTTATTTTGGACGAAAATAAAAATCCGTCCCCGCATGTATGCTTTACTACATTAATTTAGTTTAATCCCGATACAGGTAGGATTCACAAACGCGATGGAATCCGATGAGTATATGGGACCGCGAGATGGTCTATATACTAGTGTGACGATTCCATTATTCTCTTAGAAACCCCAAAAGGGATCCATTCCCTCCGACTTAAAAAAAAAGAGTCTTTTCTTATGTGGTTCGAGTCGTGTGCCCAACTGTGTGTTCTAAGCCTCTTCGTGGACCGCAAGTGTTACTCAAGACTGACAAGGGCCTCTTCTGCAATATAGGTTCAATTGGTACTTACAGAGTCTACCGGGATTCGGAAAATCGGTTAGTCCGTGAAGAGATCACTCCAACAGCTCCTACATCAACAATGGCCGGCGGCTCCAACACCAACAATACCATGACTCTCGAGCAACTCGCAACCATGGTCCAACTCCTCCAAGAGCAAGTCTCCACCCTTAATAAGGAGGCACAAAGCAAAGACGACATTTGGAAATCCCACCTCGACAGCCAAAGGGAGGCCCACGAGGCCGAGATGGAGCTAATGAAAGAAAAGCTCACTAATCTTGCCAAGGGGAAGAGCAAAAATGACGATGACGAATCCGAATGGACCGAAGGTTTGTTCAAAAGTCCTTATGTCAACACCCGCACCAAGAAAGTGGGAGAGCCAAGTTCCAAGAACAATGAACCCAAAATGGTGGATTCTATCATGGCCTACATCGACCAAAAATTCAATAGGCTCAACATGGGGAAAGGCTCCGACACAAGCCTTTATCAATCATCCATCCTCATGAGTACTATGGCCGCTCTTCCTGATAAGTTCAAGATGCCCGACATAAGCAAATTCAAGGGCAACTCTTGTCCTATGGCTCACATTGAGACTTATATTTGGGCAATGGTTCCGAAGAAGGTCTCCCCCAAGGTGATGGCTCAATGTTTTCCTCTCACTCTCGAGGGGGCGGCAAAAGATTGGTATGCTACTCTCCCGCTCACTGTCCGTCTTGATTGGGACTACGCCATGCTTGCCTTCAAGAACCAATACCAAGGCAACACCACTCACCGGCCCACAAGGAAAGAGCTAGAGAACACTACTCAACGAGACCATGAGTCCTTCATCGACTTCACAAGGAGATGGAATGATAAACTCTCCGAGATTGTGGAAAGGCCAAATACCAAGGAGCAAATGGACATCTTTCTCAAATGTCTCAAAATTGATCTCCGCACCCACCTAAGTAGGGCTTGCTATGCGGATTTCTCCCAAATGTATGAGGCGGGGGTCCGAATGGACGAGTTGCTCAAGGAAGTCAAGAAAAGTGCTCCTAGCTACCGCTACAAGGCCGCTTCCAACTCCACAAAAGAGGCCTCGGTCAACGCCGTCACTATCGACAAGGGGAATTACAAAAAGGTTCCTCCACCCCAAGGGAAGAAGTCTCGAAATGACCGTGTCTACAAGCCTCTCCAAGGCATGACTCAAACTGAAGCTTTCGAAGTCCTCAAAGCAAAGGGTCAAGTCACACCCGTACAAGGGTACCAACCCAAGATGGTCAACCCCAATCATGCTCACCACAAATATTGTGGCTACCACCAATATAGTGGCCACACCACCGAGGAATGCTTCGTACTCCGCAATGTCATTCAAGATCTCATAGACAAGAAAGAATTTGTAGTGACTAATGGCGAACATGTCAATGTAATAGAGATAGGAGAACTCGAGGGGACCACCCATTCAATCCCAATTGTGAATGGGGGCCCCAATGTTATGAATAAACTTGACAATTCTTGTTATGTTGTGACTTACGATGAGGTAATGAGGGAAGTACTAGAGAATAGGAAAAAGAAGCAAGATGGGAACGTCAACATGCTAACTCGATCCGGTCGAGTCATAGCAAGCAACCCTTCCACTTCCGCACCAAGCTACTATTCTCAAAGGCCGCAAGCTCGCGACACTCCCGAAGATCCTCTACTTGTCCAACTCAAGAAAACTCAAGCCAACATCTCTATTTAGGACCTCATCGCATCCTCAAAGAAACACCGAGATCTTGTCATCCGCAATCTCGATGATACATCAATTTCTCTCGATACTACTCCCGAGGACCTCACAGCAATGATCGGTCACATTCATTTTGGCAACATCATCACCTTTGCCGATATGGACCGTCCACCATTTGGTTCCGACCACAACGAGGCTATTTACCTCAAGGTACGAGCAAGGGGGAGGCCCATCTCAAGAGTCTTAGTGGACGGTGGTTCCGCACTCAACCTCATGCCTGGCAGAATCATGGGCATACTGGGGCTTAAGGATTCTGATTTGAAGCCTTCTACTCAAGTAATCCGAGGTTATGACAGCACCGCTCGTACAGTCATGGGCATGATCGAAATAGACATTGAGTTTGGGAGCATGGTCATGTCCGTTCCATTCCAAGTGCTTGACATACCGGCCTCGTTCAACTTGCTTTTGGGTCGACCATGGATTCACAGTTCTAATGCCGTCCCGTCAACTCTCCATCAATGTGTCAAGATCCGAAATGGTGATGAAATAGTGACCGTCATGGCCGAAAACGTCACCATCCACAGAAAAGGTGAGCCCGTCCACCAAGTTCAGCATGGTTTACCAGACTCCACTCTCTCCGGCGTCTCAATCAACGCCATTAACAAAGAAGGGGGAAACGGATCATGGACCCCCAGCAATCACAAAGTCCTCCGCATGATGAGGAATATGGACTACTTCCCTGGTTTAGGCCTAGGGAAATATCAACAAGGAATCCTACATCCTGTGCAAGTCCCATTTGTCAAGAACACATTCGGTTTGGGGTACGAGCCTTCCAGAGAGGACTTGAAGCAAGAGCAAGCGATCAGGAATGAAAAGGCCCGAGCTCGTAAAGAAGGCCGTCGTTATGAGGTCCCTAATCTAAGGCCTTACCGCAAGACGCTGAATGGCTATTTTGTCCGCCAAAGGGAAGACGTTCCATACATGATCTTTCCCGAACCATGGGTTAACAATAAGGGTATAAAAAAGCCCGGTCTCGAAATCTTCTCTGATTGTGAGATCCAGAAATCCGAAAGGGAACCAACTCCCATGTCGCCCCGTGAATGGTGGGGAAGGAAAGTGACTATAGAGTCCGAGACAGAAATCATCGTGGGGGAAGAACCGACAGATTTAGCCTCCATGTTCGAAGAGCTTGCCATAATGAATGAATGCCAAGTCAACGCCATCCATGACACCGTCATCATGAATGAGACTATCAGTGATATCCCGCCAAGCTCCGAGCAGATCAACAATTGGTATTCTACGAAAGGGCCCGTGGTATCCGAGGAATTCTTAGTCCAAGAAATGGGTTGCATACCCCGCACAGAAACAAAGGAAGAGCGGCTCACACTTACTTTCGAGTCCGAGAGTGTCTCTAATACCCTCACCCAAGAGGATATGGAGGCCATAGCCGAGCGTGTGTTTCCTTTCTTTGCTAATGAAAAATTTGATATTTCTGAGTACCCTGAGATTGGAAATATCATAAATGATGAATTAACTAATAATGAACAAGTTAATAACGATTCAAATTATGATGAAATAGACCACGAAAACACAACATACTTAAATGAACTTGCTCAACAGGTCCGTAGTCGTGGTGAAAATGGTCCAGGGGCTGACGAAGAATTGCATGTTGTTAATCTGGGTACCGACGAAGAGCCAAGGGAAACTAAGATCGGAAGCTTCTTCAAGGGGGACGACAGAGACAGGTTGACTGCACTACTACGGGAGTTCGTGGATGTGTTCGCATGGTCATACAAAGACATGCCGGGTTTGGACAGAAAGGTAGCGGAGCACAGAATTCCGATCAGAGAAGATGCCAAGCCAGTAAAGCAGAAGCTCAGAAAGATCAAGCCAGAATGGTCTCTGCAAGTCAAAGAAGAGATCGAGAAGCTCCTCAGTGTGGGTTTCATCAAGGTTATCGAGTATCCGACATGGTTAGCCAACATCGTGACAGTCAGAAAGGCAAACGGCAAGGTTCGAGTTTGTGTGGACTTCCGGGATTTGAACAAAGCTTCCCCGAAAGACGATTTTCCACTCCCTAACATCGACATGCTGGTCGACTCCACTGCTGCCTACGAGGTTCGCTCATTCGTGGATGGGTTCGCTGGGTACAATCAGATTCTCATGGCCGAGGAAGATCAATATAAGACAGCCTTCACATCACCGTGGGGTACCTTTTGCTACACAGTCATGCCATTTGGGTTAAGAAACGCTGGGGCTTCCCACCAAAGAGCCGTGACAGACTTGTTCCACGATATGATTCACAAAGAAATCGAGGTCTATGTGGATGACATGATCATTCACTCCAAAGGGACCGATGGTCAACATTTAATCGATCTCCACAAGTTCTTTGAAAGGCTTCGTCAACACAAGATGAGGCTCAACCCTGCAAAGTGCACGTTCGGTGTTATCCGAGGCAAAGTCCTTGGTTATATGGTCACTAAAAGGGGAATTGAAGTAGATCCCCCCAAAATCAAGGCAATCATTGACATGCCTCCTCCAAAGACGCAGAAAGAGATCAAAGGTTTCATGGGCAGACTGCAATACATCAGTCGGTTTGTGCACAAACTCACTTCCATGTGCGAGCCAATCTTCAAGCTACTCAAGAAGAATGTGGCTCTAGAATGGACCGACGCGTGCCAAGAAGCCTTCGACCAAGTGAAGCATTACTTGGCGTGCCCTCCTGTTCTAGTTCCGCCGCACAAGGAGAAGCCTCTTTTGCTCTATCTCACTGTCAATGATGAAGCCCTAGGGGCTATGTTAGCACAAGAGAAACGAGGGTCCATAAAGGAGAATGCCATTTATTTTGTCAGTTGCCGATTCCAAGGAGGCGAAAAGAACTACTCTGTCTTAGAGAAGTCATGTGCAGCATTGGTTTGGGTTACTCAAAAGCTCAAACACTATATGGAAGCTTTTCCGATCAAGCTAGTAGCAAAGGTGGACCCGCTCCGCTACATCTTCGAGAAGCCTTTCATGTCAACAAGAATAGCCAAATGGTATTTCATGCTCGCCGGCTATGATATCACTTACGTCACACTAAAATCCGTCAGGGGGAAAGTGTTCAGTGACCAGCTTGCCGAATTCCCGTGTGACGAAGTGAAGGGGAAGACGTACAGTTCCCTGACGAGCATTTAATTTGTACTGCAACCGAGGAAAATAAGTGGCAACTTTTTTTCGATGGCGCCGCCAATAAACACGGTTTTGGTATAGGAGTATTGCTTGTCGATCCAAAAGACATCTACACTCCCATTGCCATCCGTCTAGAATTCGAAGCTACCAACAACATTGCCGAGTACGAAGAATGCATAGCAGGGCTCGAAGCAGCTCTCGAAAGAAACGTCACGGAACTAGAAGTATTCGGCGACTCTTTGCTCCTTATCAATCAGCAATCGGGTAAATGGCTAATCCAAGACCCGACCCTCCAACAGTATGGTCAGCACCTTGAAGAATTGGTTGAACAATTCCAAGAGATCACTTTCAACTACCTGCCAAGGGATAAAAATCGCTTCGCCGATGCACTGGCCACCATAGCTTCATTAGTCGAAATGCCCAAAGGGAAAATGGTGAAGCCTTTCAAAATTGCCCGAAGGAACAGTCCGGCGTACTGCATGAGTATCGAGATCAACGAGGTTCAAACAAACTCTCCGTGGTATTCGGATATCATGAATTTCCTCAAAGATGGCACTTATCCCGAGAATAGCAATAAGAAGTCTCAAGCGGCTCTGCAAAGGCTAGCCTCTCGGTACGTACTGATTGGGGACCGAGTCTATAAAAGGCACCACGACGGGATCAATCTCTTATGCGCCAATGAGGCCGAAGCTCAAGAGATAATGTGTGAAGTGCACGAAGGAGAGTGTGGACCCCACATGAATGGGTTTATGCTAGTCAAGAAGATACTCTGCATTGGTTACTATTGGAGCACTATAGAACGAGACTGCATCGAGAAAGTCAAAAGGTGTGCCAAGTGCCAATTCCATGCTAATCTGCAACATGCTCCACCCTCGCAACTTTACAACATGGTCACACCTTGGCCTTTCTCTTGTTGGGGGATAGACATCATCGGTAAAGTCCATCCTGCCGGAAGCAATGGGCAGTCATTCGTCCTAGTGGCCGTCGACTACTTCACAAAGTGGGTCGAAGCACAAGCCTATCGGACCCTCAACGCCAAGAAAGTGGCCGAATTTGTAAAGATTAATATCATGTGCCGATACGGCGTGCCTCATGAAATCATTTCCGACAACGGCTCTCACTTTGAGAAGGAAATGGATGCACTTTTGGTAGAATACAAGATCACCAAGCACAAGTCATCTCCTTACCGTCCCCAAGCAAATGGCGCGGTTGAAGCAGCAAATAAGACCATCGAGACCATCATCAAGAAAATGGCCTCAACAGGAAGGGATTGGCCTGAGAAGCTACCATTAGCATTATGGGGCTACCGCACATCAATACGGTCAGCAACAGGAGAAACTCCTTATGCATTAGTCTATAGTTCTGAAGCCGTACTCCCAATTGAACTTGAAGTCCCATCTCTAAGGGTCCTCCTCGAGAATCAAGTCAACGAGGTCGACTGGGTACACAGTCGATATGAACAGCTAGCCTTACTCGACGAGAAAAGGCTAAGAGCACTCGAACGCACAAGGGCGTATCAGCAAAGGATGGCAAGAGCTTTCAACAAAAAGGTGAAGCCTCGAAACATCAATGTGGGAGATTTGGTCTTAAGACAACATCCTCCTAATGCCATGAATCCCCTGGGCAAATGGGGACCCCGATGGATCGGTCCGTACGTGGTCAAAAAGATACTAAGCGGCGGTGCAGTCTGACTCGTGGATTTAGATGGTGACCAGCTGCCAAAGGAGGTCAACCTCGACAAGCTCAAGAGGTTCTATGCTTAATAAACAAAGACCATAAAAAAAAATAAAAAAAAATCGCTCGCTAGGTTGAAAACCCGCAAGGGCGGCCTAGGCAAAAATTAGAGCACTTGCAAAAAAGAAGCCCGCTAGATTGAAAACCCGAAAGGGCGGTCTAGGCAAAAAACAGGGTGCACACAAAAAAAATGGTCTTTGTTTGAACTACGGAGACCTGAGCCTCCCAACTGGAGGAACGTAGGCAACCTTCGGGTGCGGTCTAAAACATATCAAACATACTCAATTTACTTCAAATAACAAGATGAAATTTTTATTCATTCAATGAATTATTCAAGCCATTACAACGGATTTATTGAGCAACAAAAGACATCAAAACATTAAATCCTAAAACAAAGTGGTCTAATTTAATTGCAATCTCTTAGGGTACTAAGAAAAGTCCAATTTTCTCTTAGCCTTCAAAGGACCACCCGATCGTCTCTCAATCCTTTTCTTCTTGGATAACGGAGGAGCACTGATACGCACCGAAACCTTCTGTGTCACGGCACGTCTCCTAGCATAAAAGTCATCCAAAGGAGTACCGAAAGGGTCAGCAAGAATGTTACTCGAATCAGCAGCAGCCTCCCTATATCTCAAAGCGCTGCTAGGCTCAAAACCCTTTCCCAACAACTCGGCACGAAGCACATCGACCCAAGTGATGCCACGGTAAAGGGTGCCAAACAAATAATCCAAGTAGCTCTCGGGAAGGAAGACACTCCCCCGATGCAGAGGAGCAAAATCCCAACGGTTGCGATCATCTCCCCAAGCCGACTGAAGCTCACTCGAGAAGTCCGGACCCATGTAAGCAACTGGACGAAGTATTCCGTCCCTCGGAAAAGGAATTATCTGTTGGCGACCAAACTGCCGCAGAACCCGCTCTGGCTTGTAAAATGAAGAATCTCTCAAGCCGGGTACAACCACCTGCTGAAAACCAAGAGTCCATTCCACAAAAGGACGAAGACCCCAAGAAGGAGGGCACCACTCAATATCGACGGTTACCCGAGAGGCAAAGAATTTCTTCCAACCATCTTCAGATAAATCCCGGATCAACAGCTTCCTCCTATGAACAGCAAAAGGAGACAAATCACCATCCGGGGAATAAATCTTGAAGTGTTCTCGGAGCCATATGGTCAAGAGCAAAGGGCTTCCCCGACACATCTTGTCCGTCCTATGTAACTCATCAAGGCCGTGCAACGTCTCCCCTACAATAAGAGGGATTATACTAAATTGTTGCTCCTTGGCTTGCAAAATAATCTCAGCCAACTGCGCATCTGCAGTCCCGAAGGGTGTGACAAACAGTACTTCACTAAAGAGACAAGCGGCCATGGCATTCCTCTTGAAAGATTGAACCACCGGATCCTCCGAGTGTAAACTGAAGAACATCGGCAACTCAGTTATGTCAATCACAGTACCGTGCAACATCTTCCTCACGTCCTCAACAGGGAGATTCAGTAACTCAACCCAAGAGTCAATGGCACCATGGTGATATTTAGGGACGGCAATCTGACAGGCCAAAGGCATGCCAAGGATGGCCCCGAAATCATCAACAGTCGGCACCATTTCATTAGCTGAAAATTTGAAGGTATGGCTATCGCAATCCCAGAAAGCCGCGGCAGCTCTCAACAAATCCCAATCCGGCTTCAACGTCCGCAAAGTGAAAAGAATTCGGAACCCGAAGTCTTTAACGAAGGCCTTCTTGGGATGGGTCTTGAAAGAATACACAAAAGTGTCCAAGTCCTTTTCATACCCACTAACAACTTTGGCATCAAGAACAAAAGAATTGGAAGCCATGGAAAATGTTGATCACAAGCAAAGTTGAGTAATAATATGATGTTCAAAAATGACAGAAAGGAGCTGTGAGAATCAAGTGGTCGAACAGAAGCTGATATTATAGCTGTTGGGGGGTCTTTTGGCCAGCAAATGTCAAGCCCGGAATTCTGCCTCCTAGACGCGCGCGCCACCCGCCAGCTGTCTGAAATGCACGCGCGTCCCAAGCCTACAGAGGAAAGCGCGTGCCTCCCAAGTCTAGATCACTTCAGAAAAGGCCTTGTCAGAAATCTCCAGCCTAAATCAAGACACAGCCCCGGTCCTTGGACACCCAGTTGGGCACACCTTCTTCTGGTCCACCCTTGAGGCATGTCAAAGATTGAAAGTAGGATAGAAACTCCCACTCAAAAGTAGGCTGTCCTTTTCTGGATTCCGAACTCCCTAAGTTCTGTCACGGGTGCCATACCCCCCTCAAGAGTCAATCTCAACATTTCATCCCCAGCAGGAACATTCTTCTGGTCGCGGTCAACTGTGCCCGCACCCCACAAGTCAAAAAGTCAAGTGTGACTCCAAGTGGCACGCGACTTCGAAGCAATATTTCATCAACGAATTTCACTAACGGATTCGTCAACAAAGGTTCACCAACGGCCTCCTCAAAGGTTCACTAACGGCCCCTCCAAAGGTTCACTAATGGCCTCCTCAAAGGTTCACTAACGGCCTCTCCAAAGGTTCACCAACGGCCTCTACAAAGGTTCACTAACGGCCTCATTCAAGGGTTCACTAACGGCCTCATCAACGGATTTCACTAACGGATTCGTCCTCAAAGGTTCACTAATGGCCTCTTCACAGGTTCACTAACGGCCTCCTCAAAGGTTCACTAACGGCCTCTTCACAGGTTCACTAACGGCCTCCTCAAAGGTTCACTAACGGCCTCTTCAAAGGTTTACTAACGGCCTCTCCAAAGGTTCACTAACGGCCTCGTTCAAAGGGTCACTAACGGCCTCATTCAACATATTCAGCCGGCAGGTTCACCTAACGGATCATGCCACCCCCTCTATCAACAAAAGCCGCTCACACAGGGAGCGCACCACTATCTCTCGCAATTTCAAATTCCTTCTTTCATCGAGTCTTTGCTTTTTCTTGGTGATGTCCTCGCGGGTGTTTTTAACATTCGTCGACGCGTCTTGCTTTGCAATCCACGTCGCCGAGGGGCTCTATAGACACCCCACCTTGGACCGCTCACCCCGATTGCACATTTGATCTTGTGTTTCTCCCCATTTTAAGTGTTTCTCGTTAGTTCCTGTCACTTCCGTTAAGTTCCTGACTGACTTCGTTAAGTCCAGGGACTAAACTGAATAACAGGGCTGACTTTCTAGTCCATTCTGTCAAAATCGCCTTCTCTGAGTTGCGCGCCTCCGACAGGAGGATCCAGACGCGCGCGCCTCCCGCCCCCAAAGCAGGAAGCGCGCGCCTCTGGGCGTCGGTTACAGATTTCTGGCCAGGATTCTCTCCCTTGCTCAATTTACAGGATTTTGCCCGGGAAAGATTTCTTGGTGACTGAGTTTTGGCACCAAAAACATCTCTCTTTCACCTATAAAAACCCCCCTTTACCTCAATTTTCAAGGACCTTTGGCTCTCAATCTTACATTCTCAATAAGACACTAAAATCTCACACTTACAAAGTATTTCCAAAGGATTTCTCCAAAGAATTCATCAAGAAGTGTTTGAAGTCTCTTGAAGTCTAGGTAAAGTTATTTCTTTCCTCTTCTTAACTTCATCTCTTTTCTCTTTCTTTTTGTTTTATCAAAGTGCAATCACCCAAATCATTTTGGGACATGACTCTAATGATCACCTCATCTCATTGAGGTCGGTTAAAGAGTTATCTCCTACATTCCAAACTCTATTTTAAAACCTATTTTTATGATTTAAAGAAGAAGAAGAAGAACGTTTATCATTCATGTAGATTTTGATCAAGCAAGACCAACTTTAGTTGGGCGAGATGGGTGTTTCGGTACTTCCCATCTCGTAACCTAACCCCCGAACCTCAAAACAAAGAATCTCTGTTTTCGTAATCAAACTTAGGCTATTATCAATAGGTTTTTCTTATGTTCCTCAAAACATAGGTGGCGACTCTAAAAACAAGTTAGACATCCTAGGATAATTCACGCGCTCTAGCCAAGCCGTGGTTCCCCCGGGGTATCTACACAATCCAATTCTATGGATATTCAAGTCATGTACAAGATTTAATTATCTTATACTTCAAGTTCAAGCTAAGTAGATGAGTTATACATCTCATACTAACAAGTTCTTAATCCTATACTTTGGATGTTCAAGCTCAAGACATTGTTCTAATGCCCCTAAGGTGCACAAACATTGGAATCAAGACACATATAACACATTAGTGCTTGTTCATAGCATTTTTAAGACATATAAAAGAGTTCTTACTTTGATATTCAAGTTCACATTTTAATTTAATGAGTAATCATGTTCACGATTCACTTCTAATGCCCCTAAGGTGTCACAACACGTGCTAGGACATCTTATACTAAGGCTATATACCTTAACTAGGGTTATTTCTAGCTTAATCAAACTTTATTCAAGACTTTTGTTCATCAGGGTAGGTGTGCGGTCGCACAAAAGGATATGGGAGGTCGCCCAAAACAAGACATTTCAATAGTAAAATCTTCCAGATAGATGGGCGGTCGCCTGGCCAAACATGGGCGGTCGCCCAAGGTACTAAAATTCGAAATTTTATTTCTTTCAAGTAATTTATTATTTCACCGTCCCACAAGTAGGGGTATAACTTACTAACAATCAAGTGGGATCTTTTAACATACCCGAACACTTATTTCAAGTTCAATTCATTTCTTTTACCATCCCACAAATAATAGGATAATTTTCTTTTATTCCATTTAAATATTTCACCGTCCCAAAAGTATAAGTATAATTTTCTGATATACTAATATAAACATTTAGGGATACTTTCATTTATTTCCCCGTACCACAAATAATGGTACAATTTTTCTAATAACATTTAAATCAAGTTAATATTTTACGGTCTCACGAGTAGGAGTATAATTTTACTAATACTCAATAACATAATCCTTAGAGTAAAGTGTTACTCATTTCAAATTCATATCCCCAGTATACTGATACTCCCCTTGTCCCAAATTTACAAGTATCACAAAACTCATTCAAATCACGAAATTAACAAGCACAAGTATCAAGAATAACACATAAGCATGCTATTACAAGCAAGGGGGAGCTAGTGACTTACCTACTCCGAAATCAAATTCACCCAAACTAATTTCTGTTTGGCATGAAATGCTCTACTCACCGCCCTGATCATTTATGCGAAGTTGGATTTTTGAACCGAGGCATAATTAAGCGAGAGGAGTCGAGAATAGGGTAAACCCTAACTTTCTTTACGAGACAGAGAGAAAGTACGAGAGAATTTGAGAAAAGTGAAGAACTCTTCTCTGCCAACACAAGATATACATGGCAAGTTTCACAAATGACCCTAATGTTTCAACTTAAACAATTAGGACCTAAACTTGCTCAATTAGTTAAATAATTAACTTAATTAAAATAGCATATAATTATGCAAGTCAAGAATTTAACAGGAATTAGGACGGGTGTTACACCCAAGCCTTCAAAGAAGCGCAAAGATCCTCCTGCGCTTGCTCCCTCTCCTGCAAAAACCAAGAAAAAGTCTGCCTTTACTAGACTTCCTCCTGCGGCGGCTATGGTTGAAGAAGACAGCGAGTCTCGAATGGATGAGACTGCTTCTGATGCTAATGCTGCGGATGATACCGCGCAGGGGGAGCAAGATCCGAAGGCTGCTGAAGGGCCTCCTGCTCAGGGTAAAGGAGATAGTGATGACTGGATGGATGAAGTTTTTCCCGACTCCGGTACACCTGCCAAGGCCCCTGCTGCACCTACTAAAGATGTTCCTCTTCGAACTCCGCGCAAGAAACAAGTTGTGCGCAGCACTATGAAGGGACAGCCAAAAGCTGCGGATCCACCTTCTGAACCATTAACAAGTGCCTTCCAACGCCTCAATATTCCGGTTGGAAATACTCAACCTGACACCTCTGTCCTCCATGATGGATTGGACTTGGAAGATGAGGATGAGGAAATTACCAAGTCTGCGCAGGCCGATGATGCTGCGCAGCGAACTGCTGTTGATCCTCCTGAAGGTGAAAAGGAAGGGGATGTGTGCACAACTGATACAGATAGCAGCAGCATGCACTCATCTACGCATAGGTCTCCTACTGCTGATCCTATTCATCTCTCTCCCAAACTACCCTCACCTAAACACTCTCCTCCCAAAGAGACTCCTCCTCCTACCTCAGAACAAGCTGCTCCTTCCGTTTTTCCTGCTTTTCCCACCGTATCTACCTCCTCTCTCTCTTCCTCTGCAGACCTGCGCCAAATTCTCCAAGCTCTAAATACTATCCAAGTAAATCAGGTAGCTGCGCAGTCCCAAATGGCTCAACTTATTACTGCGCAGTCAGCCATTCAGGAGTAACTTGATGCGCAGCGTATAGAGATTGATGCCATTAAGGGGGAGAATGTATCAAAGGCAAGTACCTCCGCAGGTCCTTCCAGCCCCTCTGCGCAACGCGTCCCTGATGCTTTAGATCAAATGGTTCTGGACTCTCTGAAGTCAATAGCTGGGATGCTTTAAAATGCTTGCATCTATACCGCTATCAACGATGGGTTTATAGGACTGCTTAAGCGTCTGCGCAAGAGCTTAGCCGATGGGTTACATGAAGGGTTTGCCGGGTTGGAAGCAATGATGTTGGAGAAAATTGAATAAGGTGGTCCTGCGCATGCCAATGCACTTAATATAGAAAGTGTCAGGGAGTGCATAACTCAAGCGATGACTGATTTCGCTGATGGGTTCAACGCTAGGATGGATCAAGCTATGTTCGATATTCAAGCCAGCGTGAACACTCAGTGCCTCCACACTGACCAAAGACTCGAAGCAACGCAGGCCACCGTCATCAACACCATTGAAGCTGTGGAGCAGTCATATGTCAACCAGATGACTGGACATCAAGTGCAGTACAGAGCCAACTTCCAAGAGCTGCGAGAGGACAACAGAGATATGCGCAGAGGAATGTCTACCTATGTTGGTGAGGCTGTGGCGTTCAGAGAAAGGTTTCAAGAACTGAAGATTGAACTTATGAATAAGTTCAACAGTCTACAGAATGAGCTGCGCGAAGCCCTGCACCGGATCAACATAGACTAGGTTCTATGTAATTTTTGTTTTTGCGCAAGATATTCTTTTTTGTGCACATTTTGTTTTTCTTATTCAAACTTGTAATCTGCAACTCTTTACATTTCAAGTTTTAATGAGAAAAATCGCATCATTAGTTTCCAAAACCTTGTTCATTTCAAACTCTTCGTTTGTGGAACAATGATTGCATTATTTCACCTCATGCGCATAATCTTAACTGCTCATATTTTCTACGCATGAAGCTTAAACATTCAGTTTAAACGCATACTTAAACTAAAACTCATATTATTTGTATGCGCTGAATGATATTTCTGTCTTTCCCTCTTTGTAAGTTAATCTTTTGGATAGACTAGAAATCTATAGCATTGGCTAGTGTGTGCATTGACTTGAGGCATGAGTTACCATTCACATTTTTTTGGACATGTTATTATCAAGTACAATGAATTGCCTTTGCTATAGTAGGTAATGTCATCAATAATTTAGGGGGAGATTGTTGGGTATGCCTATTTATTAACCCTCATACTTATGTTAGAATTGATTGATACCATCACCTATTAATATTTTATGGACTTTAGGACCCTATGTAAGAAGTTTTATAACTTCAATTTTTAGCTTAGTCCATTTTATTCGATAGGCTTAGAATATAGGACTCGGAGCGAAAAGGAATGAAGATCTAAGCAAGTCTGTGGTCTCTGCGCAGGACTACTCTGCGCAGTACACCACTGCGGAGGTCTCTCCTGCGTAGCATTCTATCTTGCTCAGTTTTCGATGCATTTAGATCACCTAACTTGGAAAACGCCTTGAAGATGTACGCTTATTAAAGTGCTGAGGTGTGCAGAAACGACAAAGCAAGCACACTCAGCAGATCTAACGGTGGAGATGCGCTCAACAGAAATATTTCAAACAAAGACAGCTGTCAACCTTCTAGAAGAAGCTTTTGAAATTGGTCTTCATTCTCAGTCTCCAACGGCTCTATATCACCTGCACACCAATCATATTATGCCAGGTCATAAACCTTGATCAGAGCCCCAACGGCTATAAAGGACATTTGCTCACCAATCATATTGTGCCAGCTCATTGTCTTTGCTCAGAGCTCCAACGGCTAGTTTTAAGCTCTCTGCTATAAATAGCCTGCTCATATTCATTTCCAAGTTACTAGAGTTTGTGCTTACTAATATCTTTGAAGTTCTGAAGATTGCTGCTTATATTCCCAGATTCAAGATCAACCTTCAAACCTTCATACCTTCAAACTCCTGCCCAGATCCTAAAGCCTTGTATCACCAGAATTCTTCGTGCTCTTCATCTCATAGATTGATTAGAGCCCAGAATTTCTGTCACACGCACACCTCTTGAAGCTTCGATCATTTAGATCCTACTTCTTGAGATACACCGGTTTAGTCTAGGATTTGTTCTTCATAGAATAGATTTTGATTTGAGTTTTGATTCATTGTAATCTTGTAAAATCTCCTCACATCAATATAAATCTCTCCATTAGAAAATCCAAGATTAACCATCTTGGTAGAGGACGTAGATCTTTCATCAATCAAACCTCTCCAAATAGCTTGTTCTTTATTTTCGCTATTTATTTACTGCTTAATCATTTCTGAATTACTGCTTTGTTTGATCTTATCAGATTGGTATTATTGTTGCAGTGTTTGTTATTGCTTATTGCCTTAGAATCCTTTTTATCCAACACTTTAAGCCAAAACTTAGCGCGTGCGTTTTTATCTCTGCGCAGCCTTTTCCTGCGCAGTAGCTGCTTAAACTTCCGCTGTGCATTTCACACTCTCACTGCGCGCTATACTTAGCTTATTTGAGAACTGTGCGCATAAGCCATTGATTTGCAAAAGGGTTTGAAAAGAATTTTAAAACGCTATTCACCCCCCCTCTAGCATTTTTCATACCCTTGTTGCCCCTTTGGGACCAACAGGATTGATTGGCACGACCGTTCTAGTGCTGACTTAGAAGAAAACTTGCGGCTTAATTAAAGTGAGGGGATTTAGGTTTCCTAGGTCCTTAAGGGTTAAGGACTAGGACCTATATAAAAATCTTTTCACCAGAAATTAAGCATATGAAACATAGTTGTTTAGAGAAACAATATTCTTGATCAAGATTGAGAATCAAAGATCAAGAAATCATAAATTCATATAGCCCTTTTTAGATCTAGCAGTCAAGACCAAGAAAGAGTTCTTGATATTCGTTCACGTGTGGATATCCATAGGGGATGATTGCTTAATCATCCTTTTGTTCGTGTTCCTGCAACCGTGATTGCTTAATCATCCTTTTGTTCGTGTTCCTGCAACCGTGATTCAAAGAAGCACGAAGAACGAAGATTGAAGTTCAGAAAATTTTAAAGCTCCATCACGGTTAGTATTCTAAATTCAACCTTGTATTAATTTAATCATCTTGAACGGATCTAGACTTTTGGGTTTTATTCTGCTGTGCATGATTGTGCAAAACCCAACAGTAACAAGGACCAAGAATGCTTTCATTGATTATGTGCAGGGAAACCGTAGCAACCAGTAACACGCCAAACCAAAGAATTCACATAAAGATGGAAGTCGATATGATTATTTGAAAAACCAACCACCGTACCTAGAGATGTAGTACGCCAAAGGATACAAAGTCCACCACTCCGAATCCTACATGGAACTGTAAAGCAACCAGCAAACTGCAAACTAAGTCTCACTTCATCCACCTTAGCATTAGTAGATAATGTTTCAAACAAGAAAATTATATCAGGTTTACGAACTCTATTGAGTTCGCACAGCGAAGGAATTTTCAGAGGATTGCCAAGCCCCTGACAATTCCAACTCAAGATCCTCATGGCTGGCGGCCAACTCGGTCATGCGAGCCGGCCGATGAATCCATGAAATCATACACTACATGGGAATCCGAACCAGAAACCCTGTGCACAATTGACTCCACAAGAAAAGATAAAGAGGATAGTGAAGGAAGGTGAGTTGGGTCGCTCGATGCTTGCGTTCATCCCTTAGAACATTTGTAGCCTGAAGGAAATTTTCATCAAGAACAAAAACCGGATTATCAATCAGACCATCTAATCAACCATCTAACTGCTCATTCCTTAACTGTCCAACTACATCCATTTAACTGTTTGACTTTGAATGATTAACCCTAACTGCTGTCCCCAAATCAGGCATGTCAATAACCGTTTCAAGCGCTCCTCCGCCGTCAACTGTGCCACCACTACCTTGCCGAAGCCACGGTGACTCAACTAATGGTGATGCCCGTCTATCAAGAGCCTTCAACCAAGTGCCCCACTCCTTTGCCAGACGTGCAGAAGAACATGCCTCTAATAAACGGTGACAAAAGCTCTCAGATGGCCTAGCAATCCACATAAGAAACAAAAATACTGAAGACGCTCATACCGGAATTGTACTGTAAACGTCGAACCATCACGCTTAAGAACCTTCTTAAATCACTTCAAAGGGTCCGAGACTTTAAGCATAACCCAAATATGCATATAAAGTTGCCAAACAGTAGATGAATTTGAGGCATCATATTCCATAAAAGAAACCAAAAAGTTTCCCAAACGAGTGCCAATTCCCAACGACATATAACCTAGTGGCGACCCGTAAATTAATCTGAACCCAGAAAGCAATAAGATCAAGGGGAATTGTAGATACCCCGGGGGAACCGCGGCTTGGCTAGAGCGCGTGAATTAACCTAGGATGTCTACTTGATTTTAAGAGTCGCCACCTATGTTTTAGAGGAACATAAGAAAAACCTAAAAAGAGCCAATTTTATATACAAAACCAGAGATTCATGAAAAGATGGGTTCGGGGGTTAGGTGACGGAGTGGGAAGTACTTAAACACCCACTCGGCCCCGCTTACGCGGGTCTTGCTACTTTTGGTGTTCTAATGTTAAATGTCCTTCAATTTATTGATATAAAATGTCTGCTAACAATTGAGATGAGAAAAAAAGGGGGAATAAAAAGAATGATTTTATTAATTAAATTATGCTAAAAGATTACATGTTGAATATGTTAAACAATTACATAAGAAATGAAATGGAATTTAATTAGTGTTTGGAATGTTGGAATGTAACCTTGACCAAACTTCAATAGTGAAGTAGCCTTTTGGTTGTATTCCTTTTATGGAGATTGCATACTAGTAAGACATAAATAATAGAGAAAGAGAAAAGTTGTACCTTTAGAAAAGAGAACTTGAAACCTTGACTTGAAAGTGGTGTTATTGTAGAGAAATGGTTGTGTATAACTTTGTGTAGAGTTTTGTTGTTAAAACTCTTATTGGGAGAATTTGTGTAGAGTTTGTGTAAAGAGAAAGTGTTCAAGGTCTAAAAATGAGGTCCCTTTCCAAGGTAGGAGATGATGGTTTTTATAGGTAAAATTAGGAGGGAAAGGTTGGAGGGAAATTGGTCAATCCATGTGAGATGGAATTGACCAATAGAAAATAAGATAAATAAAATAATAAATCAAATAAATAAAAGAAAATCAAATAATAATAAAAAGAAATATTTTTTTTATGAAGAATGGCTAGAATAAAGGATTTGAGAGTTATGAAATAAGGGGGAATGAATGTGGATGTAAAAAGGAGGTGTTTGTGATCAAGAAGAGATTTTCTAAATAAGAAAAGAGAGGGAAAAATGGTGCTATCCGTTACTGCCAAAGCGGGAAGCGCGCGGGTCCGGCCTATTGGACCAAACGCGCGCGCGCCCCATGACTATTACGGGAGGCGCCCGCGGGTGAGAATAACAGAATGACAGAATGACTCTAAAAGTTAACTCTGTTATGCAGTTTAGTCCAAAACTAACGGAATCAGTTAGGAACTTAACGGAAGTAACAGAAATTAACAAAAACAAGTTAAATAAAAATACTATGTATGCAATCGGGGTGAGAGGTCCAAAGCGGGGTGTCTACAGAGCCCCTCGGCGACGTGAATTGCGAAGCAAAACGCGTCGACGAAAGAAAGACAACCGCCGAGGACATCGACAAGAGAAAACAAAGACTCGATAAAGCAGGAATTTGAAATTACAAAGGATAGGAGTGCGCTCCCTGTGTGAGCGGCTTTCGCGGATGGAAAGGGTGTGGTGGCTTGAGGCGGCCCACCACGGCCACAAAATTTTAAAAAGGTGTGGTGGCTTGAGGCGGCCCACCATGGCCACGAAATTTTAAAAAGGTGTGGTGGCTTGAGGCGGCCCACCACGGCCACTAAATTTTAAAAAGGTGTGGTGGCTTGAGGCGGCCCACCAAGGCCACAAAAATTTAAAAAAGGTGTGGTGGCTTGAGGCGGCCCACCACGCCCACAAAATTTTAAAAAGGTGTGGTGGTTTGAGGCGGCCCACCACGGCCACAAAATTTTAAAAAGGTGTGGTGGCTTGAGGCGGCCCACCACGGCCGCAATTTAAAGAAAGAGGGGAATTTTGAAATTGTGAAAGATGGGGGTGCGCTCCCTGTGTGAGCGGCTTTATTGATATAGAAAAGATATGGCAGGATCCGTTTTGCTGAAGCGGGATCCGTTTGCTGATGCGGGATCCATTTGCTGAGGCGGGATCCGTTTACTGAATGCGGGATCCTTTTGCTGATGCTGGATCCGTTTGCTGAAGCGGGATCCGTTTGCTGAATGCGGGATTCGTTTGCTGATGCAGGATCCATTTGCTGAATGCGGGATCCGTTTGCTGATGCGAGATCCGTTTGCTAAGGCGGGATCCGTTTGCTGATGCGGGATCCGTTTGCTAAGGCGGGATCTATTTGCTGAATGCGGGATCCGTTTGCTGATGTCGGGATCCGTTTGCTGGTGCGGGATCCGTTTACTGGTGCAGGATCCGTTTGCTGGTTGCGGGATCCGTTTGCTGATTGTGGGATCCGTTTCCTGATGGCGGGATCCGTTTCCTAATTGCGGGATCACCGTGGACCAAATTGATGTCTAGAGCTGCAGTTGCTGTTGACTTTATCGTGGGGATGCGGGAATGGTTGACTGTGAACCATTTTCTGCTGGGGATGAAGTGCCTTGAGTAGCGGATGCTGTTGACTTCGTGGTGGTACCTGTTATGTGTGTGCTTGGCAGGTATATGTGTTTGTGCAAGAAGATGCATGAAGTGTGAAATGAAGAGAGAAATTGTGCTCGTGGTGCAATGTGATTTGAAAGCAGTTTTGCATGAGAGAGAAATAAAGTGATTCTGTGTGTGAAGTGATTTTTGAAAGCGGAGATTGATTGAGATGAATGATGTTCATACCTTCACTTACCATTGCCGCTTGATTGGGGATGGATTGCTGAAGGATGTTGATGCTTTTGATGAAGAATGTCCATGCTTTGGATGGAGAATGATGATGTTGGTGATGATGAGTTGTTCTTGCCTTTGATGGAGTGTTGGCGAGATGCTATTCTGGATGATGGGTTGGTCGTGCCAAAAGGCTGCCTACGTATCCCTTGAAAGGAATCAGACCAGCGTAGTTCAAGGATGATGGAGAATGCTGGGGGAGGATGCTAGGAGCAAAGCAAAAATGAAACACATAATTTTGCGCAAATAAGGAGACAAAGAAAAAGAAAAAGAAAATTCTTTTTGTCTTTTTGTAGGAATAGAATATGTACACATGTGGGTGAACCATTTTGACCATTGTGTGTTTGTAAAGCCAACCCAAGATCAAGTCATGTTCGATCGAAGTCCGGATTGCCTCGCTTGAATGTTGTCGCCGCGGTGTCCAATGAAAATTGATGTCTAGCCCCAAGAGATTTGTCATTTATGGGGCTTCAAAAGGACTAATGATGCCGAGATGCCAAGGGGTTGCTAACTGTAAAGCCCCTCGAATGCTGAACATTGAATGGCTTATGAAGCCCCAGGATGAATCAACTCTTAGCCCATTCGCAGAAACTGTCTTTTGTTGTCGATGTGGGCAAGCCCCAAGAGAAGATCATTGATACCAAGCTTTGAGAGATTGATAAACCCCAAATGTCATGGGCTTATCAAGTTTATAGATGGTGGGATGTGGAGACCTTTTGGTGTGAAGCTCCAACTTATCTTGGCATTGTATTGAGAGCAGATGCACCATTGGGTAGAACTCATGAAAGTGATTTTCCTCCTTCTCTTGCTTGGAGGTGGATGGCCCTTTTTGTGGTTGATATCCAAATGGTGGAAGGCCGATGTTGGAAGTGTAGTACGGTCTTCAGGAGACGTCTCGTGGGAGATGGTGATGTTGTTGCAGATGATAAGGTCTTGGTGTGATAAAGTCTCGAACGGTATGTTTGCTCGAGTTTTCTTGAGTTGAACCGACGGCGGATCTTCGGATGCAGCCTGTGCTTTTGATCTTGGAGAAGGGGGTGATGTATTGCAGAAACATTGGGATTGGCCGTAACTCTGTCTCTAGAGTTAACATATTGGCATTGCCCGCTATAACTCAGCCGGGTGAGTCTAGCATATTGAATCTTTTTCCTTTTCTCTAAGACTTCCTTCAGAATCTCGCTATGAGTTTTAACAAGAATCATCAAATTCATTCATATCATCGGAGCCTTCATTTAAAACCAAGAGGCCTTTTGACTGGAAGTGTTGAGGGACCATTGAAGCTTGATCCCTTTCATGGAGCCATAAGACTACTCCCAAATTGCATTACTCGGGTACCACTGCCCAAAAGGTTGTTAATTGCGAAGACCTAATATTGCCCTTTGCTTGTATCACTGTAATGCCGTAGCCCAAAAGATTGTAGATTGCGAAGCCCCTTGAGATCTTTCGGTATAGAGCTTCAAATGTTGCTGGGGACATTGAAGTGAATTGCTTCTTGCCGAGGGAGCCTTTAAGACTTGACCGTAGCCCCTAGAGTGTCATCATTGATTGCGAGAAAGGTCCATCCTTGATTGGGGGAACGAGCACGGGCACACATGACAAGAGGGCTCTTTGACATCCCTTTTGGGAGACTTTGAGGATAGTCTCACACATCTTTCTCGAGCATAGCCCCTGGGGCTTATTGATTGTCAAACGAAGCAAAAGAAGCCCTTGTTCTTGAGTCACATAGCCCCTAGGGCGTCACCATTTGTTGATCAAAGCAAGAGTGACTCATCCTCGTGTGGGGGAACAAACACAAGGGGACATGGCAAGAGCTACTCCATTTCTCGGGAGCCTTTCGGCGTACTTTAGAAGCACATACTTGAAGAAGCTTTGAAAACTGAGACACATGTTGTTGCTATTTGCTGCCCAAGCCAGTTGACTAGCTAAGAATTATTTGTGCAACCTCGTGCCCTTTTATGATGGGCTCGTTCTCAGATGGGTCTTGGTTACCACAGGCCTTCTTTTCATGAACCCAAAAATGCACACTGCTGGAGAATGATGCCAATAACCCAAGACAACCTTTGATGGTGCCATATCTTGTCGAGCCTTTTGCAATCCCAAAGTTGACTCGGTGGGGAATTTATTTGTTGAGGAGATCCAATGTAGAGCTTGTGCAGTTGTCTTCCTTAGAGGCAGGAGATCTCCATTTCTCTTTCCTTTCTCTCTCTCACTCTCTCATTTTTTTTATGACGCACCCTATTTTTTGCCTAGACCGCCCTTTCGGGTTTTCAATATAGCGGGCATCTCTTTTGCGTCTTTTTTTTTTTGACTCGATTAATGAGGAAGTGTGCATTGACTCTGGCTGAGGAGATAAGACATGTGATTTTGCGGTGAGGACCTTTTGTCACTAAAGATGAGTGACATTGACTCGACTAGGGAAGTAGCCCCTAGTATTGACTTTGTATATATTTGTTGAATGACTCGTGAAGGCAAGTAAGTCATTAAGAGAGAAGAAAAGGGAAGCCCCAATTTGATTTCAAGAAATTGGGAGTATGCAGAAAGAATAAAAGCCCTAGACTCGACAAGGAACGGAAATCGATTCCAAATCTAGGAAAGTTGTTCAATCTTGAGGTGATTAATTCATTGGCAAATGAATCGTACAAAGATGTCTTGACAAGTTCAAGATGAAGGTCGATCACCATAACGCTCTAGGGCTAAACATATCTTCTTTCTTATATGAGACCGGACCCGCAGGTTGCCTACGTTCCTCCAGTGTAGAGGCTCACGTCACCGTAGTTCTTGTGGATCCTCCATTCGTCGAGATGGAATTGTTTCGTCGTGATTGTTGTCAATGTTGCTTCGTCCTTCGTTTGGTGGAATGATGCTGTTCTTTGTACTTCTTTGATTGAGGGGGATTTTTTTTTTTTTTTTTTTTTTGTGCTCTAACTTTTGCCTAGGTTGATTTGAAGAGTTCAACCTAGCGAGCTCTTTTTTTTTTTTTTTTTTTTAATCCCCTTTTGAAAAATTTGCTTCATGATTGTTGCTCCACCTTTCTTTGTCTTGATTTCGTCGTTGTTGATGTCTTCGTTGTTGATGCCGTCGTTGATGTTTATCCCCTAGGCGTTCAAGCGATGGCCTTCATTCCAAAACTTGTTTAGACATTTTTTCATCATTTTGCCAAGAATTAATTGAACAACTTGGAAGAGTGTATGAGGACAAGAACGACTTTTATTTGATGACTCAATGGACTCGAACATTTAACATAGGACGAGAGAAAACATTAATGCTCACATTTGAAGACTTTTGGCTCTTTTTTTTTTAATCCTATTTCTAGGTAGAGAAAGAGAAACGGAGATTGTTGTCGTCATCCCCCATGTCGTTGTAGTCCTCATTGTCATTGTAGTCTTCCATGTCACTACATTCTTCCATGTCATTGCTTGGGAACCCTTTGTCGTTGAAGCTTGTGTCATAGGAGGACTCGGCCACTTCTCGGAACAAATTGTCAATTCTAACCCCCGCATCATACATGCTTGAAAAATCAGAGTGAAAAGCCCCACTAAGATGAGTGTGGTAGTCCATTTTCAAACACTTCAAGAAGATGTCCATTTGTTCCTTCTTGGAAGGCCTATCAACCACCTCGGCTAGCTTGTCATTCCAACGGCGATAGAAGTCCCCAAATGATTCATCACTCATTTGCACGGTGCTCTCCAATTCCTTCTTTGTGGGGCGGAACATATAGTTGGCTTGATATTGTGACTTGAAGGCAAGCATAGCGACATCCCAATTGAGGCGGGTGGAAACTGGAAGACCCATATACCAATCTTTTGCGACCCCCTCGAGAGTAAGCGGGAAGCATTGTGCCATTATTTGAGGAGACACTTTCTTTTGTAGCATGACCTAAATGTAGGAGTCAACATGAGCGTCGGGGCAAGAGTTGCCGTTGAACTTTCCAATATCGGGCATCTTGAACTTTTCGGGAAGAGCCTCCATTGTTTTCATGAGGAGAGAAACTTGATGAAGATCGGTGCTTGGGCCCTTGTGCAAATTTAGCCCACTAAGCTTTTGGTCAATGTAGGACATGAGAGTGTTGACCAAACCGGTATTGATGCCTTGGACCATTCTTTCATTCGTGAGCCCCTTCAATTGGTCCTCGAGTTTGAATACTTCTCTTTTATGGGCCATTTCCACATGCTCGTAACGGGCTCGCCATAAATCATCCTTGCGGCGAACATCCTCGGCTAGTGTATCAATTTGCCCTTTCAATACTTTCACCATGCGGAATAACCCTTCGTTGGACACGGGAATGCCGTTGTCGTTGCCGTTTGAAGCCATTGGACCTATGGAGAGAACACGGTTGATCTTAGGATGGCCCCACAAACACCTTTTGAGTAAAATGATTTCACCCACAAACAAGAAAATACTCAACCACATAAAGAAAAATGACTCTTTTTTTTTATTTATTTACAAAAGTCGGAAGGACGCGGTCCTTTTTGGGGTTTCTAGAAAAATAATGGAATCATCACACTAGTATATAGACCTTCTCGCGGTCCCATATACTCATCGGATTCCACCACGCTTGTGAATCCTACATGTGTCGGGATTAAACTAAATTAATGAAGTAAATCATACATGCGGGGACAGATTTTTTATTTGCGTCCATTATGACCACTTGGGGACGGAGTTTTATTTCGTCCATAACAACGGGTGGCATGTATGATTTGAAGACATTAGTTTAGGGAAATCTCAGCACATGGAAACCGACTTGAGTCACGGAGTGTTAGACCCTAACTAGAATTGTGTGGTTTGTGCTCGGCTAAAGAGAGGCTTAAAGGTCACCCCCGGCATGTAGTCATGAACTACGCCACGGGCTGAGGTTTACCGCTTCGGAAGAGTCAAGGTCGAGTGGAGCTTGAAACTTCCTAGGACGGGCCTCGACGGGTTTGGGGTTGAACTTGTGCGACTCGATAGTGAGCAGTTGATAAGAATTGTGCACGTAGTGTGAAGTCTAACAAGTGACAAATTTTTTTTTTTCAAAGGAAATAAAAAAAACAAATAAGCACGTAATTTACAACTTTCGAATCACCCGTGTGACCGATAAAAATGAATAAACAAAAGTAAAAGGGGTGTATGCAGGCCCGGTGCCCACACACTGTCAAAACTGCCCATTCTGTTCACTGTTTCTGTTTCTGGGAAATGCCCAGAAGCGCGCGCATTCAGATGCCTACTCGGGAGGCGCGCGCGTTAGACTGAGAGAAGTGGAGGCACCCACTTCTGGGCAGTACCTGCAAGTCAGCGGGTTCAAGGGATTGCCTTGACCCTAAATTATAGAACTTTTTCCCCTGCAGTAAACGTTAGCACAGAAACATGGAATTGAAGGACAAGATGGAAGGCGGACGATTCTGGTAATAAGGGTCGGACGCGCACGCTTTAGGCCAAGAAGGCCGGAGGCGCGCGCTTCCTACCCTTTTTACCAGAATGCCCAGAAAACAGATATAAAAACACCAAAAGCAGAAAATGCAAGTTTAACCCTCTATGTCCCCAGCAGAGTCGCCACTGTAGATACCCCGGGGGAACCGCGGCTTGGCTAGAGCGCGTGAATTAACCTAGGATGTCTACTTGATTTTAAGAGTCGCCACCTATGTTTTAGAGGAACATAAGAAAAACCTAAAAAGAGCCAATTTTATATACAAAACCAGAGATTCGGGAAAAGATGGGTTCGGGGGTTAGGTGACGGAGTGGGAAGTACTTAAACACCCACTCCGCCCCGCTTACGCGGGTCTTGCTACTTTTGGTGTTCTAATATTAAATGTCCTTCAATTTATTGATATAAAAATGTGTGCTAACAATTGAGATGAGAAGAAAAGGGGGAATAAAAAGAATGATTTTATTAATTAAATTATGCTAAAAATTTACATGTTGAATATGCTAAACAATTACATAAGAAATGAAATGGAATTTAATTAGTGTTTGGAATGTTGGAATGTAACCTTGACCAAACTTCAATAGTGAAGTAGCCTTTTGGTTGTATTCTTTTTATGGAGATTGCATACTAGTAAGACATAAATAAAAGAGAAAGAGAAAAGTTGTACATTTAGAAAAGAGAACTTGAAACTTTGACTTGAAAGTGGTGTTATTGTAGAGAAATGGTTGTGTAGAACTTTGTGTAGAGTTTTGTTGTTAAAACTCTTGTTGGGAGAATTTGTGTAGAGTTTGTGTATAGAGAAAGTGTTCAAGGTCTAAAAATGAGGTCCCTTTCCAAGGTAGGAGATGATGGTTTTTATAGGTAAAATTAGGAGGGAAATTGGTCAATCCATGTGAGATGGAATTGACCAATAGAAAATAAGATAAATAAAATAATAAATGAAATAAATAAAAGAAAATTAAATAATAATAAAAAGAAATATTTTGTTTTTATGAAGAATGGCTAGAATAAAGGATTTGAGAGTTATGAAATAAGGGGGAATGAATGTGGATGTAAAAAGGAGGTGTTTGTGATCAAGAAGAGATTTTCTAAATAAGAAAAGGGAGGGAAAAATGTTGCTATCCGTTACTGCCAAAGTGGGAAGCGCGCGGGTCCGGCCTCTTGGACTAAACGCGCGCGCTCCCCATGACTATTACGGGAGGCGCCCGCGGGTGAGAATAACAGAATGACAGAATGACTCTAAAAGTTAACTCTGTTATGCAGTTTAGTCCAAAACTAACGGAATCAGTTAGGAACTTAACGAAAGTAATAGAAATTAACAAAAACAAGTTAAATAAAAATACTATGTATGCAATCGGGGTGAGAGGTCCAAAACGGGGTGTCTACAGGAATTTCAAGTGGGTGACTTTCCGGAGGCAATTGTTGACATACTAATGGGAAATTTGCATAAAACCTTGGACCAGTAGCGAGCACACGCTGAATATCCGTTTGGTGAAAGAACTAAAATAGAAAACGACCTTTCCCAATTTGTTTAACAAAAAACCCCTTCCTCGGCCTCCAAATATTCGCCATACGGCTTCGTATCAAGTTGAAATTGATGGGCATATCAGAAAGACATAACCCATTATCCGGAGGGGCTGGAGGGAGATTTCCGGCATCAAGGATGAGAAAGCCGTCCTCTTCCAAAGTCATAGTGAGATTTGCCATTGAAGAATCCATACATTAAATCTATCCTATTGAAATTACAAATTTTATCAGTATAAAGCTTTCATTAAAAATTGCAAAATTTTGAAAATGGTAAGTTTTTAATAATTTGAATTAGTGGCACTCAAGTCATATCAACAAATCTACTCCCTCCGTCCCAGAGTAAGAGTCCTACCTGTTGAATAATGATTCAGTTTGCAACAGCTAATTAAGTCACATTTAGGAGTTACCAGGAGTTTTAAGGCTAATAAGTTAGTGCTAATAAGTTAGTGGTGTTAGTGGACAATTATTGCATTTAGTTCATAGGATTAATGTCCTAGTTAGTGGTCTCATGAGTTACATATTTCGTACTATTTATATGCATGATGTGGTAACATTTTCTAGTGAAGACATCAATAATATTTTAGTATTTGTCTTGTTTTAACATAATACTTGCAGAATTCTTCCCTCATACCAACAAGTTTGGTATCCAGAGCTTGAGTGATCCAAATACAAGTGAGGTAAACACCCCAAACACAAATTGGGAGAGTACAATGGCAAACAATGGAGCCAAACCCTTCATCCCAGCAACTGATTCCTTTTTTCAAAGGGGAGAAATCCCACCTTTGGAGCCTCAAAATGCAAACCATGTTTCGGTCTCAAGAGCTATGGGACTTGGTGGAGACCGGGTACGTAGAGCCAACACTGGCGCCGGTGGAACCTGACCAGCGGTTGCGAGAAAATCGTAAGAAGGATGCAAAAGCTTTGTTCTTTATCCAGACGTCATTGGATGAAGAAATTTTCCCCAGTATTTCGAATGCTACAACGGCAAAGGAGGCGTGGGATACTCTTAAGCAGAAGTATTTGGGTGATAAGAAGGTAATCACCGTAAAGTTACAATCCCTCCGTCGTGATTTTGAAACAATGGCTATGAAAGACAAGGAGTCCATGAAAGATTTTTTGTCTAAGGCGTCTGCAATTGTGAATCAAATGAAATCGTATGGTGAGACGGTCGATAATGAAACTGTTGTGAGCAAGGTCCTAAGGAGTCTAACTTCAAAATTTGATCATGTTGTTGCTGCAATTGAGGAGTCAAAGGACTTATCAACTTATACCTTTGATGAGTTGATGAGTTCGTTGTTATCTCATGAAGCTAGAATTGGAAAATCTCATGAAAAGGTAGAGGAGAAGGCTTTTCAAGCTAAGGGGGAGTTTTCGTACAATCAAATTTATGAAAATTCTGGAGGCCGAGGCAGAGGTAGAGGTCAAGGTCAAGGCCAAGGCAGAGGTCAAGGTAGAGGTTATGGTAGAGGCAGAGGTGAATCTTATGGTCAAGTTCGTAGTGGTGGCAGGAACGGAAGAGGCCTATTTGGTGACATGCGTCAACACAAAGCATCAATACAAAGCTGATATTGCAGCAAATTCGGACATAAAGAAGTAGACTGTTGGAGCAAGCATAAGGATGAGAAAAATGTTGTCAATTTCACAGAAGAGGTGGAAGAGGACAGTAAGTTGTTTATGACCCATTCTCCTATTTCAAGTTCTATGAATGATGTTTGGTTTATCGATAGTGGGTGCTCGAATCATATGTCCGGTTCACGTTCTTTGTTTAAAGATCTTGATGAAACGCAGAAAAGTGAAAGAATTATAAAATCTCTTCGTACGTGATGACGCCCTAAGTTTCTGGGGTCACGGAGGTAGAACTCCAATATAGCTGTCTCTTGATCCTGATCACAACACAAACAAGAACACCGTTAAGACCAAGGCCGGGTTGGAATCCGGCTTAGGCCATCGGGTGTGAGAGTAAGATCTCTGAGGAAAACCTAAGTAGAAAGCTTGTGAAAGCCTTGTGTGTGTGAATAGGATAGAGCACGTACCTGGCCCTTTGGGGCGGGTAGGAGTATTTATATGAGTAGAAGGAGGAGGTAGGTTTAAGGTACTAACCGCCCTTGTACCGGATGGACACGCGGCAGGTCCTCATTGGCAAGGCCAGGGGAGTGGCTGGGAACGTGGCGTGTTGTCAGGGAAACATGGTTCCACCACCAACCGTTATGGTATATCAGGTACGAACAGGTAACGTCTGTGGTACGTTTGTGACAGCTGGCTGATGTGGGCTCCGGGCAGGAAGTTGAGTGATCAACACGGGACCCTAAGAATAGCGGGAGGCAGAGCTACCTCAGTTATGGTTACCAGGAAGCCCGGATCTCTCGGGCTTACTCGCTTGCGGGCTTATCCGGTTCGGTGTGGTCGAGCTCGCTTGTACTGGCTTTGAACCGGGTCCGGTGTGGTCGAGCTCGCTTGTACTGGCTTTGAACCGGGTCCGGTCTGTGATGCTCGGTCTTATCAGTGGCCCCTAACTCCGAGGGTCAGCTTATTTATGAGCGGCGCGAGGAGTTACACTTCCATGGCTCGGCCCGGGTAACCCTTAGTAAATACGGGCACGGAATATCATGGGACGGGAGTCTTACGATGGTGGTTGACGATAGGACAGTGGGCCCCTCGAGTCAGGCTAGTGACGTAGCTGTCAGGTCCTTGATATGACAAGGAGCACGCTCATTAAATGCGAACCGTCATTGGAATTCGAAAAAAGCTGATTCCCGCCTCTTCGTTCTCCGGGTCTATGCCGGGTCGTTCCGGATCTTTGGACAAAACCCGACCCATTCTGGGGATATAAATAACCCTAACTGGCTTATTCAAACACCTTCGGTAATTTTAATCTTTGGCCATCGCTCTTGAGAGAAACATTGCTGATAACGACGTTGATTTGCTTCTTCTGTTTCCTTAACTCGATCAATTTAACAGGTAGTGCTCCCCTTTTTATTTTCGTCGCTGGTTTCTGATTACTAACTTTTCGTCTTTGGTCCTCTCCACCGTTCATCGGGGGTAGATATTTAAAACGCCGTGTTTTCATAACTTATAACATCACGAACCAAGCTTTTAACTTTTAACCACCGAGTCTCCGATTTCTAACCGGTTAATTTGTCTCTTTCTTAGGAATCCTGGGTCCATCTTTGATTTTTTTAAAGTTTTGTTGAAAAAGCCTCTGACTGTGATTATGGATGAATTGGACCTGGGGAGAATGCTTCGTCCGGACCTTTTCGGTTGTTGTCAACGAACGGGAGGGATTTATCGGTACCTGATAAATGCCTGGAAAAGGCTTTCCCGGGATGTTTTTATGACCATAGGGATAGTCTATGAGTGGGACTCCTGGATCCTACCCCTACTGTGGGAGACAGGCCCCTCAGTTCATTTTGATTCGGGGAGAATGAGGGTAATAGGGGGCGAGGAACAGTTAGGGGTTTTTGTGAAAGCGGTTTTAACTCGATTCCCCGATAATGTAGATATGGCCGGTAACGCTAGAAGGTTGGTGAGGTTAGGTGGAGGCCGCGTGTCTGCAAGCGGCTCTAATGCTCAGTCTTGGTTGGATGTCCCTCTGGATGACGATTTGCCCGTTCAAGGCCATGACCGCGACGTTTCCGTGGATGCTGGGGTGATTGAGGTGACCAGCAGCGGGGATGCTTCAGAGCGGGCTGATGATGGCGATGAATTCTTATTGGACGAACCTGCCCGTGACGTCGTGGGAGATGGTTCTTTAGACACTCAATCGGACTCACGCGGGCAATTGGAGAGGTTGGCCCCTGAAACTGCTCGCAAGGTCAACTTGCTTCGCTCCCCCGTTAGGATCGTAGATTCCTTTCCTGAGGGCCCTGATAACAGGAGGACCAGTCAAACAGGTGCGTCTAGCTCTGGTGCGGGTTTGAGGGACGAGAGCGAGGAGGATGGTGGTGATGAGTATTTATCGCAGTTCCGCGTCGACCCCAAAGTCTACCTTGTCTACGGTCTTATTGAATACGAGTCTCTTATGGGTGGGAGATCAATGACTCCTCCCTTGATCCGGGCCGAGAACCTTGCCTGCATATTCTACCCGGCTCAGTTCGAAAATGGGCTGCGCCTTCCTTTGGATCCATTTATTTATGAATTTCTTGAGTTCACCCATTGCCTCCCCATGGACTTGACCCCGAATGCCATTCGCTATCTGGTGTCCTTTATAGTCGTAAGCCGCATGTTGGGGTATGAGCCTTCTTTGTCCGCGCTCCATATTTACTTCACCCATCAAGTTACTGCGGGCTGCTTGAGCTTAAAGACCAAACCGCGGTCTGAGAAGATTTTTTCTGCTGCTACTAACAAGTTCGATCAGTGGCAAAGATATCCCTTCGTTATTCAGAACCGTTTAGGCTGGCCATTCCCTCGCCCTGACAATTTAGCACCGATTTCGATGTCCCGCCAAAATTTTCCTGACCCGGAGGAAGGCCGAGATCTGAGCGCGGCGATGGAAGCCTATCTTGCTCAGTTTATGAAGAGGGTTACCCTGGACGACCAGTCGGTTGTGGAGACTCCTCAAGTTTACGATGTCTCGGCAATTATTAGCGATGAAGAGCTCCTGACCTTCACCGGGGTGGCCCCGAGGCGCGCTTCTGGCCCCGAGCCTAGGGTTATCATGGCCCCTCTGTTGCGAGATCCTGATTGGAAAGTTCATCAATCATTTGCTTTCCTTTCTGATTGCTCTGCCTGTAATTCGGGGGAGACTTGTCCAGACCCTGGTTTACTCGGTCTCTTTCATTATACACTTTCATACTATTTTCTTGTCTTTTTTGCTTTGTTTTCATCTATCTGACTGCTGCTCTTGTTCGCAGATCCAACCGACACGTTGCCTCCCAAGACCGCAGCAGAAATTAAGGTCGCAGCCAGGAAAGCCGCAGCTCTTGAAAAGCAAAGGAGAGCTGATGCTATGAAAGGGGTGGAGGCTCCTGGGGTCAAGATCCCTGTTACGGACAAGGTCGATAAGTCCGGGGCAGTGGTTTCTCAGCCGCAACTGACCCGAAACCTGCCTCCGAATCCCCGCCAAGGCGCTGGCTGCGGTAAATCTGTGATTGGAACCGGCCATTCTTCCCAAGCTTCTGGCGTAGGTCTATCTGCTCCCGAACCCACGAAGAAACGCTCTGCTATCGGGGATCCAACGTCCCCTCAGAGGGATAAATATCAGAGGGTTGGCTCTTCCTCCGGTGATTTCACGGTCTTATCTCCTTCGAGAGGGACCCTATGCTCCAATTTATTTCCGGTGGAGTCAATTGAGGATAGAGAGCGCGCCCGGGAGTTCGGGCTTAAGATATCCAAGGCCCCTGAGGTGTATGGGGTGGATCTACATAGCCGCCGGAGCGCTAATGCCTATGTTGGTGATGGGCTGATGCACCGTCTCTATTTTCCAGATTACCAACAGAAGGTCTTGGCTGCTTCGAATCCTATCGCCGCCGCGGGCAACGTTGGCCTGTGTTTGACCGAGGTTTGTTTTTGACTTGGATTTTACATCGTGCTTCTCTCCGCACCGTAGTCTAATCACCTTTGTTATTTGCAGATTGCCAACGAGGTTATCTATCTGCGGACTCAACATGAGGCTGACGCCGCCGTGATCGCGGCGAGGAATACTGAGCTGATGGCGGCGAGGGAGGAAGTCCAAAAGTTGACCAAGACTGTGGAGAGCGCCGGCCAGGAATTAAAGAGCAAAGATGCGGAGGTCGTTAGCGCGGCCAAGGAGGTATCTAAATTGAGTAGTGATCTGGCCGCTGCTCGAGAAGCCAAAGAGCGGGCTGAGGCTGAGAAGGCGAGTGTTGATGCTCACAATACTGAGCTCCTGAGGTCTTTGGAGGCGGAGAGGAGGAAATCCGAGGAGCTGTCCAACAGAGTGGATGAGCTGGACGGCAAACTTCTTGACCAAATGCGCTATGAGAATGAACGAGAGCGGGTCTTGGAGGAGGAGAGGGGCAAGGCGGTTGCTGAATTCAAAGAGTCCGCAGAGTATTCTGAAAAATTATCCGTCGCGGGCAATGAGCAGTACGAACAGGCGGTGCACACTATTGCCCGGAATCTGGAGGCCACTGGGAAATACACTGCTCAAGAGATCACTATCCTTTGTTCTATCGTGGCCACGGATCCGGAATGCTTTAATGGTCATTCCTTAGTGCCTTTTGCCGATCATCAGCTTGAAGCCTTGCCCGAGTCGGTTTGGAATGCTCTGCCTCCGGTTTCACCTGTAACCGTTCAACCCTTGATCAAAATGATAGATGACTTGCGGTTTACAGGTGATGAATCTTCCTTGTCTCCGGCCGCGGCTCTAGAGAAGGTATTTGGCCCTAATGGCCCCTTCGTTGAAGGTATTGTTCTTCCCTTTTCAACTTTTGCCTCCGCTCTAGCCGAAGCCTCTGAAGCTCAGGCTCGTTCTGCAGCTGACCATACTGCCTCTGATTCTGTTCCAGAAGTGGAAGTCAACCCGCCGCCGGGCAGCTGAAGATCAAACCGGGCTGCGTCCTGGGACTTTTTTGTAATAGTATTAGATTCCATGAACTTGAACACTTGACTCCATGTTTATCTGATTTTGTAATGTATTTAATTGCTCTTCTTTTGATCCCCATACCTCCTTGTCATTTACTTTCGTTGTATTTTATTGCCCTTGTTGCTGGCTGCCTTGGAGTTGCCAAGCATTTATTGTTCTTTCTTGAACACTTTGTTTGGTATTCATTGTTATTTCCCTCGGTGGGCTTACGGTCTAGCTCGAGGGCGTATGACCACGCATCGTTCATGAGGATTCATGCAACGGTATTTCCCTTGGCGGGCTCACGGTCTAGCTCGAGGGCGTATGATCGTGCATCATTCATGAGGATTCATGCAACGGTATTTCCCTTGGCGGGCTTACGGTCTAGCTCGAGGGCGTATGACCGTGCATCGTGCATGAGGATTCATGCAACGGTATTTCCCTTGGCGGGCTTACGGTTTAGCTCGAGGGCGTATGACCGTGCATCGTGTATGAGGATTCATGATGATCTTTCATTTCAATGGGACAAACATAATATTATTGATCTTTCATCTTTTTTTCCGCTCATAGAGTCGTACATCAAAATTACAATGTATAAGATAGAAAATAGGCTTTCTAATGACAGGGGGGAAATACAATCTTCAAGGGTAATACTTCTTCAAGTGGTCGCTGTGCCAAGCGTTCTTTAAGTCCTTCCCTTCTTTGGTGAGGAGTCTGTAAGTCCCTTCTTTGATTATGCGGGCAATCTGATAAGGCCCTTCCCAGTTGGGCGAGAGCTTGTTATACCCGGGCTGTCTCCCCGTGACTTCAACTTTTCTTAAGACCCAGTCTCCCACGGAAAATGACCTCTTGTTCACCCTTTTATCGTGATGGATTTTGGCCTTTTGTTTATAATTGACCATCTTTGTCCGTGCTTCCAACCGTTTTTCTTCAAGAAGGTCTAAGTCTTTTCTCCGGGCTTCCTCATTCCTTGTTTCATCAAAATGGGCGACCCTGTAGGTGGGTAGGGCTGCCTCTACGGGCGCGACCGCCTCTGATCCATATGTCAAGGAAAAGGGAGTTTCTCCCGTTGAATTCCTCGTTGTGGTTCGGACAACCCATAGAGCAGTACTGAGCTCCTCCATCCAGCGACCACTTCTTCCCTTCAAATTTTTGTGCAAAGTGGTCATAAGCAACTTATTTGTGGCCTCTGCCTATCCATTTCCCTGCGGTCTTGCGACGGAGGATTGTCGATGTTCTACGTTGAGTCTCTTACATTCCGCCGTAAACTTGCTTTGGAACTGAGGTCCATGATCGGAGACGATAGCCCGCGGCAAACCAAACCGACAGAATATGTGGTCGTGGATGAACTTGATAATACTTGCTTCCGTCGTGCTAGTTAGTGCCTTGGCCTCTACCCATTTTGTGAAATAATCTACTGCGACCACTACCATTTGCGCTCCGCCGGACGCTTTGGGATAAGGCCCAATCAGATCAATCCCCCACATATCAAATGCCCAAGTTGGGACTACCAGGCTCTGCTCCGTGGATGGCTGCCTTGGTATGTTGGCGAATCTCTGGCATTGATCACATTTGCGGACATATTCCTCTACATCTTTTTTCATTGTCGGCCAGTAATACCCGAGGAATCTGATTTTATCGGATAGTGTCCGGGCACCGGGATGTCCTCCACACACACCTTCGTGAACTTCGTATAACAAGTTGGTGACTGTTTCGGACTTGACACACCTCAGCAGTGGTTTGGTGAAGGATCTCCGATAAAGTACGCCATCAATGATCGTGTTTCTGGCGGCTTGTCTTCTCAAAACTTTTGCTCGATCCGAATCGCTGGGAAGGATCTCCTTGTCTATGTATTCCAAAATCTCGTCTACCCAATCCTTCTCGGGCTCCCCTATTTGGTGGATCTCTACCCTGTCAATGGCCGGGCGTTCCGTAAATTCTATCCAACAGTCCACACTAAGCTTTGCGATGTCTTCGTTTGTGATTCTCGAAAGCAAGTCCGCCTCGGAGTTTTCAGCCCGGTTAACTTGGCTCAGCTCGTGGTAGTCGAATTCCCTCAACAGGTTTGCTGCCAGTTCCTTGTACTTGAGCAGCACCGGGTGATTTGTCTCATACTCCCCTTTAACCTGATTTACCACTAGCTGTGAGTCGCTCTTCACGATCAAATTTGAGACCTTCATGTCCCGGGCTAATTCCAAGCCCGCTATCAATGCCTCGTACTCGGCTTGGTTGTTGGAGACCGCGAACTTAAATCTCAAGGCTCGTTTAAACCTTTGACCTTCCGGGGCGATCAATAGGATTCCGGCGCCACTAACAGTTTTTCCCGAGGATCCGTCAACGCTTAACGACCAACAATACTCCGGTCTTTCCCCATCATCCATGGCCTTGCCCCGATTTTTCTTTGCTTTATCGGGCTGGACTTTGTCCGCTTCGCTTTCCTTTACTTCAAACGTAGTTTCTGCCACAAAGTCCGCCAGTGCTTATGCCTTGATGGTCTTTCGCGGGGAGTAAGTAATTTGGAATTCAGTCAGTTCTATAGACCATGATAGCATTCTTCCCGAGGATTCGGGCTTATGGAGCACTTTCTTCAGCGGGGTATCCGAATAAACCGTGATTGGGTGGGCGATGAAGTATGCCCGCAGCTTCCGAGCGGCTATAAGCAAGGCGAAAGCCAGCTTTTCAATGTTCAAGTAGCGCCCTTATACCGCGGATAGTGCCTTGGAGACATAGTACACGGGATTCTGAAGGTCGTCCTTTTCCCTTACCAAAACCGCAGCCACGGCGTGATCTGTTGCGGCCAGGAAAACGTAGAGTTCTTCACCCAAAACGGGGCTGCTCAACAGCGGCGGCTTTCCCAGGTAAGCTTTTATTTGCTCAAAAGCATTCTGGCAGTCCTCGTTCCATTCAAAACCCTCATTTTTTCCTCCTTTCAAAGTTTTAAAGAAAGGTAGGCACTTTTCTGCTGACTTGGCGATTAACCTCCCTAGGGCCGTGATGCGGCCATTCAGCTTCTGTACCTCCTTTACACATCTGGGGGGCCGCATGTTTATTAACGCCATGATCTTCTCCGGGTTTGCCTCTATCCCTCTTTGGTTCACCATGAAGCCCAAAAACTTCCCTGCCTTTACTCCAAAGGCGCATTTGGATGGGTTAAGTTTCATGTTGTTTCTCCGGAGGCTGGTGAAGGTTTCTGTTACATCAATGTCGTGAGAGGTTTCCTTGGTCTTGATAACCATATCGTCGATATAGGCCTCCAGGTTCCGGCCTAACTGATCATCAAAGACGATTCCTACCATCCTTTGATATGTACCGCCTGCATTCTTGAGGCCAAACGGCATGTTGTTAAACGTGTAGGTTTTGCCCGCAGCATAGAAAGCGCATGACGGGACGTCATCCTCCTTCATTTTGATTTGATGGTAGCCCGAGTATGCATCTATAAAGCTCAACACCCTATGCCCGGCAATAGAGTCTACTAATTGATCGATCCGGGGAAGAGGGTAACAATCCTTAGGGCAGGCCTTATTCAAATCGGTGAAATCCACGCACATTCTCCACTTTCCATTTGCTTTGGTTACCATGACGACGTTGGCTAACCACCTCGGATATTTGATCGGGCTTATGATTCCTGCTTTCAGCAGCTTATCTACCTCGACTTTGATCGCCGCTTTCTTCTCCGGTGAAAAGTATCTTTCTTTCTGGAGGACCCGGGTAAACGTGGGATCGATATTCAGTTCGTGTTCGATCACCTCTCTGCTTATCCCCTCCATATCCTCTACGGTCCAAGCGAACACGTCTAGGCTTCTTCTCAACAATTCTATCAACACCTTCTTTTCCTCTGCGGGGATCTCTAGCCCGACCTTTATTGTCTGCTCGGGGTATGCCGGGTTTATGACCACATCTTCCAAAGCGTCATTAGGGCGAATATCTGCAACTTCTCGGTCATGCAGTGAATCAATTACGATATTGACATGCTCGGTTTCGGCGGCTATACGGCGGGCTCTCCTGCTCCGCTTGAATTCTGCCCTCGTGGAGTGGAAAGACAACGTCCCGATCATGGTCGTGCCTGCGACCTCTTTTTCACTTGCTTTGGCCCTTTTTGCCTCCCTCGGGCTTCCCAGTCTTTGCTTTGCTGCGCTTTCCTTCCTCTTCCTTTCTATTACTTTGAGGAAGAGCTCGGGCTTATTCTCGATACACGCGATCCCTGCAGGGGTACTGAACTTGATTTTCTGGTGAGGGATTGATGCGACGATTCCAAGGGCAGCCTGAGCGGTCACTCCCAAGATTGCGTTGTATTGGGATTTCAGATCGATCACCATGAACGTGACACGGGCTGTTTTTTCGAACGGCCTCTCTCCAATGGTTACTTCGAAGTCAATGGTCCCTTTTGCGTAGACCGTATGATTCGTGAACCCTTCCAACAAGCCCGCATATGGGGTTAAGTGCGCCTCCGACATCCCCATTTCTTCTAAACAATGGAAGTAAAGTATGTCCCGTGAAGCCCCGGTATCAATGAGGACTCTTCCAATATCCGCTCTACCAATAGCCATCTTGATTGTCAATGGCTGTGTTGAATGGAAAAGAGTGGATGCCAGTTCACTCCTTCTGAAACCGATCATTTCTTCTTACTCGGGCGGATAAGTGGGTATCAGGAATACTTTTTCCAGTTGTCTAATCTGGGCGGAAAGCTGTGTATTGCTTGGGGCTTCCTCTCCTATGTACTGGATGTCATAACGTCCTTCCCCGTCTGCACCATTGTCTCTGACGTATTGAATATTTCCCCGCGGGGCTTCTCCTTTACTGCTGGATCCCGTGATCCATTTCTTCAATTCCCCGGCCTCCACCTTTTGTTGTATTATTTTCTTTAGCTGGAAACAGTCATCCGTAGAATGCCCGTGGCTTTCATGGTATCCACACCATTTCTTTTTGTTCGCCTCGTAAGGCTTTCTCTCCAGTGGTGGTGGTGGAGGTAAAGCTTCTGCCCGTAATATCTCAGTTCTCGGTGCGATTAAAGGGGTGAAAGCACTGTCATCGCCTCTTTTAAAGTTGGGCATGCCTCTTGGTCTGCCTCTACCTCGGCCACCATTGTTTCCCGAGTAGCCTGAGTGATGACGAGGGTCATAAGCGGGCTCGATTCTTTCCCTTACGCTCCTGCGGGCATCAGCCATAAATGCGGGCTCTACTCCGGCCATAGCGATGGCCCTGTTATACATCTCTTCTGTCCCCTCGGGTTTTCGGCAAGCAAACTCCTGCCTCAAAGTATGGGATGTTAATCCCCCTAGGAAGCATAGCTCGATGTCGTTCCTTGTTAGATCCACAATCTGTTCGGTCATTTTCCGGAACCGAGTGATGTATGCCTTTGTGTTTTCCCCGTGATATTGCTTAACGCCACACAGATCCGACTTCGGTCTTGCGGCCTCCCCAGCGCCCGCGAACGAGTTCAAGAATGAAGTTCGCAATTGCTCGTAGCTGCAGATAGAGCGCGGTTTATGGGCCAATAACTACCCCAATGCCTTCCCTTTAAAGGTGGAGGCGAGGGTTTTGCACTTCACGGCCTCGTCTGTCAAGAATAGGGCAATCTGCCCTTCAAACCGCCCAACATGGCTTTTTGAGTTAGATGAGCCGTCATACGCATCTAGCGTGGGTACCTTTCCTCTCTGGATCGGGGAATCATTGATCCATGATGCGAAAGCGTCCATGGGTCCAACGCACTTTGTTACGTTTTGCTTGGACTCCCATAGCTCCGCGACCATTCTTTGAAACTTTTGATCCATTATATCCCCCGTTTTAGCCCTTTTTAATGTTTCTGTAATTTTTTCATCGTTTTTAACAACTGCCTTTCCTTTAGATTGGCCCCTAGTCTTTCTGGGCTGTGATTCTCCCTCCTCACTCTCCCCTTCTTCTTCTCCGCTCTCCTAGTCATCGTCCACGAGGATTGTCCGCCTTTTTCCTCCTATAATCCTACTGGCTCTGCTCTTAGAGCTCGTCAGATCATGGGTTTTTGATTTTTCAGGGGGGCTTCTAGCATTGGCCTCGGCATTAAACAGCTCCTCCAGGGCTAGATTCAACTGCAGCCCTTCCTCTACCAGATTCTGCCTATCTGTAAGGATCTGGATTTTCTTTTGGATTTGATCAGGGGTGAGGGGAGTGACGGGAGTTTTTTGAGTTTTGAGGGTTTTGGAGGTCTCTATACGATCTCTCAGATCTGCCTCTCTCCTTGCCCTTTGAGAGGGGGTATAGGAGTTGCCACTAAGAGTCTTGTTTCCCAATCTGGCGAATACTGATCCCTGGGGAAGTTGTCCCGAAGGGCTAGCATTTGGGTTGACTTCTTTCCCAGTCATTGTGAAGATTTTGTATGTCGAAAATCAACAGAAAAGACGGGGTACCTTTTTAGAACCGTGAAAGACGGAAGAACCAAATGAGGATTTGAAATGAATTAGATTGGAAAAGCAAACGAAGCAAGAAGATTGTACTGGGAAGATTTTCGTTTCCCGAAATGGAACCACTGATGACGCCCTAAGTTTCTGGGGTCACGGAGGTAGAACTCCAATATAGCTGTCTCTTGATCCTGATCACAACACAAACAAGAACACCGTTAAGACCAAGGCTGGGTTGGAATCCGGCTTAGGCCCTCGGGTGTGAGAGTAAGATCTCTGAGGAAAACCTAAGTAGAAAGCTTGTGAAAGCCTTGTGTGTGTGAATAGGATAGAGCACGTACCTGGCCCTTTGGGGCGGGTAGGAGTATTTATATGAGTAGAAGGAGGAGGTAGGTTTAAGGTACTAACCGCCCTTGTACCGGATGGACACGCGGCAGGTCCTCATTGGCAAGGCCAGGGGAGTGGCTGGGAACATGGCGTGTTGTCAGGGAAACATGGTTCCACCACCAACCGTTATGGTATATCAGGTACGAACAGGTAACGTCTGTGGTACGTTTGTGACAGCTGGCTGATGCGGGCTCCGGGCAGGAGGTTGAGTGATCAACACGGGACCCTAAGAATAGTGGGAGGCAGAGCTACCTCGGTTATGGTTATCAGGAAGCCCGGATCTCTCGGGCTTACTCGCTTGCGGGCTTATCCGGTTCGGTGTGGTCGAGCTAGCTTGTACTGGCTTTGAACCGGGTCCGGTGTGGTCGAGCTCGCTTGTACTGGCTTTGAACCGGGTCCGGTCTGCGATGCTCGGTCTTATCAGTACGGACCGAGGCGGTGAATTCAAGGCATTGGTGGAGAAACAAAGTGGAAGAAGTATAAAATCTCTTCGTACGGACCGAGGCAGTGAATTCTTATCTAATGAATTTACTAAATTTTGTGATGAAAATTGCATTCGCAGGGAGCTTACAGTGCCATACACTCCAGAGCAGAATGGTGTTGCGGAGCGTAAAAATAGAACAATTGTGGAAATGGCTAGATGCATGTTGAAAGCCAAGGGGCTTCCGGATCAATTTTGGGGAGAAGCGGTGGCAACTGCAGTATATATTCTTAACATCTCTCCAACAAAGGCGGTCTTGAATCAAACACCATATTCAGCTTGGTCGGGCAGAATTCCACGGGTAAGCCACTTAAGAATTTTTGGGTGTGTAGCTTATGCTTTGGTTACTTCTCACTATCCTCATAAACTTGACAAAAAATTAGAAAAATGTATTTTTGTCGGTTATAGTACTCAGTCCAAAGCATATAGACTATATAACCCCGTGAGTGGTAAAGTGATAATAGGCAGGGATGTGAAGTTCAATGAAGAGGAGAGTTGGATTTGGGATGAGAACAACGCAGCACCTAAAACATCTCTAGTGATTGATGAAGAAAAAGAATCTGCAGAAACAGAAAAAGTAGCTGCAGAGACAGAACTACCAGCAAGCCCAACAAGTCAGTCATCTAATGGAAATAGAAGCAGCAGTAGTGGCCCTCAAAATAGCAGCAACAATGTGTCAACCGGCTCTCAAAACTCTTCAAGATATCGTTCAGAAACTCCTGTGAAGTTGCGCTCCATTCATGATAAATATGCATCAAGTAATTTTGCTTTATATGTTTCTGATCCTATTTGTTATGAGGAAGCAGCAGGTAGTGAAATATGGAAAGAAGCAATGGCAGAAGAGATGTTTGCGATTGAGAAAAACAGAACGTGGGAGCTTGTTGACTTACCGGAAGGGAAAAATGTTATTGGCTTGAAATGGGTGTACCGTACAAAGTATCATGCTGATGGTACAGTTCAAAAGCACAAAGCTCGCTTGGTAGCCAAGGGGTACTCGCAACAACAAGGTGTGGATTTTGACGAGACATTTTCACCCGTTGCTCGTTTGGAGACTGTGAGAACTTTTCTAGCTTTAGCTGCACAACTAGAGTGGCCCGTGTACCAATTTGATGTTAAGTCTGCGTTTTTGAATAGCGAGCTAGAAGAAGAGGTTTATGTCTCTCAACCGGAAGGTTTTGTTGGTGAAGATGGCGAAAAATTTTACAGGTTGAGAAAAGCATTATACGGCCTCAAACAAGCTCTTCGAGCTTGGTACAGCAAGATTGATTCGTATTTTCTAGAGAACGGGTTTGAAAGGAGTAAGAATGAGCCTAATCTCTATGTGAAGAATCGAGGTAAAAATGATTTATTGGTGGTCTGTCTTTACGTTGATGACATGATTTATATGGGGTCGTGTGATTCTGTTATTGCTGATTTCAAGTCTGGAATGATGAAAAAAATTGAAATGTCAGATATGGGTTTGCTGCATTATTTTCTTGGGCTTGAAGTGAAACAGGGAGTTGATGGGATTTTTATTTCTCAAAGAAAATATGCCACTGATTTACTCAAACGGTTTAACATGCTGAATTGTAAACCGGCTTCGACACCAATGAATGTGAATGAAAAGCTTGTTATTGATGATGGTACAGGTCTTACAAGTGGAAAACTATTTAGAAGTGCAGTGGGTGGTTTGAATTATTTGTCTCATACACGGCCTGATATTGCATTCTCAGTTAGTGTGATTTCAAGGTTCATGCATAGCCCAAGCAAGCATCATTTTGGCGCAGCAAAACGAATTTTGAGATATGTTGCTGGAACAGCAGATTTTGGGATTTGGTACTAAAAAAATGCAAGTTCCAAGCTGGTTGGCTTTACAGATAGTGATTGGGCAGGTTGTTTGGATGACAGAAAAAGTACTTCCGGATATCTTTTTTCATACGGTTCGGGTGCAATTTCGTGGAGCTCAAAGAAGCAGGAGATAGTTGCTTTATCGTCATCCGAAGCGGAGTATGTTGCTGCAACAGCTTCAGCATGTCAAGCTGTTTGGTTGAGAAGGTTACTAGCTGATTTTCAGATAGAGCAAAGAGATGCTACAGAAATCTTTTGTGATAACAAGGCCACAATTACAATGACAAAGAACCCAGCATACCACAGTAGAACCAAGCATATAGATATTCGCCATCATTTCATACGTACTTTGGTAGCTGAAGGTGCAATCACAATGAAGTTTTGTGGAACAAAAGAGCAAGTTGTGGATATTCTTACGAAGTCACTACCACAAGCCAAGCATGATTATTTTCGTTTGAAGATGGGAGTTACAAAGTTTGAATCAAGGGGGAGTGTTGAATAATGATTCAGTTTGTAACAGCTAATTAAGTCACATTTAGGAGTTACCAGGAGTTTTAAGGCTAATAAGTTAGTGCTAATAAGTTAGTGGTGTTAGTGGACAATTATTGCATTTAGTTCATAGGATTAATGTCCTAGATAGTGGTCTCATGAGTTACATATTTAGTACTATTTATATGCATGATGTGGTAACATTTTCTAGTGAAGACATCAATAATATTTTAGTATTTGCCTTGTTTTAACATAATACTTGCAGAAGTCTTCCCTCATACCAACACTACCCCCCATTTGCACGCTTATTAAGAAATTATGAAAGTGATGTAAGTGTTGTGAGTGTAAAAGTAAAGTAGAAGGGAGAATGAGTGGGAGGGAATAGTAAGTTGATTGGTGTTGTGAGTGTAAAAGTAAAGTAAGAGAGAGAATGAGTGAGATGAATAGTAAAGATTCTTTGCCATTTTTAGAATAGGACTCTTACTCTGGGACGGACCAAAAAGGAAAATAAGACTCTTACTCTGGGTCGGAGGGAGTATTTATTATTTCCTATCATACTAATAATCTCTACTATACTCACATCAACTTAATTTATATAATCTCTTTAGTTTTGTATATCGATGTTGTTTTTCGACTGAGGAGGGAGTATAAAATATTTTGAGTGATTGAGATTTACTTTTTGATGTAACACACACTTTTTTCTTTTTGAAAGAGAAAATAAATTAATTTCATTCATATAAGACTCGATTTTCAGACGACATTTCATAAAAGTTTGTTTTTGAGGCTCATTATATAGATGAGAATTGCTAAAAGCACAAGTAATTCTGAAAAAACAATCTGCCACAATTTTGTATTACAGCAAAAAGTAAGTCAAAGCTAAAATTATTATCTCAAATCTATTATTTTCAGCGCTCAAAACAACGCTTTATAAACCTTATAATCTCTCATTCCATAGAATATAATTCTTGAAAATGACAGTGAAAGAAATTTAGCTAGGACTGTTTTTGGGTAAAGCCACTTGTGATCAGAGAAATACGATCACAACTGTCTTAACAACTGACACGACAACACGCACACGTTCAGAGTAAATAAAAATTGCAGCGGAATAAAATCAAACTCAGAATAAACACTTCAGCAAGAAATTCCTTGCTGGAAAACTTTCATTAATCAAAAGGTCTTGCAGAATACAAGACAATGAAAGAAACAAAAACAACGAAAAGATCAAACCTATTCTAGACTCCTAGAATAAACCAAACACTACAACACTTGAGTTCTTGATGAACAAGAACTTCAAGAAAACAAATGACTCCTCTAAAAAATCTGTGAATGCGTAAAAAATAAAATAAATACTACGTTTGTATTTATAGATGCGGCATATTTGAGGTGAAGATATTCTTGATCAATACTCAACCAATCACCTTCCAAGAAGAGAGTCCATCTTTACCTAAAATACAAAACACTAACTACCAAAGATAAACATTAGTAGGTTAGTCAAATAAATCATAAAAATAATAAATAACCCAAAATAAACTATTCCTAAATAATTAAAAGTAATTCCTAAATTAACACTAAACTAAATATATACAATAATTATTATCAGAATCACAAAGATACACAAAAATAAGTAAATGAGTATTTCATACTCTTTCAATCTCCCCCTATCTTTGTGGTTCTGATCAAAACATCCAAAACAACAATCTCTCCCCCTGAATTTGTACATTGGATTCTACTCCCCCTGAATATGAAGACCTCATCTTTTCTCATCTTTCTCCCCCTTTTTGAGAAGAACCATCAACCTCAAAAATACCTCTAAGAGCATCATAATTCTCAACTCATATCGCAGCAAACCTTTATAGACCAGAAAGTTCTGCAGAAGATGTACTTACCAGTTGACTGTCCAGTTGACTTACCAGTTGACTGTCCAGTTGAGTGACTAGTTGTCCGTACAGTTGCACGAACAAGTTGCTTTAGCACCAGCTGGATGCTTAACAACACAAATGCCTGAGCTTGATCAGAGCAGCGGCAAACAATCATTTTGTGTCACAATCACTCAGTGATTCTTCTGAATTCTCGGATATTTCTGCAAAAATGTTAGAGAGAGCATTTGCAAAATAGGAACAAGATGAGATGAGAGAAATGTAGCTAGAAAACATGAGGAAGAAGATATAAGAAACCATAATTCACAACCAGATTTGACATGAAGGAAATATCAAGGGAGGACAGAGATTCTTCCTAAGAACTCAGATAGGCCAAGGAGTAGGGAGAACCGAGAAACATCGAAGTACCTATTTAAATTCCAAAACAAACAAGGATTTTGATTTTAAAATTCAAACTTTACCCATGTTTTGTGATAAATTGTCTGTCCCAAAATTAAAACTTGCCAAATTCAACTGAATCCATTTATCCACAATGTACCATAAATTCCACCAACTGCACAACGAAACTTGAATATCACGCCATTAAATTATCGTTAATCACATGAAAAGCATCAATCTTTAACACATAAGAACAACAATTCAATTTGCTGATGGAAATACCAAGGAGAGAAAAAAACTTAGAAAAATTATGCCTAAACACATAAGTGAAAATTGTCTCAATTTTGGTGTGACATAGTATGATCAACTCAGTTCATAACTCGGCTTCAACTCACAAGAATTCAATGAGATTCACCTTCAATCATGCAGCCTCTAGAACACTCCCATTGAAGGCTTATGACTTATGAATCAGTTACGGGGAGGAGCTTTTCACTCTCACAATACAGTGTTACACCGATTCTCAAGTTATGTATGAATACACGTCAGCACGTTGCCTAAATGAGTAGTAACTTCAAAGATTGGAGGCAGCTTGTTTTCCCCGCAACCTTAGATTGAGTGCCCACTCCATGATAAACAACACGAAGGAATTAACAAGACAATTTTCATTATCAGGTTAAGAAGGGTCTCACATTCAAGGGTCAAAGCTCGGAGTCAAGGAACTGAAGGAGACCAAGTGGTCACAAGAGACAATCGTGCAAAGATGGATGCAATCAATACTAAATTTTATTTATTTATTTATTTATTTATTTATTATTTTTTTGTGACTGTAATATACAATTATACAGTTATGCAGTCAGTTGTCTGCACATTTGTGCAGTCAACAGGTATCACACAGTCCGAGAGAAAATCTCTCGAAATCCAAAGCCTTGGTAAAGATATCAGCAAGTTGATCCGTTGTGCTTACATGTTCTAGAGTAATGATTTTTTGTTCAACGAGATCTCTAATAAAATGATGCATAATATCTATGTGCTTTGTTAGGAAATGTTGTACCGGATTCTTGGCAATATTCTGGGAACTTAAGCTATCACAAAATACAGTCAATGTTTCACTTCTAAGACCATAATCCTTGATTATTTGGTCCACTCTCAACAATTGAGTACAACAAGTAACAACTCCCTTATATTCATTAGATAGCCTATGAACCAAGAACCTAATATCGTTCCTTTCAAATTTTACCACTTCCTCTTGCATGACATTGGTCCAATTATTAAATTTTAAAGTTTCTGACTCATCCTCATGCTTAAAATTAGCAACGAAACAACAAGAGCTTACCTGATGGTACGCGGATTGCATGCATACCAAACCGGCTAATTCCCGGTAATTTATTCGTTTTCCTCTTGTTTTTATTCCTCCATCCACTCCCCCAATGACCTGGGAAATTGGATGATCTCCATGTATCCTTGCAGTAGCCTCAGTGCCTCTGCTTTCCTGATCTTCAATGATTTCAGAATCTGAACTGGAATCTGCTGCTGTCTGACCATCTGTCATGGCAGTTGACTGTTCATCTGGTCTGTCAACTGACCTCACAAGTGTTAAATCTGCAGATTCTTTTGTACTCTTCTGTTCAGATTCATCATTAATCTGTTCAGGCTCCCAAGTGCAACCTGTAATACAATTCTCAACACAATTGACAATAAGATCAGGAGCATTATCAAAAATTGAGTTAAAACATGAATGATTTTCAACCAACTTGTAACAATGATCAGAGGATCTTACACCTTTCAAAACACATCTGTTTGAATCATCGAAGACCTCACAGATCTTCTTATCAAACTTGACATGTAGATCATCATCACACAATTGGCTTATGCTAATTAGGTTTGCCTTTAACCCATTAACATGCAAGACATCATGCAAGTTAGGCAAACCATTAACATTCAGCGTACCTTTGCCAATTACCTCACCTTGAGCACCTCCACCAAAATTGACTTTTCCACCTTTAAAGGCTTCATAGTCTTTGAAATGCTCAAGAGAGCCAGTCATGTGGCGGGAGCAGCCACTGTCAAAGTATCAGGCTCCTTCCATACTGCTCTTGAAGGAGGTAAACACTACTTGACACTTTAGAGTGTCCTTTCTTACCCATGTGGCTTTTGGAGCAGACTGCAGTTGACTGGGCAGTTGTGACTCCAACTGAGCCCACAACTGTCCTGTCAGGTGGCCGCTGTTCTTCTCTAAGACAAGTTCCTGTTTCAACTTGTAACAAAATGGACGTATATGTCCAGGGGCAAAACAATAGTGACACACGTATCTCCTTTTTCTATTTCTTCTGTTTTTGTGAGGAGACACGTGATTAACATTAAATCTCTCATTGTTTTTCGAAGTGCCCTCACCTTCCTTAACAAACACTGGATCTCCATAGCCTAAACCCGATTTTCCTTGGTTCCCCATGTTCAGAACCTCGTCCAATTTAGCCTTTCCATTGTTAAGTTTATTGAGTGTAATGGTTTCTTTTTCAAGATTGCTTTTATATTTCTCACACTCATTGTCTTTTTTGGTAAGCATGACTTCTAACCTAGCTATGGAGTCCTTTTGAGTATCACTTTCACTCGACAACCTCTCATTCTCAGCTTTTAATTTCAAATTGTTAGAGGTGAGTTTTTCATTTACCTTCTTGAACTCCTTGAGTTGATCCATTTGTTTGGACCATTCTGCAAACAACTCAACGTATGTATTATGGAGGTCCTCATACGTGGCACTATCCTCTTCCTCCTGATTGGATTCTTCAGATTCACCTGCAGAAGTGGAGTTAAAACATGTATACATGTTAGTACCATCTGAGTAGTCAGTTGTGCTGTCAGTTGACAACACATCCTCACTATCAGATTCACTGTCAGAAAGGGAGGATTGTGATGATCGTAAAAATGACAGGTTTGCTGTCTGATCGTCATCATCTGAATCACTTAAGGTTGCAGAAAAACTCATCCCTCTCTTTTTGAGTGTGTTAGCACACTCATTAGCATAGTGTCCAAATCCTAAACATGGTCTACACTGAACGGACTCAATATATGTTTTGTTTTCAGAAGAAAATTTGTTCTTACTTGTTTCTCTCTTGAATGATTCAATCTTAGGGGAAGAAGCAGTAACCTTATTAGAAAACCTTAGTTGACGTTTTTTGTTCAACATATTGTTGAATTTTTCAGAGATCAAGTCACATTCATCTTCCTCTAAGTTTGAGTCATCAATATCCTTTGATAATTCAACAAGATCTTTGGACACAGTAAGAGCACTAGCAAGAGAAATTGAATTTACTTTGCTAGTTTGTTGCATTTCAAGGTTCAATTCAAATGTAGTTAGAATACTTAGAACCTTTTCAAGACTCACGGTCCGAGTATCACAAGTTTCTTCAATGACAGAGACTTTGATGTTAAATTTTTCTGGGAGAGTTCTTAAAACTTTACTAACCAACCTTGCATTGGAGATGGATTCTCCTAATGCAAAGGATTCATTTGAAATATCCATTAATTTAGCAGAATAGTCTTGAATCGTTTCATTTTCTCCCATTCTTAAATTTTCAAACTCTGTCATCAATCTCCTTAATTTTGTTTGTTTGACACTATCAGACCCTTCACAATGAAGTTGTAAAATATCCCAAGCAGTTTTGGCCACGGTATGGTTAGAAAATAACCGATACAAATTGTGATCAACATGATCAGATATGGCAGCCATTGCCTTTGCATTGTAGTTTGCAAGGGCAATTTCTTCCGTGTTCCAATCTTGCTCAGGTTTTGGGATAAATTTTTTTTCCTTTTTCTCCTCACTAGTTTCAGGAGCTTTTGCTTTTGGATCAACTACTTCTATAGTAGGAGATGTATATCCCACAAGAATACTGACCCAAGCACGATGATCTATGTTTTTAATGTACATGATCATCTTAGCCTTCCAAATGGTATAGTTTGAACCATCTAGTGTAGGCGGCTTATTACGAATATGAGTACAGTCCATAATGGCTATTTTCAAGGATCACTTCTCAGTGTATCGAGATCAGGCTCTGGTGCCAATTGAAAGAAATTTAGCTAGAACTGTTTCTGGGTAAAGCCACTTGTGATCAGAGAAATACGATCACAACTGTCTTAACAACTGACACGACAACACGCACACGTTCAGAGTAAATAAAAATTGCAGCGGAATAAAATCAAACTCAGAATAAACACTTCAGCAAGAAATTCCTTGCTGGAAAACTTTCATTAATCAAAAGGTCTTGCAGAATACAAGACAATGAAAGAAACAAAAACAACGAAAAGATCAAACCTATTCTAGACTCCTAGAATAAACCAAACACTAAAACACTTGAGTTCTTGATGAACAAGAACTTCAAGAAAACAAATGACTCCTCTAAAAATTCTGTGAATGCGTAAAAAATAAAATGAATACTACGTTTGTATTTATAGATGCGGCATATTTGAGGTGAAGATATTCTTGATCAATACTCAACCAATCACCTTCCAAGAAGAGAGTCCATCTTTACCTAAAATACAAAACACTAACTACCAAAGATAAACATTAGTAGGTTAGTCAAATAAATCATAAAAATAATAAATAACCCAAAATAAACTATTCCTAAATAATTAAAAGTAATTCCTAAATTAACACTAAACTAAATATATACAATAATTATTATCAGAATCACAAAGATACACAAAAATAAGTAAATGAGTATTTCATACTTTTTCAAACAGTTATGCATAACCCTGACTCAGATCTCCATCGAGCGATTGTATGAACAATGACCAGCCTTAAGAAATGAGATTGGAGTACAATTCCATATTGATTGATGAATTTGTGAATCAAAAAGTACTTGTAAAGGAATGACAATCAGCTATTTATAAGAAAAACAACCAACTCTAATCCGTCTTTTTACTGTACAACTTACCCTAACTACAACTAAAATTTTCAAATGTTTTAATAAATTTTCACAATTAAATATTTTTCAAAAGTGAAATGTTCAGTGAATACAAAATTGATATTTATATTAACACAAAACAAGAATAGTAGATCGCTTAGGTTAATAGGTCAAAATTAACCAAATTAAACACAAGCCTCACTGAAGCGATATGAAATGTATAAATGTTGGATTTTCTTCCCTAGTTTGAGAATAAGATGCGCGACATACACCCAATTTTGACTATGATTTTATAAAAATACAATTTTTTTTCTTATCTTTGACAACAGGGAGAATCAAACCCTTGACCTCTTTGTAGGAGACAAGAACACATGACATGTGAGCTAAAACTCATTAATAAGAATACAACTTGAATGATCAAAGAAAGAAAAAAATAAACTTGTGTATTTGCACGAAACTACTGAAGGTGTGCGCAGTTATATCTAACACCACAATTATTTAGCAGAATACGCTTATAAAGATATAAATTCAAGCAATTAGAAAATCCAATCTTACAAATATACTAACATATCCCACTTGTTTAGTAAAGAAATTACGCGTACAAATTTATTTCCCGGTCTTGTTAGACACAATTCATCATAGTCAAGTACACACTTTGATGACATTACTTAAGAAAGCTCAAGCTCGCAGCGCCTTATTTCAGCAACTGCTTCTTCATGATGGTGATGAATTCATTCATAGCTTCCTCCTCGCTTGTCCCTGCAACATCCCACGTACATTGAGTCAAATTAATAATACTCCATCCCCTTTATAGATTTATCCTATTTTGGCTTTTTATAGTCGACATAAATGAACTTTGATCAAACACTGATGTAGATCTAAAAATTGTACTACCTCCGTCCCAGAGTATATGTCCACCATCCCATTTGCACGGAGATTAAGAATGGTGGAAGTGATATAAGTGTTGTGATTATAAAAGTAAAGTAGGAGAGAGAATGAGTGAAGAGAATAGTAAGTTGATTGGTGTTGTGCGTATAAAAGTAAAGTATGCGAGAGAATGAGTGGGGGTATTAATAAAGATTCTTTATCATTTTTGGACGTGAACATATATTCGGGGACAGACTAAAAAGAAAATGTGGACATATACTATGGGACAGAGAGAGTAATTGACAAATCACAGACAGAGTATAAATCACAAAAGAGTTCTACTTCAACTTGTACGGTATAATTTTAAAATTTTAAAATTGTTGTTAATAGTATTTATAATTACTATAAATCAATAATAATTTTAAAAATTGGATACGAATGACAAAATTTTCATAAAATTATAGTTAAAATTTAATTGAATTGATTATAAAAGTGAAAGTGAGACTATCTTTTCGTACCGACATAACTATATGCTTAAAATAAGCGATTTTCTATATACCTTCAGCAGCCTTCCACGCATCCCACTTGTACCTTGCCCTTAGGTTAAACATACTGGGACGGTCTGAACACCAAACAAAGGGGTAAATAACATAGCAATTAGTCGATATAAATTATTGTCTCTATCCCAAAATAAATATCCTTATATATTTTATATTTTTCTTTTCAAATGTACTTTTAATAGAGAGAAAATTGAAAAAAAATTTGGACATTTATTTTGGGTCGAAGGGAGTAATTTGTGAAAGGTTTAGCTAGTACGTAAAACACTAACTTCCAGTGACAGGCCCATCAATGGCTTGTTTCTGCAAGCCATACAAACGAAGCTTGGTGTCGTTAGTAGTGCTTGATGGAAGATTCTTGGTCTTCTTCATGTACTCCTCAAATTCCTCCTGTACATTACCAATTATATAAATATTTGTATCCTTCCAATTATATAAAACAAGAAATTCGAGAAACAGCTTTAATTGAAATGCTAGGGTTACAAAAATATCTTACAAAATTTAAGTTACAAATACAGATGGCAGTTCATGATTAGATATTTAATTAATGAACACTGGGTTTTACAAACATAACATCCAATCATTCACTGTCAACTGTATTTGTAACTCAAATTTTGTAGGAAGTTTTTGTAACTTCATTGTTACTCTATTTGAAGTCCAAATGCAAATTTCCAAAAATCCCACATAGAATGTGGGGTAGGGGAGGGGGAGGGAAAATGTGATTAAAATTTGTAATAATCTACTATCATCAAGATCAAAAACAAATTATTTATTTTCATATTTATTTTGGAAGGGATGGGAAAGTAAAAAAAATTGCATGCAACAAAGAAACTTAGAGAAAAATAGACGAGAATACCTTCAAACCCATGTTTCTCTTTCTTGAATCTGTCTTTACAAACGAAAACTCGGATTATTAGAGTGATTTCTGAGTGTGTGAACTGATAATTGGTGATGTCGTCTCTAGAGATAAATACGCATATTTATAGGTGGGATGAGGGAAGAGAGAAATTATTAGGAGTGGGCATGATGATTGATATACTCAAGTACCACATGCCAAAAGCCCTGCGCCCCTGCCCTATAGAGCTCCATTTCCTCCTTTCCAAATTAATACTCTTTTCATTCATAAATGTCTATTTTTTTAAAAAAAAAAAAAATTATCTCACCATAAAGTGAGAAAATGGGTAAAAATGTGTTTTTCCTTAAGGTTTGCGACTGCGTACAACGTTTTTAAAATGGTGCGGCTACATTTTTGTAATTAACGGAAAGTTGTTTAGCGCTGATCGTAAGTGTCAGTGGCAGTGGCAGTGTAAAAAAATGTCAGCCATGTACACTGGCACTTATTGACAATACCACTGGTTTTTTTAATAAGTGTCAGTAAATGTTTAAAAGTGTCAGTGTAATGACTGAGACTTTTAAACACTAACACTGGCACTTAAGAAAAGTGTCAGTTTCATGTTTATAAATGTTAGTTTGAAATCACTGACTTTTTGTAATATTAACACTCGGCATTTACAATGCTATGCCACCGCTTGTTTTTAAGAATACTGAGTCTTTGAAAAATACGTTTTTCATTTCCTTAAGGTAAAACACGTTTTTCAGAAGACCTATTCAAGCACAGTGTTCTAAAAGACGTCCGTCTAGGCCGCCTAGTCGCTAGGCGTTCATAAAACGCCTAAGTACCGCCTAGGATATTATGACTATTTCTGAATTCTCGGCCCCGCCTAAGTTCCGTCTAGACCCCGCCTAGGTACTAGGCGCTGCTGCGGCGCCTAGCGACCGCCTAGCACTTTTTAGAACCTTGCTTCAGCATAAACTATATCATACTTTTAAAATAGGATGTAATACTTATTTTTATTTTAAAAAAAAAAAACTGGATTTTTTATTTATATCAATTTATAATGCTGTGAAGACTACAACTGGGCCTATAAATAGACTAACACACAAATCTCCCTAACGAGATTCGAACTCATGACCTCTGTATGGAAAGCCAACACCGGATATCGCTCGCGCTAGAGCTCTTTGTGACGCAGCTGAATACAACCTTTCAGGATAACCGCGATGGAAATCCTTGTAAGAGATAGCAATAATCTACCGAAGAGATTATTGACCTAACCCAATCCACGAATTAGGGTTTCAACAAGCCAAACGGCTACAGGGAAAAACCCTAAATATGCACAACAGCAAATATAATTTTATTAATCAAAAGCTAAGTAATACAAAACCCTAGCAAGACTATTTATACTACTTAATAAAACCCAATAAATAAACCCTAATGATCTAATCCTAATCATTTTGACAAGAATACCCCCAATGTCAAAATAAAATCAAGTATTAAAAGAAAAAGGAAAAGGAAAAAAAAAAGAAAAAAAGGAAAAGAATCAGACTCTTACTTAGGGGTGGCAATATTTTACCCAATCCAATATCCCATTTATTAACCCATTAAAAAATGACTTATTGGGTTATCCATTTGATACCCAATAAAATTAATGGGCCAAATGGATAAAGACCCATTATAACCAATAATTATTTGGACTTGCTGGATATTGACCCGGGTACCCAATGGGTTTACCCATAATCTCTAATACGTGAACTCAATTTCATCGACGACATCGAAGATCAGACGAAAACAAAAAAAACCTAGCTCGTTCTAATGTGTGGTCGACGGCAGAAGACGAAGATGGAGGAGGAGTAGCGACTCCTCTAATTTTGAGATTCACCTGCGCAAATCTGCTGCTGTCGAAGATTTCGAGCCGAGTATCCAGTGTCGTTCTCTGTTGGTCCCAAAGGGGCAACAAGGGTGTGAAAAATGCTAGGGGGGTGAATAGCGTTTTTAAATTCTTTTCAAACCCTTTTGCAAATTAATGGCTTATGCGCACAATTCTCAAATAAGCTAAGTATAGCGCGCAGTGAGAGTGTGAAATGCACAGCGGAAATTTAAAGCAGCACTGCGCAGGGTATACTGCGCAGAGATAAAACGCACGCGCTAAGTTTTGGCTAAAAGAGTTGGATAAAATTGTGCTAGGGCAAATGAGCAATAACAATTACAGCAGAAAAGTGTAGCAATCTGAAAGATCAAACAAAGCAGTAATACATAAATAGTTAAGCATGAAATAAGCAGTAAGAATAGAGAACAATCTATTTGGAGAGGTTCGATCGAAGAAAGATCTACGTCCTCTACCAAGATGGTTAGTCTTGGATTTTCTAATGAGATTTATATTGATATGAGTAACTATTACAAGATTACAATGAATCTAAACTCAAATCTAAATCTATTCGTTGAAGAGCAAATCCTAGACTAAACCGGTGTATCTCTAGAAGTTAGATCGGAATGATCAAAGCTTCAAGAGGTGTGTGTGTGACAGAAATTCTGGGCTCTATGAAAATAAGAGATGAAGAGCACCAAGAATTCTGGTGATATAGGGCTTTGGATCTGGGCAGGAGTTTGAAGGTTTGAAGATCTTGAAGGCTGTTCTAATGAATCTGGAAATATTGAGCAGCAGTCTTCAGATCTTCAAGGTTTTTCAATGAAGCATGAAACTCTAGTTCTGGCTTAACGAGCACTCAAGCTACTTGGAAATGAAGATGAGCAGGCTATTTATAGCTGAGAGGTTAAAACTAGCCGTTGATACTCTGAGCAAGGACGATGAGCTGGCACTATATGATTGGTGCGCAGATGTCCTTTTTATAGCCGTTGGAGCTCTGATCAAGGTTGATGACCTGGCACAATATGATTGGTGCGCATGTGCCTTTGAGCCGTTGGAGACTGAGCATGAAGACTAAATTCAAAAGCTTCTTCTAGAAGGTTGGCAGCTGTCTTCTTTTAAAATATGATCGTTGAAGAGTGTCTCCACTAATGGTGTTGCTGAGTGTGCTTATTTTGTCGTTTGTGCACACCTCAGCACTTTGGCTCAATCCAAAAAAGCGTATCTTGTCTTGACGCTTTCCAAGCTTCTAGAATATGAGATCAGGAGATAAGAAATTTGAACAAGGTTGAGCGTGCGCGCACTAAGGCATGCGCATTGCCGGTGCTTATGGGGACCATGCGCACCATGCTTGGTCATACCAAAGGAAGATCTCAACTTCTGAGTTAGGGAATAAGACCTTAAAAACTGAGCAGGGTCAAAAGCTGCGCAAGAGATCTATGCGCAGTGGCGACCTGCGCAGAGAACATCCTGCGCAGTGAAATGAATCATGTTTAGAAAATCTTCGATCCTTCATAGCTTCAAGTCCTATAATCTAAGCCTATACTATAAAATGGACTTGGCTAAATTGAAGTTATAAACTTCTTACATAAGGTCCCAAAGTCCATAAAATACTCATAGGTGATGGTATCAATCAATTTCTAACATAAGTGAGAGGGTTAAAAGATAAGCATAACCAACCATCTCTCCCTAAATGATTGATGCCATTACCTACTATAGCAAAGGCAATTCATTGTACTTGATAATAACATGTCCATAAAAATGTAAATGGTAACTCATGCCTCAAGTCAATGTACACACTAGCCAGTGCTATAGATTTCTAATCTATCCAAGAGATTAACTTACAATGTCGGAAAGACAGAAATATCATTCAGCGTATACAAACAATATGAATTTTAGTTTAAGTATGCGTTTAAACTGAATGTTTAAACATCATGCGTAGAAAATATGAGCAGTTAATATTATGCGTATGAAGTTTGAAATGATGCATTCATTGTTCCACAAATAAGAAATTTGATTTGAACAAGGTTTTGAAACTAATGATGCAATTTTTCTCATTAAACTTGAACTTATAATGGTTGCAGAATTACAAGATACGAACAAGATTAAACTAGGCACAAAACAAAGTTCTTTGCGCAACAAAAATAAAAGCACACAAAGAGTACTTGCGCAACAACAACAAAAATACTTGCAAGGAAAAACTAATCTACCTTGATGCGGCATAGGGCTTCACGCAGCTCGTTCTGTAAGTTGTTGAATTTGTTCATGAGTTCAACCTTTAAATCTTGAAACTTGTCCTGGAACTTAACAGCTTGGCCAACATAAGTCTTCATGCCTCTGTGCATATCGGCATTGTCATCAAGCAGCTCTTTGAAATTTGCTCCGCAGTCCGTCTGGATGGCAGTCTGCGTAGCTTCCAGTCTTGTGTCGGTATGAAGGCACTGTGTTGATGCTGGCTTGAATGTCGAGCATTGCATAGTCCATCATAGCATTGAACGCATGGGAAAAATCCGTCATGGATTTAGTTATGCATTCTCGCACATCTTCAATTTTGAGCTCATTTCCTTGCGCAAGATCTCCTTGTCCAATCTTCAAAATCTGAGCTTCTAGATCAGAAAATCCTTCATGTAACCCATCTGCAAGGGTTTTCTTTAGCTTTCTCAAAATTTCACTGAAGCCACCATCAATCGCTTCAAAGGTGCACATATTGTTGAGCAGTGCGCTAACGTTTTCGAGTAGTGCGCTGATGGATTTGAGGGAGTTCAGGATAAGTTGATCAAATACATTAGGTGCTTTTTCTTGCGTAGGCTCAAAGATATTTGCGGATGAACTTGCCTTTGCACTCTCCTTACTCTCCTTCGCACTTGCCTTTGCATTCTCCCCCTTAATGGCATCAATCTCCAAACATTGCGTATCAAGTTGGTACTGAAAATTGGTTTGTGCAGTAAGGAGTTGAGTCAGCTGTAACTGTGTAGCGATTTGATTCGCTTGAATAGAATGCAAGGCTTGTAAGATCTGGCGCAGCTCATTCGACGAAGAGGTTGAAAAAGAAGGGAACTCGGGAACTGTGGATGGAGAAGGCTTAACTAATGGAGAATGTTTACTGCTGTCAGAGGCAGTGACATTGTCCTTAAACTTTTCAGGTGCATCGGATGGAGTGCGGCTCTTCTTCCATCTTTTAGCGCTGCTGCGGACCTTCTGCTTTCGGCGGGGAGAAACATATGTGATGTCAGCACTATGGATAGCTTCCTGCGTACTCGAAGCTTTGAGCCTTGGCTCCCCCTGAACAGAAGCATCTTCTGAAAGGCCACTAAGATCACCCTTGCGCTTCTTTGAGGATGGTCTTGTAGGAGCAGGAGCAGGTGTGGGAGCAGGATCTGATTCTGGGATTGAGATTCCCTTGGTAGATTGAAAAAAAGGAATGTCTTTCCTTTTCTTGGTATTGGGCTCAGCGATGCCCTTCCCCTTGCGTTTATACGCCTCTTCTGGTGCTTCCTGCGCAGGCGCAGTAGTGTCTGATGCGCTCTTTTTCTTCTTTCCATCAGTGGGTTCCTCTCCTATCCATGGCTTTTTGTTGGGATCCATGTCAGATTTCTAGATGAGGTAGTAGTCTGCATAACCAATCTCATTTCGCAAAGTCTGGAGTTGAGGTCTGGAGTAGTACTTGGAATCACAGGACTGCTTCTTGATTGACTTCTTCTCAATAGAGGTAGCCAGTTAACCATATGTCAACAAGAGTTTGGTGAGCAGCCTGCTGTGAGTTCTGTACTTGGTCTTCCCTGCGTTGAACCTATTACCATAGCTGTTCATGCCCTTCACAATCTCATTTCAAATAATTTGCGGCCAATTGAGTTTAACATTGTTGTAGATGGCTGCGCATTATTCCCACTGCTTAGAGATGAACTTCCCGTTATTTCCATTTTTGCAGTTAAGAGAATCTCCAATGATGGTGCACAGGTGGTACATCACCTCACCGAATTCCTTTCTATCATGAACTGACCATTTCTTATTTAGAGAAGGTACGCCAATTAGCTTCTGCGCAAGTTTATTCTGATGATCTTCATCATAATCAACTGGAGCTGACACGCCCCAAGTCCCGGGATTCCCTAACAGAACCTCGAACCTGGTGCGCGTAACTAACAAGAAACAAGAAACTAACGGGAAACAGGAACAATACCTGTTAAAAACAAAACTGACATGATATATATACTCAAGAGTAGGGAGCTAAGATAGCTCACACGAGTTCTAGACCAAGAAAATTAAAACCAAAATGGTTACATACAGCGGAAGACATGCCTAGCAAATAAGCTAGCAACAAGAACTGTCTAGGGACAACAAATACTACCCCAATACAAGCCCAGAGTTTATTAACTCATACAAGATCGTCCTTACCAAAATATAAAAGGACACTAACTTCGAACAAGAATATCCTGCTGAGTAAGTTCCCAGCTAAGTCGAGCCTCACTGCGTACTATCCCCTGCTTTCCTGGGGGGGGGGAAGCAATTAAACAAATAAAGGGTGAGATAAATCTCACTAAGCTATTAACATGCAACTATATGTCATGTTATCATGCAATATAAGTAGATACTCAACTAAACATATATCAAGTATCATCAAGTAACCAGTATAGGAGAGGCTAAGCCAACTCAACAAGTAATCAAGCTCAAGAAAGGTTCAGGTAACAAGTAGTCAAGTAGTGTGAGAGGCTAAACCAGCTCACCAAGATGCACATAGGCCTATCACGCATTGTACCTGAATCCTTCCTTATTTCTCCCAAGAATACCATTTGTTGTCGATGCTTTTCTAGCTGAGGACAACCAAGAACAGGAACAAGAGACTGCTGTGCAGTATATAAGAAGACCTGGTAACCAGTGTCATCCACAAGAACAAGATCCACGTGGTGAACAGGACAGGAGTACAGTATATAAGAAGACCTGGTAACCAGTGTCATCCACAAGAACAAGATCCACAAGGTGAACAGGACAGGAGTTAGCATTCACTTAGGTCAGGCTTATTGCTCCAACCAAGGAAGCTATGCCCTTACTATGGCCGGTAGTAAGGGGTCAGGCGGAAATACATAGGGACCCGATTGTCACTTAAACCCCAGCTCTCGCGACAAGCGTGAACCTATATATTTTCGAACAAGCAAGGAGAACCAGCTGGACTCACACAATAATGCACAAGTAGATGTTTACTTGAACTACGAGAACAGAACTCAGTCCCTTATTAGTGGACTACTCTTTATGCACCATGTAATTATGTATCATGTGCTCACGAGAATATGCACCATGTAATTATGTATCATATGCTCACGAGAATATGCACCATGTAATTATGTATCATGTGCTCACGAGAATATGCACCATGTAATTATGTATCATGTGCTCACGAGAATATAAGTACACGTACTCAATTATTACGAATACCAATCAAGTTTAACTATGGCACGTAAGTGTCCATGTAACACGATCAATCCAAGTTAGGGTCTATTAATAACAGACCTCAATCACGTAGTAGGGTATATCACTTAGTCACATGCCAAGTTTGCACGTACATATTTATGTCACGTTTAACACATTAAGGTGTCTATCAGGATACCCTTACTATCAAATAGAGCCCAATACCTTAGACTCTAAACACGTAGTAGAATAGGTCACATTCATACCTAGTCCCAATCATATCTCACGTATATGTATCGTTAATAATCGAATACATTTTCTAACACATATTGTGTTCTGTAGTTATTCTTATTACTTAAATGGTAGTATTCACGATTATATGAATTATCTTCATATTACACTAGTCCTTATTTTCTTTAGGAACTCATTTCAAGACAAGATATCTTCTTTATATTTTATATACTTCATTGAGTATATACACGATTAAAAACTAAATCATTTACACTTTAGTGCTTATTTATAGCACTTCCAATATACACGTATCAAGTTCAAGTATGTAGTAGAGTTAATCATTCTCTATCTAGTTCCATAACCCAATTCTTTGGTTATGCATACCATGTACCAATCAATCAAGAAGCCACATTCTATCAAGTAAATATATGCAAGATTTGCATATACACATCAAGACTCTTTCAAGTTTATTACCATACACCTATATTGGTGTCAAGGCACGTACACGATTTTATAATCTTATTTTCAAGTCTTAATTCAATTATTTGGATGTTCAAGTCATGTACAAGATTTTATTGTCTTATACTTCAAGTTACTGTCTCATCTTAAGACATTCAAGACATTCAGGACATTCAATAGATATACAAGATCTTATCATCTCATATCCAAGTTCTCAATCCATTTTTTTGGATGGTTGAACATGTACAAGAGTTAATTATCTTATACTTCAAGTTTAAGCTAGGAAGATGAATTGTACATCTTTCACATATTATTTTCCAATCCTTTTCTTAGGACATTCAAGCTCAAGACATTAGTTGGTGCCCCCAAGGTACACAACCATTAACTTCAAGACACATAAAAGAGTTACTACTCTTATACTCAAGTTATCATTTAATTATGATTTAAGTCCACATTTCATTTGATCACAAAGGGACTATTTTTCAGTACTAGAGTGTTCTACAACACTCATCTAGGCCATCTAGGGTAGTACCCTAAACTTAGTCCAAGATTACTTCGAGTTCAATTTAAGTAATTGAGCTAGACAACTCATACTTACGAGTTCTTAATCCCCTACATAGGATATTCAATCTCAAATCATTGTTTTAATGGCCATAAGGTGCACAAACATAGGCTTCAAGACAAGCATAACACATAAGTGCTTGTTCATAGCACTTTCAAGACATATAAAAGAGTTCTTCCTTTTATACTCAAGTTCTCATTTTAATTTAATGAGTAATCATGTTCAAGACTCATTTCTGATACCCCTAAGGTGTCACAACACTTGCTAGGACATCTTATCTTAAGGCTATATGCCTTAACAAGGGATAAGCTTCCAATTTTATTTTGATTTAAAACACTTTGATTGAGACAAGGGACCGGGCGGGCGCCTACAAGGAACCGGGCGGGCGCCTGTTCTAGCACTTTAGAAACCCAAACTTTCTGTTGAAAAGGGCGGGCGCTTGGTGGGTAACCAGGCGGGCGCTCGGCACGATTTTTAGCAAATACCAAATTCTTTCCCAGGCTTAGAAATCCCCGTCCCAAGCGTAGGAGTATATTTTTTATCAATATATTATCAAACCCAGGAGTACAATAACAAGCTTAAATCACTCATTTCAATTATACTTTCTTATTTCAACAGAGACTTTTATACTTATAAATTCTCCGTCTCAAATGTAGGAGTATAAACCCACTAACACTTTCTAACATTCAAGAGTGCATTTTAACATGCCCAGAACACTTCTATAGGGACACTTTATTAATTTATCCCCGTCCCATAAGTAATAGAATAATCTTCTTTTATTCCCAATTAAATATTTCACCGTCCCCAAAAGTATAAGTACAATTTTATATTATACTAATATACCCATTTAGAGATACTTCCATTCATTTCCCCGTACCACAAATAATGGTACAATTTTTCTAATAATATTTAAATCAAGTAACTATTTTACCGTCTCACGAATAGGAGTAACTTTTCTATACTTTTCTTTTCACAAACCCAGTAGCCTACTTTTTCAAATTTCCTTCATATGCACTGCGTATATTTATACTCCCTTCGTCCCAAAATTACAAGTATCACAATAATTGCTCAAAACGCAATTTTAACAAGAACAAGTAGCGGGAATAACATATATGCATATTATTACAAGTAAGGGGGAGTCAATAACTTACCTAGTCAAAAATCAAGTTGACCCAAATTAAATTCTGATCGGCCTGGAACGCTCTATTCAACGCCACGAATATTTATCCGGGACCGGAATCACGAACAGAGGGATAATTAATCGCGAGGAGTCGAGAATAGGGTAAAACTGAACTCCCTTAAATGAAACAGAGAGAAAGAACGAGAAACTTTGAGAAAATGATTTGCCTTTCTCAGGCAAACAACCTTATATACTTGGAACTTTCCAAGAATTGCCACTAGGCCCCTCAAGTTCTAACTTTGACAAAAAGGCCCCTAAACTTTTAACTTTGACATTTAACCACCTTAATTTTCTAAAGTAGTTAAATAATTAACTCAAATAAAATAGCATCTAAATATGCTAGCCAAGAATTTAACAAGCAAGTCAAGAATTTAACAAATAAGTCAAATATTTAACGATAATAAGGATGGGCGTTACAGGAGCATTATCAACTGTGAAGTTACAGAGCTTGCGAATATGGTTAGGATGAACAGTTACATCGCTCTTTTATACAGTGGCCATGATCATCTCTGTTGGTTTTCTGTCGAGTCTTGCCGGGACAACTTTTGCAGTTTTGAAGAACTCATCGACGAGAGATGGCACAATGAATGATTGATTTAGAGTGAACAACGGAAGAATGCCGGAGGAATTGAGATGGCGCAGTAGGTGTCGTCCAGTTGCGTCTTGAGAAAGATCTGCTACATTCACTTCCCATCCAGGGATGAAGTATAGGGGACCCTGCGTAAGCCAGTAGCTAGAATTAGACAACCCGTTGCGCATGGAGCAGTGCGCATGCACAAATAGCACAAACATACCTATGCGCACAAATCCATAAAAAAAAAAATGATGCACAAAATAATCATATATGGATATGCAAGGAACATGAATGTATGCGCAGAAAGTTAGAGAACATAAAGATATGCGCAGTAATAAAAATATGCGCATGAAGAAAATACTTGGAGAAATTTTATGAATTCCAAAAAAATATATAAAAATAATGGGGCATGAAGAACACATGGAATATTCATGAATACTAAGAATATCAGAAAATCGAAAGTTGACCAAATTTGACAAAAAAGTATAACAGAATAACTGCGTTGACCAGACGATCAAAACCATGTAAATTATAAAGTCAACAAACAAATAATGAACCCAGAAAGTCAGAAAAACAGTCCGACTAGCAAAAAAATTTCGGACCAAAAAAACCATAGAAAGTAACTCAAATGCTAATTGATCGTAGAATAAACAACATATAACTGTAGATCAAAGGAATATGAACGCATAGCAACAATCGATTTCAAAAAATATTGAGAAATGATGGAGAAATCGAAAAAGGGAGTTATGAAACCTACAAGAATAACAATGGCGAAAGTAATGAGTAATGAAGAAACATACCATGTCATCGACGGTGGGTTGCTCTCTTTGTTGTTCTAATTCTTCTTCATTCTGAGAGTTCTCAGGTTTAGAATGAGAGGGGGAATCGTAGAGGACGATTTCTGGTTCTTGAGATTTGCTTTTCTTCGGCGCCATTGAAGTGGTCGAGAGACGAAGAAGAAGAAGGGTCGAGGTTGAAGATGAAGAGTTTATGAGATGAAAATGAAGGATTGAGTGAAGAGGTTAGAGAGAGAGAGCGAGAGTTTTAAAGTAGAAAGAAGTAGAGAGAAAATTTGTTTAAGTAGGGAAGGAAGACAAAGAAGTTCAGGCGCGCGATAGCGAGGAAGAATTTGGAGGAAAAGTGCAGTGGCGCAAGATAGCAATGCCACGTGTCACCTTAGGGAACGCGCGTGTGCAAGCCTATGCGCGCGTGTGTCAGAGCCTAAGGGCCAGTCACAATCGGTTCATTTCCCACATAAATGAATTGGCAGGAAAGGACGTGCGCTGTCAATCAATGGCCTTTTGCATTGATGACATCTGGAATATACGCAGGGGTATAAACGTAAATTTCCCAAGAAAATAAAAAAAATCAAGGCGAGGGAAAATTTTAATTACACAAGTACCCTTGTGAATTAGCGTTGACTTTTCAGTCAAGGACCTAAGTGCAATTTCTAATGAATAGTGTACTTACATGCGATCCACGATGATTGCGCATGGATAGTCATGCGCAGCACATAGATAGCGCTTAGATTCTATAAATCTCAGAACTGTTGTTTCATGCGCAGTAATTTGTTGCGCAGATATATTACGCACGTTTTGCGCATGCGCATGAACCTTTTACCTATTTTGCACACTTATCAAGCAAACTCATTAGTAATACAAAACCATATAGACGAGTTAGCTAAGTTCAAGCATACCCATTTCTCTTCTCAAGAAGATAAATCTCTTTGCGTCAAGAGCCTTTGTGAGGATATCAGCAATTTGATTATCTGTGCCCACGTGCTCTAAGTGTATATTTCCTTTTTCCACATGGTCCTTGAGAAAATGATATTTGATGTCGATGTGCTTTGTCTTTGAATGCATGACAGGATTGTTGGATACTGCTATGGTGGACATATTATCGCAGAAGATTGGACAATTTCCTTCATTAATTCCATAGTCCACTAGTTGTTGCTTCATCCATAGGATTTGGCAGCAGCAGCTTCCAGCAGCAATGTATTCAGCTTCTGTAGTGGAGATGGACACAGCAGCTTGCTTCTTTCTTGCCCACGCAACAAGTCGATTTCCAAGGAAATGACAGGTTCCACTTGTGATCTTTCTGTCAATTGTGCATGCTGCGTAGTCTGCATCTGAATAACCTAGCAAATCGAAATTTGAATCTTTGGTGTACCAAAGTCCAAGGTTAAGAGTTCCAGAAAGATAACGAATAATGCGTTTAACAGCAGTTAAGTGCGCTTCTCTAGGGTCCGCTTGATAGCGCGCACAGACACAAACACTAAACATAATATCTGGCCTACTTGCAGTAAGATAAAGGAGAGAGCCAATCATACCTCGATATAAAGTTTGATCAACTTTCTTACCTTTTAAGTCTTTATCAAGCTTATTGCCCGTGGCCATTGGAGTGTCGTATGCTTTAGCATTCTCAAGTTCAAATTTCTTGATTAAGTCCCTTGTGTACTTGGCTTGATTTATGAAGATGCCATCATTTAATTATTTGATTTGAAGTCCGAGGAAAAATGTGAGTTCTCCCATCATGCTCATCTCAAACTTGCTTTTCCTGAGCTTCTCAAAGCGCTTACAAAGTAACTCATTAGTAGAGCCAAATATAATATCATCGACATAAATTTGAACAAGTAAAGAATGATCATTATACTTAGCAATAAAAAGAGTTGTATCAATTTTACCGCGCTTGAAGCCTTTCTCTAGAAAGAATTTTGATAGAGTATCGTACCATGCTCTTGGAGCTTGCTTAAGTCCATACAAAGCTTTTTGAAGTTTGAAGACGTGATTTGGAAATCTGCTATCTTCAAATCCAGGAGGTTGAGCTACATAGACCGTTTCTTGGAGTTCTCCGTTGAGAAATGCGCTCTTCACATCCATTTGATAAAGCTTGAATTTCTTGTGAGAGGCATAAGCTAAGAAAATTCTGATAGCTTCTAGTCTTGCTACAGGCGCAAAAGTTTCAACATAGTCGATTCCTTCCTCTTGCCTATAGCCTTGCGCAACCAACCTTGCTTTTTTCCTGGTGATGCTTCCATTCTCATCCATCTTATTTCTGAATACCCATTTTGTACCAATAAAACCTTGGTCATGAGCTTTGGGTACCAAAGTCCAAACCTTGCAGCGCTCAAATTGGTTAAGCTCTTGTTGCATAGCAGTAACCCATAATGAATCTTGGAGCGCTTCATCAATCTTCTTTGGTTCGATTTGAGAGATAAAAGAGTGATACTCATCATCAAAATTTGATGCTCTCCTAGTACGAACCCCTACATTGAGATCACCAATGATATTTGTAGTTGGATGATCTCTAACTTCACGAACCTCAGGAGGTAAGTTTGAGTAGTAGGAATACGAAGATCTTCAATGGGTACTTCATTTGCTCCAGCATCAAGGTCATCAAAGGTGATTTGCTGAAGTGGAGAAACATCATGCGCAGGAGGAGGTGTTTGCGCAACAGGAGTTGTGACTTCTGGCGCAGCATCTGGTGTATGCGCATGAGATGGACTTGCTTGATTCTGATCTTGATTACCATGATTAGCATTCTGCGCAGGTATAGTTTGAGGCTACATACATGTCTCATCATTCTCAGCAGAATTATCAGAATCATTTGGATTCAAATGTGGCTCAAGGAGGGAATGCTCATCAAAAGTAACATATACGGATTCTACAATTACTAGAGTAGTTCTTTTAAAAACACGAAAAGATTTAGAGTGTTTGGCATACCCAACAAAAATACCTTCATCTTCTTTGGCATCGAATTTACCTCTATGATCTTTGCCATTGTAGAGGATATAGCATTTGCAGCCAATAATCTTGAAGAAAGCAATGTTCGGCGCTCTTTCTCTCCATAATTCATGGAGTTTTGTTGTAGGCTTTGTTGATGAGGGATCTATTCTGAGTAAAGCATGCAGCGTTGACAGCTTCTCCCCAGAAATACTTTGGAAGCTTTGCTTTTGCTATCATTTTTTTTCCAGCCTCAATCAACGTGAGATTCTTTCCATAACGCCATTTTGTTGAGGAACTCCAGCAGCAAAGATATTGTGATCAATTCCATAGTCATCACAATATTGAGCAACATCGTTATTCTTTGAACTTAGCTCCAATGTCTGATCTAACGCTTACGATGTCTTCTTTTTGAGTTTGGAGCTTTCAGAAGAGAGCAGTCGAGATATCATGGAAGTCGTCTTTGGATATCATCATTTTGACCCATGTCTATCTAACGCTCACGATAGTCATCCACCACAACTAATGTATATTTGTTTCCTTCAATGCTCGCGGTGGTGACCGGTCCAAATAGATCCAGGTGAAGCAGTTGTAAGTATTATGAAGTTGAGGATGCAATCTTGCTGGAGAAAGACTGCTTAGGCTGCTTTCACTTACTTTCTTTGCTACAAAACAAAGATTAGTGATAGAATTTGTAGCAGTAAGATCAATAATGGAAACATTAGTCTTACGAGTCCCTATGAGCAAAGTTAGTCCAGATGTGCCATCCTTGATATAGCAATGCGTTGAAGTGAATTGGAATTCTAGGCTTTTATCGCAGAATTGTGATATGGAGAGCGGGTTGTACTTGAGACTATCTATTCTGATTAGTCCATATCTAATTATGTGCCCTTTGTTGTCACCATATGTTACTGAGGGACCTCTTCCTTCAGGCACATCTTCAAGAGCGTTGACATCTCCAGTCGTGTCTAGAATCAACTATCGATACCAAATATGCGCTTGAGAGTGCGCAGTGAAGCAGGAGACCTTTTCTGCTTATTGGAACATTGACTAGCGCTTCTTACAGCAGAGTTATCATTATCATTTAAGTTCAGCAGGCACTTTAAGAGATTCCTTGCGCGGCTGCGAAGTTGGTGATGACGCAGTTTTTTCAGGTTTGCTCTGGCAAATAGATACTTGCCATTCTGTCTGCTTGGTGAAGGTGTCCCATTTCCACTAGTTGAGTGAAGGTGGGACCTTTCTTGATTGTCCTTGGCGCATGCTCAGGTTCCATTTCAGAAATAGCTTCTGAATCATTGTCAGCATTTGCCACTAAGCAGAGTAGTCCATCCTCAGAGTCAGCATCGCTGTCTTCAATGTCAGTCTCTATCCAAGTCTTCAGTTCCTTCTTTGTGCTGTTTTCTTCTGCAACCATTCAGTATGCTTAGGTGCTTTGTGTGCATGGTTGGTTTTCCTCTTGTACTCAAATTTTGGAGTAGGGCATTTTGAAGCGAGATGTACTGGCATTCTGCAGTTGTGGCAGACCAAGTCCTCTTTCTTTGAGTCACTTTTGAGAGAGAACAGGAGGTTTGCATGAGGATCCACCAGGTTTAGAGAACTTTCTGAATTTGATCTGAGGTTTGAGCAGGCGCAGGAACATGTGAATAGTTAGCCATTGCCCAAGATTTTGAAGCCATATTGAATCGGCACCCAAGCTGTTAAGCTTGAAAAACAGAAGTTTTATGAAGGTGTTTGTTCTGATACCACTTGTTGGTCCCAAAGGGGCAACAAGTATGTGAAAAATGCTAGAGGGGGGTGAATAGCGTTTTTAAATTCTTTTCAAACCCTTTTGCAAATTAATGGCTTATGCGCACAGTTCTTAAATAGGCTAAGTATAGCGCTCAGTGAGAGTGTGAAATGCACAACAGAAATTTAAAGCAGCACTGCGCAGGGTATACTGAGATAAAACGCACGAGCTAAGTTTTGGCTAAAAGATTTGGATAAAATTGTGCTGGGGCAAATGAGCAATAACAATTACGGCAGAAAAGTGTAGCAATCTGAAAGATCAAACAAAGCAGTAATACATAAATAGTTAAGCATGAAATAAGCAGTAAGAATAGAGCACAAGCTATTTGAAGAGGTTCGATCGAAGAAAGATCTACGTCCTCTACCAAGATGGTTAGTCTTGGATTTTCTAATGAGATTTATATTGATATGAGTAACTATTACAAGATTACAATGAATCTAAACTCAAATCTAAATCTATTCGTTGAAGAGCAAATCCTAGACTAAACCGGTGTATCTCTAGAAGTTAGATCGGAATGATCAAAGCTTCAAGAGGTGTGTGTGTGTGACAGAAATTCTGGGCTCTATAAAAATAAGAGATGAAGAGCACCAATAATTCTGGTGATATAGGGCTTTGGATCTGGGCAGGAGTTTGAAGGTTTGAAGATCTTGAAGGCTGTTCTAATGAATCTGGAAATATTGAGCAGTAGTCTTCAGATCTTCAAGGTTTCTCAATGAAGCATGAAACTCTAGTTCTGGCTTAACAAGCACTCAAGCTGCTTGGAAATGAAGATGAGCACGCTATTTATAGCTGAGAGCTTAAAACTAGCCGTTGATGCTTTGAGCAAGGACGATGAGCTGGCAGTATATGATTGGTACACAGATGTCCTTTTTATAGCCGTTGGATCTCTGATCAAGGTTGATGACCTGGCACAATATGATTGGTGCGCAGGTGCCTTTGAGCCGTTGGAGACTGAGCATGAAGACTAAATTCAAAAGCTTCTTCTAGAAGGTTGACAGCTGTTTTCTTTTGAAATATGACCGTTGAAGCGTGTCTCCACTAATGGTGTTGCTGAGTGTGCTTATTTTGTCATTTGTACACACCTCAGCACTTTGGCTCAATCCAAAAAGCGTAGCTTGTCTTGACGCTTTCCAAGCTTCTAGAATATGAGATCAGGAGATAAGAAATTTGACCAAGGTTGAGCGTGCGCAGAGAACATCCTGCGCAGTGAAATGAATCCTGCTTAAAAAATCTTCGATCCTTCATAGCTTTAAGTCCTATAATCTAAGCCTATACTACAAAATTGACTTGGCTAAATTGAAGTTATAAACTTCTTACATAAGGTCCCAAAGTCCATAAAATACTCATAGGTGATGGTATCAATCAATTTCTAACATAAGTGAGATGGTTAAAAGATAAGCATAGCCAACATTCTCCCTCACCGACAAGTTTATGATGATCACATACTTTTGTTTATGATAATAACATATTATTTGTTATTTAATTACTAGTTGCATTGTCATACATCACTTACTTTTTTGTATGAATTATAGATAATCTAATTGGTTAGTATTTGTATGCTAAAGGTGCATTAAAATTGTGGTATGTAAGTGTGTTGATGTGTTGTATTATGAAGTGGTGGTATGCAGAAGTTGGAGGGTAGTGGTATATAGGTGGTGGGGGTGGGGGTGGGTGTAAGGGTGGGGGGTGGGGGTGGCGTGGGTGTGGCATGGGTGGGAGTGGGTGTGGGTGTGGGTGTAATGTGGGTGCAGTTAATTTGTGTGGAAATAATGGGTATACCCAGGTGATATCCATTAGGGAATGGATAAACTTGGATATTATCCATTTATACCCATTAACTATAATGGGTATAAATGGATAATATCCAAGTTTATCCATTATCTTAATGGACAAGTATGGGTTTTACCCATTATGATCCGGGATACCCATTTTGCCACCCCTACTCCTACTCCTCGACCCCTACTCCTCTTCCGTCAACACATGCGCACACTATAGCACGATCGTGCCATTTCTTATGCGCGGTCGTGCCAAAAGCGTCGATTGTTTTTTATCTTCATCTTGGCCCCATGTCGTGCTACATCACTTTGGTAGGATGTAATACTTAGTGATCTCCCTAAACTAGCTTAAATCATTGATTTGTCAAGTGACATTTATTTCCAACTATAAAAAAATCAATTTTATTAATATTTTAGTAAACAAGTTTATCACTCTCAAAAGTATATGAAATAATGTTAGTTATCCTCTTATTATCACAATCAAATCACATGTATTCCTATGTAAGATGGGGTATTACAATATAATAGAAAAATATTTTCTATCTCTATTCAAAAATAAATGTTTATTCTATTCTTAATCACTAATAAAAATAAACATTTATTGAGATGAATAATGAAGAGATACAACTTAGTAAAAATACAACAAAAATACAAAAACATAAGAAACACTATAAAGTTAATAAGTTAACTTTTCAAACATATTCTATTTACGTAAAATCTATTCCTACCAATCTACTTCTTCCGTCATATTTTAAACTTTAAAAAAATTCTATTTTGGGTGTTCCATTTTAAACTTCAAAATCTAAAAAAGAAAGTTCTTTATACTTCTTTATTTGTGGGCCTCACATGTCATACTCACAGCAATTACCCACTAACTAATTCCTACCCCACTGTCTCTCTCCAACCAAACCACTTACACTCACAACACATTACTTTTTTCTTAATCATTGGAGCTACCTTGCGGACGCTAAGAGACAAGCTACCTTTTCTTTGGCATCTTTCAGCCGACGCTTTACGACAAGAGATATGTACATTTCTTCTGCAGAGAGTGAGTTAGTGGAGATTGATTCCTCATCTCTTGCTTTTCGTCCTTCTTGACTTTTGTTGATGCAGTAAATGCATTTGTGGTCCATAGGTGCAACATCACACCATTGTCTTTTTGTAGCTTCGGAGGTTTTTAATTCTCAATCTAAGAATCTTGCTTCATTTATTGCAAGTCTTTCTAATTCTAGAGTGGTAATCACATTGGGAAAATTTGATATTACTATGACTTTATCATTATAATAATTTAATTTCTTCTTGCTGTCTGAGAAGATCTCTGTGTATTTCTTGTAGACGTTTCGGAGTCTTGATACTCTCAATGTCTGTAGGAGATTAGTGATGTCTTCTGTCATTTTCCTGGCTTGTGGTTGTTCAAACTTGATATCTATTTTTGAGAGCCCAACCTCGATCCAGTGATATGGTAAGAAATATTCCTCTTCATTCCAGTCAAGTAGGGAACTGGTGAATTTTACGTAAATGTTTCTGACGCCATCTCCAATGACTTTTGTTCGGAAACTCTTTATTGCATTGAAAATTGGTTTTGGTAATAATCTTAATTCATTTAAATTATTGCTAGGGTAGACCATAGCTAATAATCCACAGTCAAAGACATCTTTAATTATTTCTGGGTTAGCTTTGTCAAAAAAGGCATACAAAGAGATGTTCTTTTTATCCATAGTAAAAAAACATTGTTTTGTATCTTCATCAGAGGCCTCTGCCATGTTAAAATAATGAAAGAATCTTTCTTTATTTATTGAAGTAGTTTCATCATTTAAAACTAATTTTGATCTATTGATCCTATTTCTTATTGTTTCTGGAATAGTGGACCTTGGTTCAGGATTTTTTGGTTGGGGCACGATTGGCCTAATTCTCAGGGGTGTTGTAGATTGTGCCATCTGGCTATAGGTTTTTTTTATCATTTAGACTCTGGGTTCTTTTGTAAGTGAATAAGGCTTTTTGGTCTTCGTTATGGTCATTAAATGACTGATGGTGGTTATTTCCAATTAAGGGTGCTATTTTGGCCCATTCGATATAGATACCTTGGTTAGGACCTGAATAAAGGACATAGTATTTGGAAAACTTTTTAGTTTGAGGAGACAAAGAAATTCCTCCGGTAGTCTGATTTTCCGAAGACTGGGTCGTATTAAATATTTTCTCCAATGGAGTAATTATACTCTTATTATGAGTTACACTAATCTCTATAGGAGATTTTGAAGCTCTTGCTTCTTGATTTTTGCTAGAGCAGTTTTCTTTATGGATAATTATCTCCTCGTTGTTTATAGAGGATGTGTTGCTCATTGGAGTCATATCTCCTTGCTTCATCTTACCATATATCCTTTCTAGCTTTCTAAGCTGGGTTTCTCTTTCAAGGATTTCTCCTTTTAATTGAAGTATTTGATCTTCAATTTCTTCTTTCGTGCTCATCCTTGGATGTTTTTCTTGATACCTGAAAATTCTCTTGACATAAGATCAGCGAGTACGTTCTTATTTCCAGATATATGTTATATGTCAAAATTATAATATTTTAACCATTGTTGCCATCTGACTAGTCTGACCTGTTTATAATCTCCCTTTATGGATGTTCTAATAAAGTAAGAAACATTTTTATTGTCTGTTCTTACTAAAAACTTATAAGGTAGTAGATAAACTTTAAAAGCCTTGATTGTTTTTATTAGAGAAAGAATTTCTTTTTCATTGCTATGATATCTTGTTTCTGCAGGTTTGAAAGTTCCTGAAGAATATCTACATATTAATTCTTTGCCTTCTGGAGTTTTTGCTTTTAGTATACCTCCCCAGTATAGATCTGAGGCATCGTATTCAATAATAGGTTGATCTTCTGGACTAGGATTATAGAGATCGGGAAGGTTTTTTACTTGATTTTTAATTTTTCTTACTACTTCAGTGTCTTGGTCGGTCCAGGACCATTTTACTTCCTTTTTTAATTTTACTTGTAAAGGATGTCTTAAGTTTGCTATTCTTGGATAATATCCAGAGATGTAGTTGAGCAAGCCTAGAAATCTTTCTATTGTTTTTCTATCTTGGAGTTGGTCAGGAAATTCGCTAATATGAACCCCTATGTGTTGTTGTAAAACTAGTTTTTCTCGGTCTATAGTTAATCCTAGGAAGTTTATCTGTGTTTTACATAGTTGCACTTTCTTTTTACTCAGGACTATTCCATATTCTAAGCACCTTTTTAGTATATTAACAACATGTGTATGATGGTCTTTTTCTGTTTCAAAAAAGACTATTATATCGTCTACATAAACTGCGCAGTATGATGAGTAGTCATTAGATAGACTTTCATCCATATGCCTTTGAAAAATAGCAGGTGCCTGTTTTAGCCCAAAAGGCATAACTATCCATTCAAGATGTCCTTGTGGACAGGTGAAAGTAGTTAGTTCGATGGATTTTTCGTCTAATCTTACTTGTCAGAATCCTGACTTGGAGTCAAAACTACTAGAATAATTTTTTCCTCCAATTCTTTGGAGTAATTCTTCTTTATTGGGTAGTAAATACCCATCTCCTTTAGTATGATCATTTAACATTTTATAGTTAACTACCATCATTTTCTTTCCTCTTTTCTGCTCTGAGTGTTTATTTACCATAAAGGCTGGAGAGAAATTTCTTCATTTATTTCCTCATCGCTAAATATGGGTTCTAATTCAAACTTTTGTAATTCTTCAAAGAGTTTATTATGTCCTGAATTTTTATTTGTACAGTCTCTAGCGTAATGTCCTACTTCATTACAAATCCAACATTTACATGTTGATTTTCCTTGTGGACAAAACTTTTGCTTGTTTTCAATTTTTGGATCGTTAGTGTCACGACCCGAAAACCCGTCACTATTTTCTAATAATAAATATTTAATTATTTAGTTATGACTTAATTAATTATTTGAATTATTTATTTATTTGAATATTTATGTGCGCATTTTATATATCATAATATTAAATTGTGCCTAGCATTATTTGGTTGATATTGTGTTAAGTGGGTAGTAGGGAATTATTGGTTAGAGGGGTTAATTGGGATATTTGTTAGTAGAGTGAGGGGGCCTAAGTGTAAGTTTTTAAATCTCTTTTACTAACTCCCTCCCTACTCTTCCTTCTCCCTCACTCTCTTCCTCACCCTACTCCCTCCCTCCCAGCATTCTCTCTCTCTCTCTCAAAGGAAAGGTAAGATTTCTCTCTCCCTTCTCTCTTCATTTTCATCCTCTTCCTCTCATCTTTTCTTAGTGCTCATTTTATGAAATGTGTTTAGATCGTCGATAGGATCGCGTAGAACCAAAAATATTTGAATTCCGTCATCTTTGAGAAATTCAAAGTAAGTTTACTTTCCCCCATTTTATGTTAAAATGCTCATTCTATGTTCATATGATGATTTAGATGATATACATTGATCCTTGGTTGAGTTTTGAAGTGTTTGATTGATTACTCATTTTGTGATATTTGACAAAGAGTTCATATTTGATTTATGGGATTTAATCTTGGCTTGGGTTGATAGATGATGTTGTTTTGGTCCCTCTTAAGTTTAAATGTTGTTTGGGTACCTTGTTGTTCTTGGGGAAAGTATTGATTGTTGGTTGATTTGAGAAATGGTAAGAATTCTTGAAGAACCCAGCTGAAATCCCTCCCAGCCCGTCGACCGAGCGCCCGCCCGGGTTGGACCAGGCGCCCGCCCGCCTAGCCTTTTCCTGCGGCCAAACCTTCTGGGCAAATAAGCGCCCGCCTGCCCCTATGCGCGCGCCCGCCCGCCTGCCTATTCTGGAATCTGCCTTTTTGCTTGGTTAAGATTAAGTGACTTCCCTAGTTTAAGTTTAATTAACTTAAGTTAACATCGTGGAACATTTTATTAATTGAAAGTGGTTCTTTTGTGAATAAATGTATTATGAAATTTTTCTAAGCATCGTTTTGGAATGTGGGCCATCTTTGATGTGTGGTTTGGATTGGTTTACCTTTGTGGTGATTTATTTGGAATGGTTCCCTACTTTAGAATCATTAGTTGTTTATTTAAGCTAGTATTTATTACTTAGCATTCATTTGAAAGTCCAGCTGGTTATTTGTGTTCGAGTCAGGCAATGGATAATGCTATAATGGCTCAAGCTAAGTCCAGTATAGCATCGCCCATTGGTCCTTCTTTCCTCATCCAGATTGGCCTTGGATGGGATGAGCTAGCTCCTTTTGTGAGTATTCTAGCTAGACGTTTTGGAGCATGACTTTGTGGCATGGCTCCCGCCCTTTGTGGCATGTTACTTTGTTATTGGTTCCGGTACCGGGGGTTTTCTCTTCAAGCTTTCATGCTACTATGAAGATGTTGATTGTTGATTATTGAAGCTGCGCAGCGACCTTTATTTGGTTCTACCAGTTGGGAAACCTTGGCTAATATCCTTTGTTACTTATTTATTTCCGCTGCTATCTGTTAGTTGATAAATGCTATGTGCTAAGTGATATTTATTATTGTTTATTGCTTATTGCATCATAGCATGTCATGTAGTTGCATTAGTAACTTATTGAGATTTATCTCACCCCCTTTCTTTTATCTTTGTTTTTCCTTAACCCCCCCCCCAGGAGGAAAGGATTAGACTCGCTGATCACGAGGAGGACGTCGCGAGGGTTGAGATTTTTAGGGGCAAGTTGTTATTGGTGGGTTTACATTACATAAATGTGTAACCTTTTTGGGAATAGTTGTACCAAACTTGACGTCAGTAGAATTTGTATATTTTATTATTTTGGGTGTGAGCTTATGGAGCTTACACTAGTTTATATTTTGTTGTTCAAGTTGGATTTCAAAACTTTGTGTTATCTTCTTTTGGGTATAAAAGGAAATTTTTATCTTCATTATTTTAGAGTTTATTGTTTAAGTCGACGTCCAGCTCGCGTACTCCGGGCCCGCGGGGTCGGGGTCGCGACAGTTGGTATCAGAGATACGGTTTAGCTCTAAGTATAAGTCTAGGTGGACTAGTATGACCTAGGAGGGTAGTTGTGTTCGGAATGAGTAACGGTTGATGTTTTATGCAGGTAATTGTTTCCAATGGCTAGAAGAAGAACGGGTGAAGGTTCTAGTGGGGCTCAGAATCAGAATGATCTTCGGGAAGAGAACCGTGCTATGTTCCAAGGCATGTTTGAAGCGGCCATGAAGGCAATTCATGACCAAGGGCTAAGAGAGGAGCATGTGGCACCTCCACGCTACGGGTTGGAACAATTTCTGAAATTAAAACCAAGGGAGTTCGATGGTGAGCCCGATGTGAAGAAGGCCGAACTATGGGTTGAGTCTATGGAGAAAATTTATGATGTGTTTGGGTGCACGGACGGGGATAGTGTCCGGTTTGCGGCTTATAAATTAGTTGGGGCCGCCGGGCATTGGTGGAAAGGAGTTAAAGCGAGTTGGAATGATACCCATACAGTGTATGCGTGGGAATTGTTTGTGCGGAAATTCAAGGAGTATTTCATTCCGGTAGTAGATCAAAACCAAAAAGAGATCGAGCTTCTCAACTTGGAGCAAGGTTTGTTGTCTATAGCTCAGTACTCGGCTAAGTTCACAGAATTAGCCCGGTATTGTGACTATCTTGTGAGGACTGAGGAGCAGAAAGCTATGAGATTCATCCGGGGTTTGAAGACATCCATCCGTACTCAGCTTATAGCCCAGAGGATTGTGACATTCCAGGATGCGGTTGACCGTGCATACTTAATCGGGCAAGATATAGAGGAGCATAAGAAGAAGGTCGAGGTGACTAACACTAGCAAGCAGGGAGGGCAGAGCAAGCCACAATCCCGTTCTGATAATCGACGTAATTTTGGGGGACAATCTCAGTCCCGAGGGCAACCAATCCCAAGGAATCCGGGCACTACTGCCGAGAACCAAGGGAACCAAAATAGGAGACTCTGTTCATATTGTCAAAGGGAAGGACACTCGGAGGACCGGTGTTGGAAGAAACAGGGGAAATGTATTAACTGTGGGCAGTTGGGGCATTTTGTGAAGGATTGCCCGAGATTCAGAGGTCAACCGACTGGGTTAGGAGCTGGTGCTCCACAGGGTCAGAAAAGGGATGCTACGGGGAAGCCCAAGGTCCAAGGAAAAGTGTTTACAATGAATCAGCATCAGGCAGATGATCCCTCAGTGATTGGAGGTATTGTTTCTATATCTAGTGTGAGAGCACGTACGTTAGTAGATCCAAGATCATCTCATTCTTACATTTCTGTGCAATTTGCTTCTTTATTAAATGCTGCATCTGAGTCTTTGCCCTATGTGTTAGAGGTGTCAACTCCTATGGGGGAGTGATTGGTGACTGATAAAGTCTTTCGTGCTTGTGATGTGCTTATATGTGGTTGTGTCTTGTGTGCGGACTTGGTAGTCCTTTCTATTCAAGATTTTGACGTTATTTTGGGTATGGATTGGCTGAGCAAATATCATGCTTCAGTCGATTTTCGTATAAAGGTCGTTAATTTTTCCATCCCTGATGTACCTAAGTTTACTTTTGAGGCTATGCATTTGGGTAGAAATATTCGTATAATTTCCTATGTGAAAGCTAGGAGATTGTTGCATCGTGGTTGTGAGGGGTACTTGGCTAGTGTGCTTGATACTAGGAAAGAATCCCCTAGTTTGGAGAGTGTTCGGGTAGTTAGAGAATTTCCCGATGTTTTCTCTTCTGAATATGATATGCCTCCCGATCGTGAGATAGAGTTTTGTATAGATCTTTTGCCGGGTACAGCTCCGATTTCAAAGGCACCGTATAGGTTGGCTCCCGCAGAATTGAAGGAACTAAAGGTTCAGTTGCAAGAGTTGCTTGATCGAGGGTTTATCCGCCCTAGTGTTTCCCCGTGGGGAGCGCCGGTTTTGTTTGTGCGGAAGAAAGACGGTTCTTTGAGATTGTGTATTGATTACCAAAAATTGAATCAGGTTACAGTGAAGAACAAGTATCCTCTACCTCACATTGATGATTTATTTGATCAGCTTGAAGGGTCCGTATGTGTTTTCTAAACTTGATTTGAGGATTGGGTACCATCAGTTGAAGATTCGATCGGAGGATATTCCGAAGACTGCCTTTCGCACTCGTTATGGTCACTACGAGTTCTTGGTTATGCCGTTTGGCTTGACTAACGCGCCTGCCGTGTTTATGGATTTGATGAACCGGGTTTTCCATCCTTATCTTGACTCCTTTGTGGTGGTCTTCATCGACGACATTCTTGTCTACTCTAAATCTCGAGAGGAGCACGAGCAACACTTGAGGACAGTTTTATCCGTTCTTGCGAGGGAGCAGTTGTTTGCGAAGTTTAGTAAATGCGAATTTTGGCTCGAGAAGGTTTCATTTCTGGGTCATGTTATTTCTAAAGATGGGATTTCTGTGGATCCTTCAAAGATAGAAGCCATAGTGGATTGGAAGAGACCCGAGACAGTGACCGAGATCAGAAGTTTTCTGGGTTTAGCCGGGTATTACAGAAGGTTTATAGAAGGGTTTTCGAGGATTGCTACTCCGATGACTCAGTTGACCCGGAAGGATGTACCGTTTGTGTGGGGTGAAAAATGTCAAAATAGCTTTGATGAATTAAAGAAAAGATTAACTACGGCTCCTATTCTTGCGTTACCAAATGGAAATGACGACTTAGTGATTTACAGTGATGCTTCAAAAGAGGGTTTGGGTTGTGTTTTGATGCCGAATGGGAAAGTGATTGCTTATGCTTCGAGGAAGTTGACCCCGAGTGAACAGAATTACCCTACTCATGATATGGAGTTGGCTGCGATAGTCTTTGCGTTGCATAAGTGGAAGCATTACCTTTATGGAGCGAAGTTCGAGATTTTTACCGATCACAAGAGTTTGAAATACCTCTTCTCTCAAAAGTAACTGAATAACCGTCAGCGTAGGTGGATGGAACTTTTAAAGGACTATGATTGTACGATTTCTTATCATCCGGGGAAGGCGAATGTGGTAGCCGATGCGATTAGTAGAAAGTCGTATGTGGCCTCGATGATGGTTCGAGAGTGGAAAATGCTTGAGGATGTTCGAGATTGGTATCCTCGTGAATCGAGACATGGGGCTATTTTTGCGAATATCAGGGTATCTCCGACCCTAATTCAGAAGATAAAGGAAGCTCAAAAAGAAGATCCCGAGTTAGTGAAGGTAATGGGTAAAATGAAGGAAAAGAACTTCGAGGATTTTTCTATGAGTTCGAATGGGGTGTTGACTTTCCGTGGTCGTTTGTGCGTACCCGGTGTTGGTGGAATAAAGAGGCAAGTTTTAGATGAGGGTCACAAATCGAGATATACTATTCATCCGGGTAGTACGAAGATGTATCAAAATTTGAAACAACACTTTTGGTGGAACAACATGAAGAGGGAAATAGCCGAGTATGTTTCGAAATGTTTAACTTGTCAGCAGGTCAAAGCCGAGCATCAGAGACCCGCAGGACTACTTCAGCCGTTAGAGATTCTGGAGTGGAAATGGGAGCATGTGACTATGGATTTCGTTACGGGACTACCTCGTACCCGTAGGAAGTATGACAGTGTTTGGGTAATCGTGGATAGACTGACCAAGAGTGCACATTTCTTGCCTATTGACATTAGGTACTCGATGGAAAAGCTTGCGACCCTTTACAATGATGAGATTGTGAGATTGCATGGGGTTCCGGTTAGCATTGTATCGGATCGTGATCCGAGGTTTACTTCTAGATTCTGGAAAGCGTTACAGGAAGCTTTGGGTACCGATTTGAGATTCAGTACAGCTTTTCACCCTCAGACCGACGGTCAATCCGAGAGGACCATTCAGATTTTGGAGGATATGTTGCGAGCTTGTTCGATAGACTTTTCCGATTCTTGGGATAGACATTTATCGTTAGTGGAATTCTCTTACAACAATAGTTATCAGGCTAGTATCGAGATGGAACCTTATGAGGCCTTATATGGGAGAAAATGTAGATCTCCTATCTGTTGGGATGAGGTCGGTGAAGCGAAGATCGTGGGTATTGATTTGCTTCAGGATTCAGTTGAGAAAGTTAGAGTTATCCGGGATCGATTGAAAACAACCCAGAGTCGACAGAAGAGCTATGCAGATAACCGAAGGCGAGATCTTAGTTTTCAGACCGGTGATTTTGTGTTCTTGAAAGTATCTACGAAGGTGGGTATTCGAAGGTTCGGGAAGAAAGGCAAATTGGCTCCGAGGTTTATAGGTCCGTTTGAGATTCTGGGAAAGGTGGGACTTCTTGCGTATCGACTTGCGTTACCACCATCTTTAGACCGGTTACATAATGTTTTCCACGTTTCCATGCTTCAGAAGTATGTGCATGATCCATCTCACGTGTTACCGAGGGTACCGGAGGATATAGAGCCCGACATGGCTTACGAGGAACGACCGGTTCGAATCCTTGATTCTAAAGTCCAAGAGTTGAGAAGCAAAAGCATTCCGTTGGTTAGAGTTCTTTGGAGGAATCACAATGTTGAGGAATCGACTTGGGAGCTTCGAGATGAGATAGAGAAGAAATATCCGTGGCTTTTTATTTCGGGTAAGTCTCGTTAAAATTCGGGTCGAATCTTCTTTAAGGGGGAGTGAATGTCACGACCCGAAAACCCGTCACTTTTTTATAATAATAAATATTTAATTATTTTCGTTATGACTTAATTAATTATTTGAATTATTTATTTATTTGAATATTTATGTGCGCATTTTATATCTCATAATATTAAATGCCTAGCATTATTTGGTTGATATTGTGTTAAGTGGGTAGTAGGGAATTATTGGTTAGAGGGGTTAATTGGGATATTTGTTAGTAGAGTGAGGGGGCCTAAGTGTAAGTTTTTAAATCTCTTTTACTAACTCCCTCCCTAGTCTTCCTTCTCCCTCACTCTCTTCCTCACCCTACTCCCTCCCTCCCAGCATTCTCTCTCTCTCTCTCAAAGGAAAGGTAAGATTTCTCTCTCCCTTCTCTCTTCATTTTCATCCTCTTCCTCTCATCTTTTCTTAGTGCTCATTTTATGAAATGTGTTTAGATCGTCGATAGGATCGCGTAGAACCAAAAATATTTGAATTCCGTCATCTTTGAGAAATTCCAAGTAAGTTTACTTTCCCCCATTTTATGTTAAAATGCTCATTCTATATTATATGATGATTTAGATGATATACATTGATCCTTGGTTGAGTTTTGAAGTGTTTGATTGATTACTCATTTTGTGATATTTGACAAAGAGTTCATATTTGATTTATGGGATTTAATCTTGGCTTGGGTTGATAGATGATGTTGTTTTGGTCCCTCTTAAGTTTAAATGTTGTTTGGGTACCTTGTTGTTCTTGGGGAAAGTATTGATTGTTGGTTGATTTGAGAAATGGTAAGAATTCTTGAAGAACCCAGCTGAAATCCCTCCCAGCCCGTCGACCGAGCGCCCGCCCGGGTTGGACCAGGCGCCCGCCCGCCTAGCCTTTTCCTGCGCCAAACCTTCTGGGCAAATAAGCGCCCGTCTGCCCCTATGCGTGCGCCCTGTCTGCCCCTATGCGCGCGCCCGCCCGCCTGTTCTGGAATCTGCCTTTCTGCTTGGTTAAGATTAAGTGACTTCCCTAGTTTAAGTTTAAATAACTTAAGTTAACATCGTGGAATATTTTATTAATTGAAAGTGGTTCTTTTGTGAATAAATGTGTTATGAAATTTGTCTAAGCATCGTTTTGGAATGTGGGCCATCTTTGATGTGTGGTTTGGATTGGTTTACCTTTGTGGTGATTTATTTGGAATGGTTCCCTACTTTGGAATCATTAGTTGTTTATTTAAGCTAGTATTTATTACTTAGCATTCATTTGAAAGTCCAGCTGGTTATTTGTGTTCGAGTCAGGCAATGGATAATGCTATAATGGCTCAAGCCAAGTCCAGTATAGCATCGCCCATTGGTCCTTCTTTCCTCATCCAGATTGGCCTTGGATGGGATGAGCTAGCTCCTTTTGTGAGTATTCTAGCTAGACGTTTTAGAGCATGACTTTGTGGCATGGCTCCCGCCCTTTGTGGCATGTTACTTTGTTATTGGTTCCGGTACCGGGGGTTTTCTCTTCAAGCTTTCATGCTACTATGAAGATGTTGATTGTTGATTATTGAAGCTGCGCAGCGACCTTTATTTGGTTCTACCAGTTGGGAAACCTTGGCTAATATCCTTTGTTACTTGTTTATTTCCGCTGCTATCTGTTAGTTGATAAATGCTATGTGCTAAGTGAATTATTATTGTTTATTGCTTATTGCATCATAGCATGTCATGTAGTTGCATTAGTAACTTATTGAGATTTATCTCACCCCCTTTCTTTTATCTTTGTTTTTCCTTAACCCCCCCCCCAGGAGGAAAGGATTAGACTCGCTGATCACGAGGAGGACGTCGTGAGGGTTGAGCTTTTTGGGGGCAAGTGTTTATTGGTGGGTTTACATTACATAAATGTGTAACCTTTTTGGGAATAGTTGTACCAAACTTGACGTCATTAAAATTTGTATATTTTATTATTTTGGGTGTGAGCTTATGGAGCTTACACTAGTTTATATTTTGTTGTTCAAGTTGGATTTCAAAACTTTGTGTTATCATCTTTTGGGTATAAAAGGAAATTTTTATCTTCATTATTTTAGAGTTTATTGTTTAAGTCGACGTCCAGCTCGCGTACTCCGGACCCGCGGGGTCGGGGTCGCGATAGTTAGGGGATTGTGGCTTTTCTTCCAAATCCTTTTTCTAGTATCTATAAGGTTTTCTAAAGAATCTCTTTTATAGGGTCTTCTATTCTTATATTGCTTATTCCACCTTTTTGGTCTTTTCAATACGTATTTCCTTTTAATTTTCTTGTATTTAGTTTTTCATTTCGTGGAATTTATAGGCTTACATCCATACATAATGTCAGGACTGGGAAAGTCTGAACAGCATTTGTTATATGTATTTTTTATAGCCTTTTTAATTTGTATATCTCTACAGTGTTTTTCCATGAAATCAGTAACTAGATTCTTAGCGTATGCTAAGCTTGTTTTAAGAATCTCTCCAGATTCTATATATTCACTAAGGACATTTTCTCCTGCAAAAGGTATTTTTATTACAAATGTTTCAACATACTTTCCCCATTCATTAATGGGTATCTGCATCAGGTGTTTTTCGTAGTCGCAGAAAAATTCTTCTAAACTACATAAATCACATATTTGTAGATTTTCTAGTCTTATTCTAGCTTTTGCTGCCTTCTTTATTTTTTCTTCTACTCCTTGGGTAAGGTAGTTTTTTCCTATGAATACCGTATATATAGCATTTGTAATATGGGTGAGAAAATCTTCTCCTGTGGTATTTGAGAAGAGGGATATATCTAATTGTTCGATCATAAGCCTAACATTTCCAGATGTTTTGCTTTTTGCTAAAGTATATATCAGATCAAAGTCATTTATAAGGTTATCATCTGTTTTGATTATTAATCTCATTTCACTATCCCATTCTTCAATAAGTTGTTCTCTATTCGTAACACAGTCTAGATTAAGGCTTATATTACTAAGTCCTATCTTTTTAGTTGGTTGGTATTCTTCAGGGATATTATACTTATTATATTTTTTGGTTTGTACTTCCTCCATGGTGTCACGACCCGAAAACCCACCTCTATTTTCTAGATAATAAATATTTAATTATTTATTTATTTCTTATTTAATTGTTTAAATTATTATTTAATTAATAATTTATGTGTGCATTTTATGTGTTATAATAATTTATGCCTAGCATTTAATTGGTTAATTGTGCTAGTGTAGAGAGTTGGGTCTTAATTGTTGGTGGGGAGTTATTTGTTTTGGGTAGAGTTGGGGAGGGGCCCTAAGTGTAACATTTCAAATTATTATTCATCTACTCCCTCTCTTCTCCCTCATCCTCACTCCATTCCTAGCATACTCTCTCTCTCTCTCCTTGGTTATTGGGTAAGTTTTCTTCTCTCCCTTCTCTCTTCAATCTAGCTATCTTCCCCTCATTATCTCTCATTTCTCATAATATGAAACATGTTTAGATCGTCGATAGAATCGTAGGAAGCTATGAAATTTCGAGTTCCGTCACCTTTGAGAAATCCGGGTAAGTTGCTTTCCCCCATTTTATGCTAAAAATTGTTCATCTCCATTTGTATGATGATATATGAAGCTTTGAAGTGGTTATTTGATGATTTGTGAAGGTTTAGAAATTTATTTGGAATTTATTGTTATTTTGGGTGATTTTTGTGATAAATCAAATGTGGGGATTGAAATCTTGTTGGGGTTAATAGATGGTGTTGTTTAGTTCCCTTATAAGCTTGTATGGCGTTTTGGTACATTACTACACTCATTGGAAGTGTTGATTTCGATAATGTTTGAAATGGGTAAGGAATTCTTATAGAACCCAGTTGTTCTGCGCCTGAAACGCAGAGCGAGCGCCTGCCTGGTTTGGGCCGAGCGCCCGCCCGCTAGTCCCTTGAGCGCCTGCGCGCGCCTTCGCTGATCGCCCGCTTACCTTGGTCCCTTATGTCCAAACTCTCTGATTAGACCGAGCGCCCGCGCGGTCCTCCCCGAGCGCCCGCTCGTTAGCCTCCTGAGCGCCCGCCCGCTCCCTTCCAAGCGCCCGCTCGCCCCTATTTCCCAGAAACCATATTTGTTTAGTTAAGGCTTGGATGTATCCTTAAGCTAGGCTTTGAGCACCATTCTAATTTATCTTAATGACCATCGTGGGGTACTTAAATGTTGAATTTGGTTCCTTTGTGAGCATTTAATTGTGGGACTTACTTGACCTTTATTTGGGAACGTTTGAACATCTTTTGATGGATTGTTGGTTGATGCACCTTTTTGGTGATTGCGTGGAATGGTTCCCTACTTCGGAATCATGAGTTGTTTTTTTAAGCTAGTATTTATTACTTAGCTTTCATTTGAAAGTCCAGCTGGTTATTTGTGTATCGAGTCAGGCAATGGATAATACTATAATGGCACAAGACAAGTCCAGTATAGCATCGCCCATTGGTCCTTCTTTCCCCATCCAGATGGCCTTGGATGGGATGAGCTAGCTCCTTTTGTGAGTATTCTAGCTAGACGTTTTGGAGCATGACTTTGTGGCATGGCTCCCGCCCTTTGTGGCACGTTACTTTGTTATTGGTTCCGGTACCGGGGGTATTCTCTTCAGCTTTTATGATACTATGAAGATGTTGATTGGGTTGATTGTTGAAGCTGCGCAGCGACCTTTATTTGGTTATATCAGTTGGGAAACCTTGGCTAATATCCTTTGTTAACTGTTTATTTCCGCTGCTATCTGTTAAATGATAATTGCTATGTGCTATGTGATTTATTATTGATTATTGCATCATAGCATGTCATGTAGTTGCATTAGTAACTTATTAAGATTTATCTCACCCCCTTTCTTTTATCTTTGTTTTTCCTTAACCCCCCCCCCCCATGAGGAAAGGATTAGACTCGCTGATCACGAGGAGGACGTCGCGAGGGTTGAGCTTTTTGGGCAGATTGTTATTGGTGGGTTTACATTACATAAATGTGTAACCTTTTTGGGAATAGTTGTACCAAACTTGACGTCATTAGAATTTATATTTTATTATTTTGGGTGTAAGCTTATGGAGCTTACACTAGTTTATATTTTGTTGTTCAAGTTGGATTTCAAAACTTTGTGTTATCATCTTTTGGTATAAAAGGAAATTTTTATCTTCATTATTTTAGAGTTTATTGTTTAAGTTGACGTCCAGCTCGCGTACTTCGGGCCCGCGGGGTCGGGGTCGCGACCGTTGGTATCAGAGCTATGGTTTGGCTCTAAGTATAAGTCTAGGTGGACTATTATGACCTAGGAGGGTAGTTGTGTTCGGAGTGAGTAACGGTTGATGTTTTATGCAGATAATTATTCACAATGGCTAGAAGAAGAACGGGTGAAAGTTCTAGTGGGGCTCAGAATCAGAATGATCTTCGGGAAGAGAACCGTGCTATGTTCCAAGGCATGTTTGAGGCGGCCATGAAGGCAATTCATGACCAAGGGCCAAGAGAGGAACATGTGGCTCCTCCATGTTACGGGTTGGAACAATTTCTGAAATTAAAACCAAGGGAGTTCGATGGTGAGCCCGATGTGAAGAAGGCCGAACTATGGATTGAGTCTATAGAGAAAATTTATGATGTGTTTGGGTGCACGGACGAGGATAGGGTCCGGTTTTGCGGCTTAAAAATTGGTTGGGGGCCGCGGAACACTGGTGGAAGACACTCAAAGCTAGTTGGGATGCCACTCTTGTCCCTTATTCTTGGGAATTGTTCGTATGGAAGTTCAAGGAGCATTTCATCCCTCTAGTTGACCAGAACCGTAAGGAGATCGAGTTTCTAAGCTTGGAGCAAGGCTTGTCGACGGTAGCGCAGTACTCGGCTAAGTTCACAGAATTAGCCCGGTATTGTGACTATCTTGTGAGGACCGAAGAACAGAAAGCTATGAGATTCATCCGGGGTTTGAAGACTTCTATCCGGACTCAGCTTATAGCCCAGCGAATTCAAACTTATCAGGATGCGGTGGATCGAGCCTACTTGATCGAGCAAGATATAGGGGAGCATAAGAAGAAGGTCGAGGTGACTAACACTAGCAAGCAGGGAGGGCAGAGCAAGCCACAAACCCGTTCAGATAACCGAGGTAATTTTGGGGGACAATCTCAGTCCCGAGGGCAACCAATCCCAAGGAACCCGGGCACTACTTCCGGGAACCAAGGGAACCAAAATAGGAGACTTTGTTCCTATTGCCAAAAGGAAGGTCATTCAGAGGACCGGTGTTGGAAGAAACAGGGCAAGTGTACCAATTGTGGTCAAATGGGGAATTTTGCAAGGGATTGTACTAGAGGCAGGGGTCAACCGACTGGGGTACGAGCTGGGGCTCCACAGGGTCAGAAAAGGGATGCTACGGGAAAGCCCAAGATCCAAGGAAAAGTGTTTGCCATGAATCAACAACAAGCCGCAGATGATCCCTCAGTGATTGGAGGTATTGTTTCTATATCTAGTGTGAGCGCACGTGCGTTAGTAGATCCAGGATCATCTCATTCTTACATTTCTGTGCAATTTACTTCTTTGCTAAATGCTGCATCTGAGTCTTTGCCCTATGTGTTAGAGGTGTCAACTCCTATGGGGGAGTGTTTGGTGACTGATAAAGTCTTTCGTGCTTGTGATGTGCTTATCTGTGGTCATGTCTTGTGTGCGGACTTGGTAGTTCTTCCGATACAAGATTTTGACGTTATTTTGGGTATGGATTGGCTGAGCAAATATCATGCTTCAGTCGATTGTCGTAGGAAGGTCGTTAATTTTTCTATCCCTGATGTGCCTAAGTTTGCTTTTGAGGCTATGCCTTTGGGTAGAAATATTCGTATGATTTCCTATGTGAAAGCTAGGAGATTATTGCATCGTGGTTGTGAGGGTTATTTGGCTAGTGTGCTTGATACTAGGAAAGAATCCCCTAGTTTGGAAAGTGTTCGGGTAGTTAGGGAATTTCCCGATGTTTTCTCTTCCGAATATAATATGCCTCCCGATCGTGAGATAGAGTTTTGTATAGATCTTTTACCGGGTACAGCTCCGATTTCAAAAGCACCGTATAGAATGGCTCCAACAGAGTTGAAAGAACTGAAGGTCCAGTTGCAATAGTTAGTTGATCGAGGGTTTATCCGCCCTAGTGTTTCCCCGTGGGGAGCACCGGTTTTGTTTGTAAGAAAGAAAGATGGTTCTTTGAGATTGTGTATTGATTACCGAAAGTTGAATCAGGTTACAGTGAAGAACAAGTATCCTCTACCTCACATTGATGATTTATTTGATCAGCTTCAAGGGTCCGTGGTGTTTTCTAAACTTGATTTGAGGAGTGGGTACCATCAGTTGAAGATTCGATCGGAGGATATTCCGAAGAGTGCTTTTCGCACCCGCTATGGTCATTACGAGTTCTTGGTTATGCCGTTTGGGTTGACTAACGCGCCTGCCGTATTTATGGATTTGATGAACCGGGTTTTCCATCCTTATCTTGATTCGTTCGTGGTGGTTTTCATCGACGACATTCTTGTCTACTCTAAATCTCGATAAGAGCACGAGCAACATTTGAGGACAGTTTTATCCATTCTTGCGAGGGAGCAGTTGTTTGCGAAGTTTGGTAAATGCGAATTTTGGCTCGAGAAGGTTTCATTTCTGGGTCATGTTATTTCTAAAGATGGGATTTCTGTGGATCCTTCAAAGATAGAAGCCATAGTGGATTGGAAGAGACCCGAGAAAGTGACGGAGATCAGAAGTTTTCTGGGTTTAGACGGGTATTACAGAAGGTTTATAGAAGGGTTTTCGAGGATTGCTACTCCGATGACTCAGTTGACCCGGAAGAATGTACCGTTTGTGTGGAGTGAAAAATGTCAAAATAGCTTTGATGAATTAAAGAAGAGATTAACTACGGCTCCTATTCTTGCGTTACCAAATGGAAATGACGATTTAGTAATATACAGTTGTCGCGACCCCGGACCCCGCGGGCCCGAGACCGCGATCTGGACGTCGACTTAAAACCAAAACTATGAAATACTGAAGTTAAAAATTCCATTTGACACCAAAAGGTGATGATCCAAAGTTTTACAAAATCAAGTTTGATAAAAACCAATTACAACTATCATAAACTTCCACGAGTTTATGCCCAACAAAATAAAAATATACAATTCTTAGTGATGTCATTGTTTGGTACAACTATCCCAAAATGGTTACACATTTACATAATGTAAACCAACCTATAATAACCTTCCCCAAAAGAATGGATCCACACTCGACGTCCTCTTTCTCGTGATCAGCGAGACTAATCCTTAGCACCTGGGGGGGTTAAGGAAAAACAAAGATAAAAGAAAGGGGTGAGATAAATCTCAATAAGTTACTAATGCAACTACATGACATGCTATGATGCAATAAGCAATAAACAATAATAATTATCACATAGCACATAGCAATTATCATGTATCAGATAGCAGCGGAAATAAACACATAACAAAGGATATAGCCAAGGTTTTCCAAACCGGAACATCCAAATAAAGGATCGCTGCGCAGCTTCAATAATCAACCAATCATCATCTTCATAATAGCATGAAAGCCGAAGAGAAAACCCCGGTACCGGAACCAATAACCAATGAAGTGTCACAAGGGACGTGAGACATGCCACAAAGTCATGCTCCAAGAAGCTAAAATGCACACAAAGGAGCTAGCTCTTCTCACATCCAAGGCCAATCTGGAGGAGGGTAATAATGGGGCAAAACAATGGTCAACATCACAATGGACTTGGCCGTGCCATCATAATGTTTCGCATCGCCCAAACACACACAAAATACCAGCTGGACTTTCACGTAAAGGCTAAGTAATAAAATACTAGCACGATAAACAACAAAGGATTCCAAAGTAGGGAATCGTACCAAATAATCACCAAGAAGATGAAATGAACCAACAATACACAATAAGGGTGCTCCAAAATCGAAATTAACAATTAATGAATTTCAAACACAAACTTGATCACAAAGGACCCAATTCTATCACTAAAGTGTACTACAATGTTCACTAAGGTCAACTAGAAGGACACCCAAGACTTAGACCAAAACGCATTCTTCAATCACACAAATTAACAAAATATAAACTTTCAGGGGTTCTGTGCGGCCGCCCAAAGTGGACTGTGCGGTCGCCCAAAAAGCCTCAAAACAAGAACAAAAGCTTTCAGATAGATGTGCGGTCGCCCAGACATTTTTGGGCGGTCGCACAATGCTCTGGATTGCCGGAATTCGGGAAGAACAACCTGGGTTCTTCCATTTTCAAACCCAAAACACATTCAACCAAAATCCAACCTTCCAACTTATATACTAATGTACCAAAACAACTTATAACTAGGGTGGGGATCCAAATACACCATTTATCAACCCAAAACCAAGAATCAAACCCAACATTATCAATTCACCATTTTTAACCAAAAACTCAAATAAATTCCAAACAAATTCAAAATCCAACCAAACTTCAAATATAACACATCAAACATCAAATAAACATGATATGGACATTTTAGCATCAAAATGGGGGAAAAGTAACTTACTTGGATTTTCTCAAAGTTGATGGATTTCAAATATTTTTGATTCTACGCGATCCTATCGACGATCTAAACAATGTTCAAGTTTTAAGAAATGAGAGATTATGAGAGGAAGAAGGTTTAAATGAAGAGAGAAGAGAGAAAGAAAAACTTACCACACAATGAGAGAGAGGGAGAGTTTGCTGGAGAGAGGGATGGAGAGAGTGAGGGAGAAGGTGAGGGAGGAGGTGAGGGGAATAGGGAGGGAGTAGGGGAATTATTTTAAAAAGTTACATCTAGGCCCCTCCCCTTCTACTAACACAAATGCCACACTCCCTACTAACAATTAAGACCCAACAATACCACACTAACCCAAATGACTCAAATAAAATGCTAAGCATAATACTGGGACACATAAAATGCACACATAATTATTTAAATAAACAATAATTTAAATAAATAATTAAGCAATTAAATAAATAATAGTTATTTATTAATAATAAAATAGAGCCTAGATTTCGGGTCGTAACAACTGTGATGCTTCGAAAGAGGGTTTGGGTTGTGTTTTGATGCAGAATGGGAAAGTAATTGCTTATGCTTCGAGGAAGTTGACCCCTAGTGAACAGAATTACCCTACTCATGATATGGAGTTGGCTGCGATAGTCTTTGAGTTGCATAAGTGGAAGCATTACCTATATGGAGCGAAGTTTGAGATTTTTACCGATCACAAGAGTTTGAAATACCTCTTCTCTCAAAAGGAATTGAATAACCGTCAGCGTAAGTGGATGGAGCTTTTAAAAGATTACGATTGCACCATTTCGTACCATCCGGGCAAAGCAAATGTAGTAGCTGATGCGATCAGTCGAAAGTCTTATGTGGCATCAATGATGATTCGTGAATGGAAATTGCTAGAGGATGCTCGAGATTGGCGTCCCCAAGAGTCGAAGCGTGGAGCTATTTTTGCGAACCTTAATGTATTTCCCACATTAATTCAACAAATAAAGGATACTCAGAAGGATGACCCAGAGTTGAGGAAGATTATGGATAATGCTCGGGATAGACAGTATGTGGACTTCCAGCTTGACTCCGAGGGAGTGTTGACTTACCGTAGCCGATTGTGTGTGCCGAATATCGGTAGGATTAAACAGCGAGTTCTTGATGAGGGTCACAAATCCCGGTATACCATTTATCCCGGGAGTACGAAGATGTATCAGGATTTAAAACAGCAATTTTGGTGGATTAACATGAAGAGGGAGATTGCAGATTATGTATCGAAGTGTTTGACCTGTTAACAAGTTAAAGCAGAGCATCAGAGACCCGCAGGTCTACTTCAGCCTCTTGAGATACTCGAGTGGAAGTGGGAACACATTACGATGGATTTTGTAAGCGGACTACCCAGGACTCGAAGGAGGTTCAATGCAGTTTGGGTGATTGTGGACAGGTTGACTAAATCTTCTCATTTCTTACCCATTGACATTTCATATTCGATGGAGAAACTTGCGAATTTGTATGTTCATGAGGTTATCAGATTGCATGGTGTTCCAGTTAGTATTGTGTCGGACACAGATCCCAGGTTTACATCCCGATTTTGGCAAGCATTACAGAAGGCTTTGGGTATCAATTTGAGGTTTAGCACAGCATTTCATCCTCAGACTGACGGTCAGTCTGAAAGAACCATTCAGATTCTCGAGGATATGTTACGGGCTTGCACAGTTGACTTTCTAGATTCGTGGGATACCCATCTACCGCTTGCAGAGTTTGCCTACAATAATAGTTATCAGTCGAGTATACAGATGGCACCATATGAGGCTTTGTATGGGAGGAAATGTCGGTCACCTATTTGTTGGGATGAGGTTGGGGAAGCAAAACTTTGGGGCGTTGACATGGTTCAGGACTCGGTGGAAAAGGTTAAAATTATTCGGGATCGATTGAAGACGGCCCAGAGTCGACAGAAGAGCTATGCCGATCATCGAAGACGAGATTTTAGTTTTCAGACCGGAGACTTCGTGTTCTTAAAGGTATCTCCGAAGGTGGGCATTCGAAGGTTTGGGAAGAAGGGTAAATTAGCTCCGAGGTTTGTTGGACCGTTTGAGATTTTGGGGAAAGTGGGACTTCTAGCATATCGTCTTGCGTTACCATATTCTTTGGACCGGTTACATAATGTTTTTCACGTTTCTATGCTTCGGAAGTATGTTCATGATCCATCTCACGTGTTACCGAGGGTACCGGAGGATATAGAGCCTGATATGACCTACGAGGAACGACCGGTTCGGATTCTTGATTCCAAAGTCCAAGAGTTGAGGAACAAGAGCATTGCGTTGGTTATAGTCCTTTGGAAGAATCATAATGTTGAGGAATCGACTTGGGAGCTTCGAGAGGAGATGGAGCGTAAATATCCGTGGCTTTTTAATTCGGGTAAGTCTCGTTAAAATTCGGGTCGAATTTTCTTTAAGGGGGAATGAATGTCACGACCCGAAAACCCGCCTCTATTTTCTAGATAATAAATATTTAATTATTTATTTATTTCTTATTTAATTGTTTAAATTATTATTTAATTAATAATTTATGTGTGCATTTTATGTGTTATAATAATTTATGCCTAGCATTTAATTGGTTAATTGTGCTAGTGTAGAGAGTTGGGTCTTAATTGTTGGTGGGGAGTTATTTGTTTTGGGTAGAGTATGGGAGGGGCCCTAAGTGTAACATTTCAAATTATTATTCATCTACTCCCTCTCTTCTCCCTCATCCTCACTCCATTCCCAGCATACTCTCTCTCTCTCTCCTTGGTTATTGGGTAAGTTTTCTTCTCTCCCTTCTCTCTTTAATCTAGCTATCTTCCCCTCATTATCTCTCATTTCTCATAATATGAAACATGTTTAGATCGTCGATAGAATCGTAGGAAGCTAAGAAATTTCAAGTTCCGTCACCTTTGAGAAATCCGGGTAAGTTGCTTTCCCCCATTTATATGCTAAAAATTGTTCATCTCCATTTTGTATGATGATATATGAAGCTTTGAAGTGGTTATTTGATGATTTGTGAAGGTTTAGAATTTATTTGGAATTTATTGTTATTTTGGGTGATTTTTGTGAAATCAAATGTGGGGATTGAAATCTTGTTTGGGGTTAATAGATGGTGTTGTTTAGTTCCCTTATAAGATTGTATAGCGTTTTGGTACATTACTACACTCATTGGAAGTGTTGATTTCGATAATGTTTGAAATGGGTAAGGAATTCTTATAGAACCCAGTTGTTCTGCGCCTGAAACGCAGAGCGAGCGCCCGCCTGGTTTGGGCCGAGCGCCCGCCCGCTAGTCCCTTGAGCGCCTGCGTGCGCCTTCGCTGAGCGCCCGCTTACCTTGGTCCCTTATGTCCAAACTCTCTGATTAGACCGAGCGCCCGCGCGGTCATCCCCGAGCGCCCGCTCATTAGCCTCCTGAGCGCCCGCCCGCTCCCTTCCAAGCGCCCGCTCGCCCCTATTTCCCAGAAACCATATTTGTTTAGTTAAGGCTTGGGTGTATCCTTAAGCTAGGCTTTGAGCACCATTCTAGTTTATCTTAATGACCATCGTGGGGTACTTAAATGTTGAATTTGGTTCCTTTGTGAGCAATTTAATTGTGGGACTTACTTGACCTTTATTTGGGAACATTTGAACATCTTTTTGATGGATTGTTGGTTGATGCACCTTTTTGGTGATTGCGTGGAATGGTTCCCTACTTCGGAATCATGAGTTGTTTATTTAAGCTAGTATTTATTTCTTAGCTTTCATTTGAAAGTCCAGCTGGTTATTTGTGTATCGAGTCAGGCAATGGATAATACTATAATGGCACAAGCCAAGTCCAGTATAGCATCGCCCATTGGTCCTTCTTTCCCCATCCAGATTGGCCTTAGATGGGATGAGCTAGCTCCTTTTGTGAGTATTCTAGCTAGACATTTTGGAGCATGACTTTGTGGCATGGCTCCCGCCCTTTGTGGCACGTTACTTTGTTATTGGTTCTGGTACCGGGGGTATTCTCTTCAGCTTTTATGCTACTATGAAGATGTTGATTGGGTTGATTTTTGAAGCTGCGCAGCGACCTTTATTTGGTTATATCAGTTGGGAAACCTTGGCTAATATCCTTTGTTAACTGTTTACTTTCGCTGCTATCTGTTAAATGATAATTGCTATGTGCTATGTGATTTATTATTGATTATTGCATCATAGCATGTCAAGTAGTTGCATTAGTAACTTATTGAGATTTATCTCACCCCCTTTCTTTTATCTTTGTTTTTCCTTAAACCCCCCCCCCCCAGGAGGAAAGGATTAGACTCGCTGATCACGAGGAGGACGTCGCGAGGGTTGAGCTTTTTGGGCAGATTGTTATTGGTGGGTTTACATTACATAAATGTGTAACCTTTTTGGGAATAGTTGTACCAAACTTGACGTCATTAGAATTTATATTTTATTATTTTGGGTGTAAGCTTATAGAGCTTACACTAGTTTATATTTTGTTGTTCAAGTTTGATTTCAAAACTTTGTGTTATCATCTTTTGGTATAAAAGGAAATTTTTATCTTCATTATTTTAGAGTTTATTGTTTAAGTCGACGTCCAGCTCGCGTACTCCGGGCCCGCGGGGTCGGGGTCGCGACACATGGTATCCTTCGTAATTTCCAGATCTTAGAGGATTTTTGTGACTTTTATACCTATTTTGTCTTGTAGAGGTTCCAAGTTTTTCCTCTTAAATATTCATGTCCTCAAAAACACCTATTATAGTCTGGAGCCTTTCTTCAGTTATATTTTCTATTTTTTTATCGGTAAGACTCCAAGTCTGTATGACATAATCCATATGTTCTGATTTATATGTGGATTCAAAGAAATCTTCTAGTTTCTTTTTAATCATTTTTGAAGTAAAAGGGTGTATTTTCTATTTTAAGATTCTCGGGATGCCATCCTGAGCTGAACCTTGGTTTTGGTTTTACTATAACCTTTTTTTCTTCTACTATTTGCTTTCCTGTATCTCTTACTTTCAAATGTTCTATGATCTCTTTATTACAATTACATTCTTCTATTTTTTTTTCTTTATTTCTGCTATAATAGAAGCTGCTGCTTTTTCTATCTGTTCCTCAAAGTGTTTTTGCTGGTCTTTTTTTAGTTTTGTAAATCTTTCTTCCATTCATATCATTTCTTCATAGACTTTGTTTATTTTTGCCATCAGACTTTATTATCTATTTTCTTTAGTATTTCTATAATTTTATTAATAGAGTCAGGGTCAACTATATCTAGCTTCTTTTCTAGATTTTCTATTTGGCTTTCTAAAGCTGTTATTTTAGCTTCTAGAGGTGAAAAATCCATTGTAGTCTGAAACATTAGTCTTTCATTACTATTATCTTCAGGTTCATCCTTATAAAAAATGTTTTTATTCCTAAAGTTTTACAAATAAAGTTACACATTGTGTGTATATTTCCTATTACAGAGTTTATGTTATTTAACTGTTTAATACATCCATATATACCTTTTCCTCCAGAGAAGAGATGGTCTGAATCTCCCCTAGATACATTTTGAACTTGTAGTCCTATATATTTCTTTTTATAATAAATATGGGGATAACTGTTATGACTAGACATCCAATTGATTAGCTGCTATATTAATTCTTCTAGAAATAGCATATAAATCATCAGTCGGAGGTAGCCCGTATTTTCTACTAAATACTCTGGAAAAAGACCTTCTAGTGGGTTCCTCACTTTGTTCTTCCTGGATAGTTAAACTTGATTTTTGTCCTAAGAGTTTGATGTTTTTATTATTTAGATTCATAGTCCAATTTTCTAACAGAGTGGTCAACTCTCTATTAGGTATGGCTGATATCTTTCCTATTTGTTTGAAAAGATCATCTATGTCTATCTTTTCTCTTATTTTAAATTCCATGCTATGATGAGAATTTGATAGGGTATATCTTAATTTGTATGTTACTGTGTTAGGGTGATTTCCTTTTTTCATGAGGTCAGATCTATCAAATTTATGTGCTAAGCATAATATTTTATTAATTTATTTATCTTTCAAGGAGACACCTATATTCGGGCTGCATGTAAACATAATCTTCCCGTATGCTAAGTTTCCTTGAATTCATCCAAAGATTGCCTCATTAGAATTATTTATTCTTTTATCTAGAAGTGCTACTTTCAGAGGGGAATCTATCCATGTATTAAAAGTTTATTTGATCATTATTTTAATATTTCCTATATGAATAAATCCTATAGATTTTCTTTCTTCATTATTCGCTAGGGTAGCTATTTTCCTTTCTATTTCTTGTTTATTGAAAAATGGAATCTGTCGCGACCCCGACCCCGCGGGCCCGGGACTCGCGAGCTGGACGTCGACTTAACACACAAATACTAAAATACTGAAGATAAAAATTCCATTTTATACCAAAAGATGGTAGTACGAGTTTTATAAATCCAAGCTTGACATCAACAAAATACAACTAGCATAAGCTCCACAAGCTTATACCCAAAAAATACAAATACACAATTCTTAATGACGTCAATGTTTGGACACTATCCCAAATGTTATACATTTAAATAATGTAAACCGAAACAACCTTCCCAAAAGTTACTTCCACACTCGACGTCCTCCTCGTGATCAGCGAGTACTAATCCTTTCCTCCTGGAGGGGGGTTAAGGAAAAACAAAGAGAAAAGAAAGGGGGTGAGATAAATCTCAATAAGTTACTAATGCAACTACATGACATGCTAATATGCAAGAAACAATAAACAATAACAATATCTCATATAGCACATAGCAGTTATCAGATACCAGATAGCAGCGGAAATAAACATCTTACAAAGGATATTAGCCAAGGTTTCCAAACCAATAGACCCAAATAAAGGATCGTTGCGCAGCTTCAACAATCAACCAATCAACATCTTCATAGCGGCATAAGAGCTGAAGAGAAAACCCCGGTACCGGAACCATAACCAATAGTAACATGTCACAAAGGACGGGAGTCACGACACAAAGTCATACTCCAAAAAGTTACCTAGACTACTTCCGAAGGAAGCTAGCTCATCCCAACCAAGGCCAATCTGGAAGAGGAAAATAAGGGCAAAACAATGGTCAACATTATAATGGACTTGGCTCGTGCCATTATAATCTTTCCCATCGCCCGACACAACCACAAATACCAGCTGGACTTTCAAATAAATGCCAAGTAATAAATACTAGCTTAAATAAACAACTCATGATTCCAAAGTAGGGAACCATTCCAAATAAATCACCACAAAGGTAAACCAATCCAAACAACACATCAAAGATGGCCAACATTCCCAAAACGATACTTAATCAAATTCCATAACATATTTATTTACAAAGGAACCAATTCCAATTAATAAAGTGTTCCACGATGTTAACTTAAGTCAAATAGAGTAAATAAACTTAAACTAAGGAAGCAACCTAGTTTAAACAAGCAAAAAGGCAGATTTCCAGAACAGGGGGCGGGCGGGCGCTTGTAATGGGTCAGGCGGGCGCTCATTTCATCAGTAGGTTTGGCCGTAGGAAAAAGCCGGGTGGGCGGGCGCCTGGATAAACCCGGGCGAGCGCCTGGTCGACGGGCTGGGCAGGGGATAGCTGGGTTTAATCAAGTTTCTTACCATTTCCCCAAATCAACCAAAATCAACACTTCCCACAATTTCAACAAGATGCTCAAACAACATCTAAGCCTAAGAGGGACCAAAACAACATCATCCATCAACCCAAACTAAGATTAAATCCCAACATTCTCAAAATCACAAAAGATGAACAAAAATACAAATAAATTCCAAACTCAACCAAAATGACATATATGTGAACTAAGGCATTACATACACTAAAGATGAACATTTTAGCATAAAAATGGGGGAAAAGCAACTTACTTGAATTTTATGAAAGATGGCGGAATTCAAATATTCTTGGCTCTAGACGATCCTATCGACGATCTAAACACATTTCATAAAATGAGTACCAAGAAAAGATGAGAGGAAGATGACTAAAATGAAGGAAGAATGAGAGGAAGACTTACCCTTATCTATGGAAGAGAGAGAGTTGCCAGGGAGATGAGAGTAGGGTGAGGAAGAGAGTGAGGGAGAAGGAAGAGTAGGGAGGGAGTTAGTAAAAGAGATTTAAAAACTTACACTTAGGCCCCCTCATGCCCTACTAACACTTAACCCAAATAACCCTTCTAACCAATAATTCCCTACTACCCACTTAACACAATATCAACCAAATAATGCTAGACACAAATTAATATTATGAGATATAAAATGCGCACATAAATAAACAACCAAATAACTAAATAAATAATAAATTATTTATTAATAAAATAGAGACGGGTTTTCGGGTCGTGACATTCACTTCTCCTTAAAGAAAATTCGACCCGAATTTTAAAGGTGCTTACCCGAAACAAAAAGCCACGGATATTTCCGTTCCATCTCTCCTCGAAGCTCCCACATTGATTCCTCGACATTGTGATTCTTCCATAGCACTCTAACCAACGCAATTCTTTTATTCCTTAACTCTTGCACTTTAGTATCTAGAATCCGAACCGGTCGTTCCTCATATGACATGTCAGGCTCTATATCCTCGGGTACCCTCGGTAACACGTGAGATGGATCATGAAAATACTTCCGAAGCATAGAAACATGGAAAACATTATGCAATCGGTCAAGAGAAGATGGCAATGCGAGTCGATGAGCAAGGAGTCCCACTTTCTCCAAAATCTCAAACGGTCCAATAAACCTCGGAGCCAATTTACCTTTCTTCCCAAACCTTCGAATACCAACCTTCGGAGACACCTTCAAGAACACAAAATCTCTGGTCTGAAAATTAAGATCACGTCTTCGGTGGTCCGCATAGCTCTTATGTCGACTCTGAGCTGTCTTCAATCGATCCCGAATCACTTTGACTTTCTCAACTGAATTCTCAACCAAATCGATACCCCATATCTTTGCTTCCCCGATTTCATCCCAACAGATAGGCGATCTACACTTTCTCCTATATAAAGCCTCGTAAGGAGCCATCTCGATACTAGCCTGATAACTGTTATTATAAGAAAACTCCACTAGAGGTAAATGAACATCCCAAGAATCAGAAAAGTATATCGAACAAGCTCGCAACATATCCTCTAAAATCTGAATAGTCCTCTCAGATTGACCGTCGGTCTAAGGATGAAAAGCTGTACTGAATCTCAAATCGGTACCCAAAGCTTCCTGTAACGCTTTCCAGAATCTAGAAGTAAACCTCGGATCACGATCCGACACAATGCTAACCGGGACCCCATGCAATCTCACAACCTCATTCATATAAAGGGTCGCAAGCTTTTCCATCGAGTATCTAATATCAATCGGTAAGAAATGAGCAGACTTGGTCAGTCTATCCACGATTACCCAAACACTGTCAAACTTCCTACGGGTATGAGGTAGTCCCGTAACAAAATCCATAGCCACATGTTCCCATTTCCACTCCGGAATCTCTAACGGATGAAGTAGTCCTGCGGGTCTCTGATGTTCGGCTTTGACCTGCTGACAAGTTAAACACTTCGATACATACTCAGCTATTTCCCTCTTCATGTTGTTCCACCAAAATTGTTGTTTCAGATCTTGGTACATCTTCGTACTACCCGGATGAATAGTATATCTCGATTTATGACCCTCATCTAAAACTTTCCTCTTTATTCCATCAACGTCGGGTACACACAACTGTCCACGAAAAGTCAATACTCCAACCGGACTGATAGAAAAATCCTCGAAGTTCTTCTCTTTCATTTTACCCATTATTTTCACTAACTCGGGATCTTCTTTCTGAGCTTCCTTTATTCTTTGAATTAGGGTCGGAGATACCCTAATATTCATAAAAATAGCCCCATGTCTCGATTCACGAGGACACCAATCTCGAACATCCTCAAGCATTTTCCACTCTCGAACCATCATCGAAGCCACATAAGATTTTCTACTAATCGCATCGGCTACAACATTTGCTTTCCCGGGATGATAGGATATTTTACAATCATAGTCCTTCAAAAGTTCCATCCATCGACGCTGTCGGTTATTAAGTTCCTTCTGAGAGAAAAGATACTTCAAACTCTTATGATCCGTGAAAATCTCAAATTTTGCTCCGTAAAGGTAGTGCTTCCACTTCTGAAGAGCAAATACAATAGCTGCCAATTCCATATCGTGAGTAGGATTATTTTGTTCACTCGGGCTCAACTTCCTCGAAGCATACGCGTTCACTTTCCCATTCTGCATTAAAACACAACCCAAGCCTTCCTTCGATGCATCACTATAAATCACTAAGTCGTCGTTCCCATTCGGTAATGCGAGAATCGGTGCAGTAGTCAACCTCTTCTTCAATTCCTCAAAACTGTTATTACATTTCTCGGTCCACTCAAACGGAACATTCTTTCGGGTCAACTGTGTCAGCGGTGTAGCAATCCGCGAAAACCCTTCTATAAACCTCCTGTAGTATCCGGCTAACCCCAGAAAACTTCTGATCTCAGTCACTGTCTCGGGTCTCTTCCAATCAACAATAGCTTCTATCTTCGAAGGATCCACAGAAATCCCATCTTTTGAAATAACATGCCCCAGAAATGAAACTTTCTCGAGCCAAAATTCACACTTACTAAACTTCGCGAACAACTGTTCCTTTGCTAGAACTGATAAAACTGTCCTCAGATGTTGCTCATGTTCCTCTCGAGATTTATAATAGACAACGATATCATCGATGAAAACCACTACAAACGAGTCAAGATATGGATGGAAGATTCGGTTCATCAAATCCATAAACACGGCCGGTGCATTAGTCAACCCAAACGGCATAACCACGAATTCATAATGACCATAACGAGTGCGAAAGGCAGTCTTCGGAACATCATCCGATCGAATCTTCAGTTGATGGTACCCACTCCTCAAATCGAGTTTAGAAAATACTACCAACCCTTGAAGTTGATCGAATAAATCATCAATATGCGGTAGAGGATATTTGTTCTTCACCGTTACCTGATTCAACTTTCGGTAATCAATATACAACCTCAACGAACCGTCTTTCTTTCTCACAAACAAAACCGATGCTCCCCACGGGGAAACACTAGGTCGAATAAACCCTCTATCAAGCAACTCCTGCAACTGAACCTTCAATTCTTTCAACTCTGCCGGGGCCATTCTATAAGGTGCTTTCGAAATCGGAGTTGTACCTGGTAGAAGATCTATACAGAACTCTATCTCTCGATCGGGCGGCATATCGTACTCAGAAGAGAAAACGTCAGGAAATTCCCTAACTACCCGAACACTTTCCAAACCCGGTGATTCTTTCTTGGTATCAAGCACACTAGCCAAGTAACCCTCACAACCACGATGCAATAATTTTCTCGCTTTCACATAAAAAATTAAACGAATTTTTCTACTCAAAAGACTAGCCTCAAAAACAAACTTAGGCACATTGGGAATAGCAAAAGTAACGACTTTCTTACGACAATCAACAGAAGCATAAAACTTTCTCAACCAATCCATACCCAAAATAACATCAAAGTCTTGAATTGGAAGGACTACCAAGTCGCACACAAGACACGACCACAAATAAGCACATCACAAGCACGAAATACTCTATCAGTCACCAAACATTCTCCTATAGGGGTCGACACCTCTAGAACATAAGGTAAGGACTCAAATGCAGCATTTAGCAAAGAAGCAAATTGCACAGATATGTAAGAATGCGATGATCCTGGATCTACTAACGCACGAGCGCTCACATTAGACACAGAAACAATACCTCCAATAACGGAAGGATCATCGGTAGCTTGTTGTTGATTCATGGCAAATACCCTTCCTTGGACCTTGGGATTTCCCGCAACATCTCTTTTCTGACCCTGTGGAGCACCAGCTCCTACCCCCGATGGTTGGCCTCTGTTTCTCGGGCAATCTCTAGCAAAGTGCCCCAACTGACCACAATTGGTACATTTTCCTTGCTTCTTCCAACACCGGTCCTCTGAATGGCCTTCCCTCTGACAATAGGTGCAAAGCCCTCTATTTTGGTTCCCCGGAGTAGTACCCGGATTCCTTGGTACGGTTTGTCCTCTAAACTGAGATGGTCCTCCCGAATTACCTCGGTTGTCTGAACGCTGATGTGGTTATGACTTGGTATGACTTCCTTGCTTACCCGTGTTTGCGACCTCGGTCTTCCTCTTATGTTCCCCAATGTCTTGCTTGATTAGGTATGCACGATCCACGGCATCCTAGAATGTCAGAATCCTCTGGGCTATAAGCTGAGTCCGGATAGATGTCTTCAAACCTCGGATGAACCTCATTGCTTTCTGCTCCTCTGTCCTCACAAGATAGTCACAGTACCTGGCTAATTCTGTGAACTTAGCTGAGTACTGAGCCACGGACAACAAGCCTTGGTCCAAATTGAGAAGCTCGATCTCCTTCCGGTTCTGATCAACTACCGGAATAAAATGCTCTTTGAATTTACGCACAAACAATTCCCACGCATACGGTGTATTAGTCTCGTCCCAACTTGCTTTAATCCCTTTCCACCAATGCTCGGTGGCACCCACAAGCTTATAGGCCGCGAATCGGACCTTATCCTCACCAGTGCAACCAAAGACATCGTAAATTTTCTCCATTGATTCAATCCATAGCTCGGCCTTCTTCACATCGGGTTCCCCATTATACTCTGCCGGTTTCAGTTTCAAGAATTGCTCCAAACCGTATCGGGGTGGTGGTGCTTGCTCTACTCTCGGCCCTTGGTCATGAATAGCCTTCATGGCCGCCTCAAACATACCCTGAAACATAGCACGGGCTTCATCTCTTGTTTCGTTCTGGTTTGAAGTTCCGGCGTTACCTTCACCACTTCTTATTCTTGCCATGTTGAACAAATACCTGCATAAAACATCAACCGTTACTTACTTAAACTTAGAGCTAAACCATAGCTCTGATACCAACTGTCGCGACCCCGACCCCGCGGGCCCGGGACTCGCGAGCTGGACGTCGACTTAACACATAAATACTAAAATACTGAAGATAAAAATTCCATTTTATACCAAAAGATGATAGTACGAGTTTTATAAATCCAAGCTTGACATCAACAAAATACAACTAGCATAAGCTCCACAAGCTTATACCCAAAAAATACAAATACACAATTCTTAATGACGTCAATGTTTGGACACTATCCCAAAGGTTATACATTTAAATAATGTAAACCGAAACAACCTTCCTAAAAGTTACTTCCACACTCGACGTCCTCCTCGTGATCAGCGAGTACTAATCCTTTCCTCCTGGGGGGGGTTAAGGAAAAACAAAGAGAAAAGAAAGGGGGTGAGATAAATCTCAATAAGTTACTAATGCAACTACATGACATGCTAATATGCAAGAAACAATAAACAATAACAATATCTCATATAGCACATAGCAGTTATCAGATACCAGATAGCAGCGGAAATAAACATCTTACAAAGGATATTAGCCAAGGTTTCCAAACCAATAGACCCTTATAAAGGATCACTGCGCAGCTTCAAAAATCAACCAATCAACATCTTCATAGCAGCATAAGAGCTGAAGAGAAAACCCCGGTACCGGAACCATAACCAATAGTAACATGTCACAAAGGACGGGAGTCATGACACAAAGTCATACCCCAAAAAGTTAGCTAGACTACTTCCGAAGGAAGCTAGCTCATCCCAACCAAGGCCAATCTGGAAGAGGAAAATAAGGGCAAAATAATGGTCAACATTATAATGGACTTGGCTCGTGCCATTATAATCTTTCCCATCGCCCGACACAACCACAAATACCAGCTGGACTTTCAAATAAATTCCAAGTAATAAATACTAGTTTAAATAAACAACTCATGATTCCAAAGTACGGAACCATTCCAAATAAATCACCACAAAGGTAAACCAATCCAAACAACACATCAAAGATGGCCAACATTCCCAAAACGATACTTAATCAAATTCCATAACATATTTATTCACAAAGGAACCAATTCCAATTAATAAAGTGTTCCACAATGTTAACTTAAGTCAAATAGAGTAAATAAACATAAACTAAGGAAGCAACCTAGTTTAAACAAGCAAAAAGGCAGATTTCCAGAACAGGGGGCGGGCGGGCGCTTGTAATGGGTCAGGCGGGCGCTCATTTCATCAGTAGGTTTGGCCGTAGGAAAAAGACGGGTGGGCGGGCGCCTGGATAAACCCGGGCGGGCGCCTGGTCGACGGGCTGAGCAGGGGATAGCTGGGTTTAATCAAGTTTCTTACCATTTCCCCAAATCAACCAAAATCAACACTTCCCACAATTTCAACAAGATGCCCAAACAACATCTAAGCCTAAGAGGGACCAAAACAACATCATCCATCAACCCAAACTAAGATTAAATCCCAACATTCTCAAAATCACAAAAGATGAACAAAAATACAAATAAATTCCAAACTCAACCAAAATGACATATATGTGAACTAAGGCATTACATACACTAAAGATGAACATTTTAGCATAAAAATGGGGGAAAAGCAACTTACTTGAATTTTATGAAAGATGACGGAATTCAAATATTCTTGGCTCTAGACGATCCTATCGACGATCTAAACACATTTCATAAAATGAGTACTAAGAAAAGATGAGAGGAAGATGACTAAAATGAAGGAAGAATGAGAGGAAGACTTACCCTTATCTATGGAAGAGAGAGAGAGAGTTGCCAGGGAGATGAGAGTAGGGTGAGGAAGAGAGTGAGGGAGAAGGAAGAGTAGGGAGGGAGTTAGTAAAAGAGATTTAAAAACTTATACTTAGGCCCCCTCATGCCCTACTAACACTTAACCCAAATAACCCTTCTAACCAATAATTCCCTACTACCCACTTAACACAATATCAACCAAATAATGCTAGACACAAATTAATATTATGAGATATAAAATGCGCACATAAATAAACAACCAAATAACTAAATAAATAATAAATTATTTATTAATAAAATAGAGACGGGTTTTCGGGTCGTGACAGAAACTCTACTAAGCCATTTGTATCATGTATATCTAAAGGATATTCTCTAGTACTTATGCAAGTTATGCATGTATTTTTTCTTGGTTTTAAAAATTTTGAAAGTATATTTCTATTTTTAAAAACCTCAGATGGTAGAAGGTTTAGTTCAGTTTTTTCTATTTGTTGGAGAAGGATTTTATCAAGAGTTAATTCTTGACCGAAATATCCTTCTTCATCAAATATTTGTTCGTAATTTCCACTTCCATGGGAACTACTTGAACCTTCTTCTATATATGACATAGATCACAACTTTATTCCAATAAAGGAACTAGGCTCTGATACCAGGTTTTTTTTTTGCTGTCTTTTTATCTCTTAAAAGACTAATAATTACTATTGTGAACAGTAATTTTGACTTTTTTGAATAGTATGTTTGACTAATTTTATTCCATACAAGAATGATAGGTACGTGGCTTTCGTTATACCCTAATTTTTTTCCAGTACCTCAATATGAAGTGTATGAGACCGCATAAAGAAGAGTTAGATAGGAAGTTTAATGGTTTCAGCCGATATACCTTGTTCATCTTTGGGAACATTCTTAGTCAGACAAAACAATTGTTTCCTCTATGTAATTTATACTTTTAAGTTTTAGGATACGCTCTAGAGCTTTTATTTCAGATTCTATTTGTAGCTGAAACATTCTAGCAAAACTTGGTTCACTATCTTTTATTCCTCTAATTTCAGAAAAGACTATTATATCGTCTACATAAACTGCGCAGTATGATGAGTAGTCATTAGATAGACTTTCATCCATATGCCTTTGAAAAATAGCAGGTGCCTGTTTTAGCCCAAAAGGCATAACTATCCATTCAAAATGTCCTTGTGGACAGGTGAAAGCAGTTAGTTTGATGGATTTTTCGTCTAATCTTACTTGCCAGAATCCTGACTTGCAGTCAAAACTACTATAATAATTTTTTCCTCCGATTCTTTGGAGTAATTGTTCTTTATTGGGTAGTAAATACCCATCTCCTTTAGTATGATCATTTAACATTTTATAGTTAACTACCATCCTTTTCTTTCCTCTTTTCTGCTCTGAGTGTTTATTTACCATAAAGGCTGGAGAGAAATGTGGACTTTTAGTCTTTCTAATTACTTTTAAGTCTAAAAGTTCTTTGATTTGTTTCCCAAATTCTTCTCTATCTTGTGGGGAATATTGCATTGGTTTTGATTTTATAATTTTAGTAGAATCTGTTAATTCTATTGTAGCGAATGGATGTTCGGAACAAACTTTATCTAATAGATTTTCTATGTTTTGTAGGGAATCTAAAGTGTGAAGAAGGGACTCTTGTTCCTCCTCCTCCTCCTCAAAAGTGGAAATGTCATTTATATCGGTGATAGGTGTTAAATTTTCAGGATTAGGGATGGATAAAGTGGTACCTAGCTTTTTACTGGCTAAGAATCCTTCTTGACCATGAAAATAGGCTTTATTTATTTTCTTAATGCTTACGGCTGTAGCATTATGGTGGAAAGTAATTGTATCTTTGTATTGAGCAAAAGGCTCGTATAATCTACAGAAGTTATTCCCTAAAGTTATATCTCCTGTAGTATTTACTTGGTAGAGTGTGGGTATTACAAACAGGCCAGACTAGTCAGATGGCAACAATGGTTACAATATTATAATTTTGACATAGAACATATATCTGGAAATAAGAACGTACTCGCTGATCTTATGTCAAGAGAATTTTCAGGTATCAAGAAAAACATCCAAGGATGAGCACGAAAGAAGAAATTGAAGATCAAATACTTCAATTAAAAGGAGAAATTCTTGAAAGAGAAACCCAGCTTAGAAAGCTAGAAATGATATATGGTAAGATGAAGCAAGGAGATATGACTCCAATGAGCAACACATCCTCTATAAACAACGAGGAGATAATTATCCATAAGGAAAACTGCTCTAGCAGAAATCAAGAAGCAAGAGCTTCAAAATCTCCTATAGAGATTAGTGTAACTCATAATAAGAGTATAATTACTCCATTGGAGAAAATCTTTAATCCGACCCAGTCTTCGGAAAATCAGACTACCGGAGGAATTTCTTTGTCTCCTCAAACTAAAAAGTTTTCCAAATACTATGTCCTTTATTCAGGTCCTAACCAAGGTATCTATACCGAATGGGCCAAAATAGCACCCTTAATTGGAAATAACCACCATCAGTCATTTAATGACCATGAAGAAGCCCAAAAAGCCTTATTCACTTATAAAAGAACCTAGAGTCTAAATGATCAAAAAACTTATAGCCAGATGGCACAATCTCCAACACCCCTGAGAATTAGGCCAATCATGCCCCCAACCAAAAAATCCTGAACCAAGGTCCACTATTCCAGAAACAATAAGAAATAGGATCAATAGATCAAAATTAGTTTTAAATGATGAAACTACTTCAATAAATAAAGAAATATTCTTTCATTATTTCAACATGGCAGAGGCCTCTGATGAAGATACAAAACAATATTTTTTCACTATGGATAAAAAAAACATCTCTTTGTATGCCTTTTTTGACAAAGCTAGCCCAGAAATAATTAAAGATGTCTTTGACTGTAGATTATTAGCTATGGTCTACCCTAGAAATAATTTAAATGAATTAAGATTATGACCAAAACCTATTTTCAATGCAATAAAGAATTTCCGAACAAAAGTCATTGGAGATGGCGTCAGAAACATTTACGTAAAATTCACCAGTTCCCTACTTGACTGGAATGAAGAGGAATATTTCCTACCATATCACTGGATCGAGGTTGGGCTCTCAAAAATAGACATCAAGTTTGAACAACCCCAAACCAGGAAAATGACAGAAGACATCACTAATCTCCTACAGACATTGAGAGTATCAAGACTCCGAAACGTCTACAAGAAATACACAGAGATCTTCTCAGACAGCAAGAAGAAATTAAATTATTATAATGATAAAGTCATAGTAATATCAAATTTTCCCAATGTGATTACCACTCTAGAATTAGAAAGACTGGCAATAAATGAAGCAAGATTCTTAGATGAAGAATTAAAAACCTCTGAAGCTACAAAAAAACAATGGTGTGATGTTGCACCTATGGACCACAAATGCATTTACTGCATCAACAAAAGTCAAGAAGGACGAAAAGCAAGAGATGAGGAATCAATCTTCACTAACTCACTCTTTGCAGAAGAAATGTAGATATCTCTTGTCTTAAAGCGTCAGCTGAAAGATGCCAAAGAAAAGGTAGCTTGTCCCTTAGCGTCGGTAAGATACCCATTATGTAAAAAGGAACCTACACGTCCAGTTTTTCCTTTGGACCTGCGTGTCCATTTTGTTTTGTTTTCTTCGTGGTCGGACCTATGCGTCCACTCAGTATTTCTAGGATGTATTGAAGTCAGTTTGAAGTCCGACCTCCACCTATATAAGGAGGTCTTGTAAGATGAAAAAAAAGGGGAGTGAAGTTTGAATAAGAAATAAATTTTCTTGAATATCTCCATATTCAGTCTAAGTGAAAGAGCTTGACAACAAAGACCGAGAAGCAATTCGCGGGCCAGTTGCTACAACTGGTGGCAAGGAGGCTCGACGCCTTAACCCACTTATCTTCACCTATCAAGGTAATCCTCTCAAACAAAAACTATGACATCTTGGATTATTTATGGCAATGAATATAATAACATAGAATACTTAAATTAAAGGAAAAGGATCAGACTCTTACTTAGGGGTGGCAATATTTTACCCAATCCAATATCCCATTTATTAACCCATTAAAAAATGACTTATTGGGTTATCCATTTGATACCCAATAAAATTAATGGGCCAAATGGATAAAGACCCATTATAACCAATAATTATTTGGACTTGCTGGATATTGACCCGGGTACCCAATGGGTTTACCCATAATCTCTAATACGCGAACTCAATTTCATCGACGACATCGAAGATCAGACGAAAATAAAAAAAAAACCTAGATCGTTCTAATGTGTGGTCGACGGCAGAAGACGAAGATGGAGGAGGAGTAGCGACTCCTCTAATTTTGAGATTCACCTGCGCAAATCTGCTGCTGTCGAAGATTTCGAGCCAAATATCCAGTGTCGTTCTCCCTCACCGACAGGTTTATGATGATCACATACTTTTGTTTATGATAATCACATATTATTTGTTATTTAATTACTAGTTGCATTGTCCTACATCACTTACTTTTTTGTATGAATTATAGATAATCTAATTGGTTAGTATTTGTATGCTAAAGGTGCATTAAAATTGTGGTATGTAAGTGTGTTAATGTGTTGTATTATGAAGTGGTGTTATGCAAAAGTTGGAGGGTGGTGGTATATAGGTGGTGGGGGTGGGTGTGTGTGTAAGGGTGGGGGTGGGGGTGGCGTGGGTGTGGCGTGGGTGGGAGTGGGTGTGGGTGTGGGTGTAATGTGGGTGCAGTTAATTTGTGTGGAAATAATGGGTATACCTGTTGGAATAGAGGACCAACCGGGACTAGACTTCGGAGCAAAAAGGAAGAAAATCGTCGGAGGGACTGTTGCTCTGGGCAGCCGCCCAGGGTGATGGTGGGCGACCTCCCACCTAATCAGCATGTTCAATCCGGAGGAGCAGATTTATGGGCGACCGCCCAGGCCCTATATGGGCGACCGCCCACTTGTCGGGAGAGGTAAAAACTGGTTCGGATTTTAGGCCAATTTTCGGGTTCCTTTGTCCATCTAGGGTTAGGTTTGTATTCCTGGGCACATATTTAAGTAAAGTTACGCCCCTAAACTCATTGTAACTTGAAGATAACATATTATAGTGCAAGATCCTGGCTTGGTAGTGCCCCCAGACGTAGTCAAACATATTGACGAACTGGGTAAACAAATTCTTGTGTCTTTTCTTTGCTTTATTTCTTATTCTTGTTTGTGTGCCATTATTTTCTTGGGGTTATTGCTTAGGTTGTGAGGGTCTAATCCACAACAACTGGTATCAAGAGCTCTAGTTGGAGATCAGGGTTAATCGATCGATTGGTTTATCGGACGATTGGGGTTTGTCAAGCAATCAAGAATGGGCAAGGATAAACAAGCGGTGGAGAAATTTGATGGTTCTGACTACGGTTTTTGGAGGATGCAAATAGAGGATCTCTTATACAACAAAGATCTCTATAAGCCTCTAAAGGGAGTCAAGCCAGAAGGAGAAAAGCAAGAAGATTGGGATCTCATGGATCGGAAAGCCCTAGGGGTGGTTAGATCTACTTTGTCGAAGTGGATCGCAAAGACTACCAAGAAGGTGAAGACCACAAAGGAGCTATTGGATTATCTTACTGAGAGATTTGAAACTCCATCTGCTGTAAACAAGGTTGATCTGATACGCAAGATGGGTAGTCTCAAGATGCAAGAGGGAGGATCCTTAGCTAAACACATCGATGAGTTTATGGATGTTATAGACTCATTGACTGCGTTGGATATTACGTTTGATGATGAGGTTCATGCATGTTTGTTGCTAGCGTCTTTACCAGGAAGTTGGAGCGAAACGGTGACAACGATCAATGCTTCAACGGGTAAGAACAAGTTGAAGTATGATGATGTTAAGGATTTCTTGTTGGGCGAGGAAAATCGTTTGAAGAAGTTGGGGACATCGTCTACTTCAGGATCGGCCTTAGCTACTACTAGCAAGGGAAGGCCGGGTACTAGCAATAAAGGGAGAACTGAATCAAGGGAAAACGTAGTGGGTGGCAAGGGCAAGGCCGTAGAGATCAGAGATAAACCAAGGGTCGCGAAAGGATCGGTGCAGTGTTATCATTGCAAGGAGTTAGGACACTACAAGAAGGATTGTCCCAATCGTGGGGGCAATTCGGTGAATATGACAGTCGAAGGTGATGATGTACTGGTTCTGATTGTTAGTAGTGCACTAGAATCATGGGTGCTGGATTCGGGGGCATCATTCCACTCTTGCGGGCATGCAGAAGAGATGGAGAATTATACTTCCGGTGATTTCGGTAAGGTATATCTGGCGGATGGAGAGCCTTTGGAAATCAAAGGGAAGGGGGATGTCAGAATAGGAGCATCGGACGGGAAGGTCCTACATCTACACGGGGTCAGACACATTCCGGGTTTGAAAAAGAACCTGCTTTCAGTTGGGCAGTTGGATGAAGAAGGTTACAAAGTAACTTTTGGCTGCAGGAACTGGGTTATTACCAGGGAGGATTCTGAGATCGCTCGGGGTAATAAAGAGGGGACATTGTATTTGGCGAATAACACCAAGGCAAGTATCGCGGTGGCGTCAGCCAAGGGTGATACAGATTTGTGGCACTGTCGATTGGGTCACATGAGTGAGAAGAGGATGAAAGTACTTTGCTCAAAGGGAAGACTACCGGGTTTGAAGACAGTCGACGTGGGGATCTGTGAAGATTGTGTGTTTGGCAAACAGGCGAGGAGTAATTTCTCGAGGACATGTAGGGCTTTGAGGGAAGCAAAGTTAGATTTGGTCCACACGGATTTGTGGGGGCCGACCCCGGTAACTTCTCTGGGTGGTGCGTCATATTACATGTCGTTCATTGATGATTCGACAAGGAAAGTCTGGGTTTATTTCTTGAAACACAAAGATGAGACATTCGAGGTGTTTAAGAAATGGAAGGCTTTGGTGGAGAATCAGACGGGACTTAAGCTTAAGTGCTTGAGGTCAGATAACGGAGGGGAGTATGATCTCGGGGAGTTCAAGGAATATTGTGCAGCGAATGGAATTCGTATGGAGAAGACTCCAAAGGACACACCAAAACACAACGGGGTTGCAGAGAGGATGAACAGGACATTGAATGAGCGAGCTAGAAGTATGAGGTTGAAGTGTGGACTTCCAAAGACGTTCTGGGCATATGCAGTTGACACAGCAGCTTTCTTGATCAATCGGGGACCATCGGTACCATTGGGGAATGAAATTCCAGAGGAAGCATGGAGTGGCAAGCAGGTAAATCTGTTCTTTCTTCGTATATTTGGCTGCGTTTCATATGTTCATATTGATTCTGCTGATAGAACTAAGTTAGATGCAAAATCTGTAAAATGTACGTTTATTGGGTATGGCGGGGATGACTTCGGGTATAAGTTTTGGGATGACCAAAACCACAAAATTATTCGTAGTCGAGATGTGGTATTCAATGAACAGGTATTGTACAAGGACATAAAGGGGGCATCTGATGATATTAGCTCGGAACCGGAGGTTGTAGAGGTGGATATTCCAGACTCGGGTGGGAGCAGGACGGTTCATGATGACCATGGTCAGGGGGTCACTGAAGATGAACCACATACTCCGGAACCGGATATTCCGCTGCGTAGATCCAGCAGATTGCGTGGATCACCTGACAGGTATACTCCTTCAAATTACTATTTGTTGCTGACAGATAGTGGTGAGCCAGAATGTTATGTGGAGGCTGTTCGTAGTGCACTTTGTGATAAGTGGAAAGCTGCGATGGATGATGAGATGGACTCATTGAAATCCAATAAAACTTGGGAGTTGATTAAACTGCCTAAGGGGAAGAAGGCATTGCATAACAAGTGGGTTTACAGGATCAAGGAGGAAGCAAACGGCAGTAAGCGTTACAAGGCAAGGTTGGTTGTAAAATGGTTTCAGCAAAAGTACGGTATTGACTACACCGAGGTATTCACTCCTGTTGTGAAGATGACCACTATCAAAATGGTTCTGGGGATAGTAGTGGCGGATAACTTGTTGCTGGAACAGATGGATGTAAAGACGGCCTTTCTTCATGGTGATTTGGAGGAAGATATTTACATGGTACAACCAGAGGGTTACTTGTCTAAGGGTAGCGAGGAACTAGTTTGCAGGTTGACTAAGAGCTTGTATGGCCTTAAACAAGCTCCTAGGCAGTGGTACAGGAAGTTCGATGGATTCATGCACGATATTGATTTTATCAGATGCGAGGCGAATCATTGTTGCTACTTCAAGAACACGGACAATGGGTATATAATCTTGCTGTTATATGTGGATGACATGTTAATAGCGGGCTCTAGCAGTAGAGAGGTAAAAAGATTGAAGTCTCAGTTGTCAGAACAGTTCGAGATGAAGGATTTGGGGGAGGCCAGAAAAATCTTGGGCATGCGGATTGACCGGAATAGGGAGTTGGGTAAGTTGGTTCTTTCACAAGCAGAATACGTTGAGAAAGTCTTGGCAAGGTTTTGCATGGAAGAGGCGAAGCCAACAGGGACACCATTGGGTATGCACTTCAAGCTATCCGAGAAGGACTCACCTAAGGGCAAGGAGGAGCGTGACAAGATGGAGAGGACTCCATATGCTTCGGCAGTGAGGAGTCTAATGTATGCAATGGTATGTACAAGGCCGGACATTGCACATGCGGTGGGAGTAGTCAGCCGGTACATGGGCAATCCAGGGAAGCAACATTGGGAAGCGGTTAAATGGATCCTGCGCTACTTAAAGGGTACTGCTGGTAAGGCTCTATGTTTCTCAAGCAAGGAGGTCGTGTTAGCGGGTTATGTGGATGCGGATTTGGCATCAAGTGATCTTGATAAGAGGAGAAGTACTACGGGTTATGTTTTCACATTGGGTGGTACGGCTATCCCCAAGGCTTCTAAATTGCAGAAGATCGTGGCTCAGTCGACTGCGGAAGCAGAATATGTGGCAGTGACAGAGGCAAGTAAAGATATGGTATGGTTGCATAACTTCTTGGGTGAACTTGGGAAGACGCAAAGTGGTAATGCTCTCTACAGTGATAGTCAGAGTGCAATTCATTTGGCTAGGAATCCGGCGTTTCATTCTAGGACGAAGCACATTGAGCTGAGGTTTCAGTACATCGGGCATCTCTTGGAGAGGAAGATCTTAAGGCTGGAGAAGATTTTGGGATCGGAGAACCCGACTGACATGTTGACCAAGGTGGTAAACCTTGAAAAGTTGAAGCTATGCATAGCTTCAATTGGGCTTGGAGAATAGGAGAGGAGGAAGGCACTACCATGTTCGAGGTGTGTTGGGTATGCTTATCACTTAACCCTCCTACATTTGTTAGAATTGATTGATACCATCACCTATAAGTATTTTTACGGACTTTAGGACCTCATGTAAAGAAGTTTATAACTTCAATTTTTAGCTAAGTCCTTTTTAAAGTATAGGCTTAGATGATAGGACTTGAAGCTTTAAAGATCGAAGATTACCTAAGCAAGGATTCATTTCGCTACGCAGAATGTTCTCTGCGCAGGTCGCCACTGCGCATAGATATCCTGCGCAGCCCTTGACCCTGCTCATTTTTTTTAAGATCTTACTTCCTAAACTCTCAAGAGATCTCTTTGTGACCAAGCATGGTGCGCATGCTGCTCATGCGCTGAATCCATGCGCGCCGGCAATGCGCATGCCTTTGCGCGCGGACTCAACCTTGGTCAAGTTCCTCATCTCCTGATCTCACATTCTAGAAAGCTTGGAAAACGCTTAGAAGATGCACGCTTATTAAAATGCTGAGGTGTGCACAAATGACAAAATAAGCACACTCAGCAAAACCATTGGTGGAGACACGCTTCAAATAAATATCTCAAGTGAAGACAGCTGTCAACCTTCTAGAAGAAGCTTTTGAATTTGGTCTTCATGCTCAGTCTCCAACGGCTCTATATACCTGCGCACCAATCATATTGTGCCAGGTCATCATCTTTCATCAGAGCCCCAACGGCTATAAAGGACAGCTGCGCGCCAATCACCTTGTGCCAGCTCATTGTCCTAGCTCAGAGCTCCAACGGCTATATTCAAGCTCTCAGCTATAAATAGCCTGCTCATCTTCATTTCCAAGCTGCCCTTGAATCTGCCCTTCTATCGGCCCTTTTATCAAGCCCCTCTTGTTGGCCACTATGCTTCAGAGCTCGAGTTTCATGCTTCATTGAAAAACCATGAAGATCTGAAGACTGCTGCTTAGTATTTCCAGATTCTTTAGAATAGTCTTCAAGATCTTCAAACCTTCAAAACTCCTGCTCATATCACAAAGCCTATATCACCAGAATTCTTGGTGCTCTTCATCTTTCATATTCATAGAGCCCAGAATTTCTGTCACACACACACCTCTTGAAGCTTTGATCATTTTGATCTAACTTCTTGAGATACACCGGTTTAGTCTAGGATTTGTTCTTCATAGATAATAGATCTTGAGTTAGTATTGAGCTCAAATGTTGTAACTTGTAATACTCTCTCATATAATAAGATCTCCATTATAAATCCAAGACTAACCATCTTGGTAGAGGATGTAGATCTTTCATCGATCGAACCTCTCCAAATAGCTTGTTCATTACTTATTGCATATTTCCTGCTTAACTTTTTATGAACTGCTTTGTTTGATCTTTCAGATTGCTACACTTTGATGTTGTAATTGTTATTGCTCATTTGCCTTAGAACATTTTATCCAACTCTTTAAGCCAAAACTTAGCGTGTGCGTTTTTATCCTTGCGCAGCTTTTTACTGCGCAGGTGCTGCTTAAACTTCCGCTGTGCATTTCACACTCTCACTGCGCGCTATACTTAGCTTATTTGAGAACTGTGCGCATAAGCCATCGATTTGCAAAAGGGTTTGAAAAGAATTTTAAAACGCTATTCACCCCCCCTCTAGCATTTTTCATACCCTTGTTGCCCCTTTGGGACCAACAAGTGGTATCAGAGCAAACACCTTCATAAAACATGTTTCTGTTTTTCAAGCTTAACAGCTTGGGTGCCGATTCCATATGGCTTCAAAAATCTAGGGCAATGGCTAACTTTTCACATATTCCTGCGCCTGCTCAAACCTCATATCAAATTCATAAAGTTCTCCAAACTTGGTGGATCCTTAAGCAAACCTCCTATTCTCTCTCATAGAGACTCAAAGAAAGATGACTTGGTTTACTGCAGAAAGCCAGGACATTACGCTTCAATGTCCTCCAAAATTTGAGTACAAGGAAAAGCAACCCTGCGCACAAAGCATCAAAGCAGTGCAGAATGGTTGATGAAGAGAACTGCGCAGAGAAGGAGCTAAGGACTCGGAGACTTGACACTGAAGACAACGATGCTGACTCTGAGGATAGACTGCTCTGCTTAGTGGCAAATGTTGATTATGATTCAAAAGCTATTTCTGAAATGGAACCTGAGCATATGCCAAAGACAATCAAAGAAAGATCCCTTCACTCTAGTGGAAACGGGATACCTTCACCAAGCAGACAGAATGACAAGCACCTATCTGCCAAAACTAACCTGTCAGAAGCTGCGTCATCACCATCTCCGCAGCCGCGCAAGGAATCTCTCAAAGTACCTGCTGATCTTAAGTGATAACTCTGCTGTAGAGCGCAAGTCAATGTTTCAACAAGCAGGAAAGATCTACTTCACTGTGCTCTCTCAAGCTCAGTTGATATCGACAGTGGATTCTAGACACTACTGGAGATGTCAACACTCTTAAAGGTGCGCACGAAGGAAGAGATCACTCAGTAATATATGGTGACAACAACAAAGGGCACATAATTGGATTTGGACTAATCATAAAAGATAGTCTCAAGCAACCTGCTCTCCATATCATAATTATGAGATAAAGGTCTGGAATGCCATATCACTTCAAAGCTTTGCTATATCAAGAATGGCGTTTCTGGACTAACTTTGCTCACAAGGACTCGTAAGACCAATTTGTTTTGATCTTACCGCTATAATTTCTATTTACTAATCCTTGTTTTGTAGCAATGAACCTAAGTGAATGCAGCTAGCAATGGTATAAGCACCATGCCAGCTTAGTAAGCAGCCTGAGCAGTTTCTCTCCAGCAAAGATTGCTCCAATGTCAAAACGCTTACATCCGCTTCACCTCATATGTTTGGACCGCTCACTACCGCGAAGTTTTGGACCAACCTGTGGTATCTCTAATGATATCCTGGCTGCTCTCCTTCTAAATCTCCAAACATAGAAGACATCAATAGAATTCGACACTTCAATGGAACAGAATTTATGAACAACGATGTCGCTCGATATTGTGAGAACCAACAAGAACCACCAAATGGTATTCCTCACAATTTCTCTGCTGCTGGAGTTCCGCAATAAAATGGCGTTGTGGAAAGAATCGCTCGTTGATTGAGGATGGATAAAAAATGATAGTAGAAGCAGTACTTCTAAATATATTTTTGGGAAAAAGTTGTCATCGGTGCATGTTTACTCAGAATAAAGATCCCTCATCAACAAAGCCTACATCAATACTCCATGCGATCTATGGAGAGAGTGAAAGCACCCAACATTACTTTCTTCAAGCTCTTTGGCTGCAAACACTATAGAAGTAAATTCGACGCCAAAGCAGATGAAGGTATTCTCGTTGGGTATGCCAATTATTCTATAAGCTTTTCATGATCTTAATAAGATAAATCTCTAGTTATTTTAGTATCTGTACATGCTACTTTTTGATAATCATTCTCTCCTTGAACCACATTTGGCTCCCAATGATTCTGATGACTCTGCTGAGGTTTTTAGACAGGTGCGCAGTAATTCTATTCCTGCGCAGAATATAGAACAAGCAAAATCAGAATCAAGTCCATCTAATGCGCATACTATAAATGTTGCGCCTGAAGTTGCAACTCCTGATGCGCAAACACCTCCTCCTGCGCATGATGTTTCTCCACTTCAACAAATCACCTTTGATTATCGTGATGCTGAAGTAAATGAAATACCCATTGATCTTCGTATTCCTATCATCTCAATGTAGGGGTTCGCACATCGAGAGCATCAAACTTTGCCATGTAGCATTCGTTTATCTCTCATGTCGGATCAAAGAAGATTGATAGAGTGCCTCATATTTTAAGATGGATCGATGCTATGCAAGAAGTGCAGGAAAAGCTCATCCAATATTTAGCGCTTCAATGGGTGTTCGGAAACAAGATGGATAAGGATGGAAGCATCACATAATCAAAGCAAGAAAGCTTTGTATGGACTCAAGCAATCTCCAAAGAGCATGGTACGATACGCTATCAATTCCTACTAGAGAAAGGCTTCAAGCGCGGTAAAATCGATACAACTCTTTTTATTGCTAAGTATAATGATCACTCTTTACTTGTTCATATTTGTCAATGATATTATATTTGGTTCTACTAATGAGTCACTTTGTAAGCGCTTTGAAAAGCAAATGAAAAGCAAGTTTGAAATAAGCATGATGGGAGAACTCACATTCTTCCTCGGGCTTCAAATCAAGCAATTGAATGATAGCATCTTCGCCAATCAAGTCAAGTACACTAGGGACTTAAATCAAGAAGTTTGGACTTGAGTGCTAAAGCATACGACACTGCAATGGCCACAAGCAACAAATTTAACAGACTTAAAAGGTAAAGTTGATCAGACTATATCAAGGTATGATTAACTCTCCTTTATCTTCTGCTAGCTGGCCAAGATATTATGTTGACTGGATCTATGCGCACTATCATGCTAATTCTTCTGAAGCGCACATAACTGCTGTAAAATGTATTAGATATATTTTTAGCTCTGTTAACCTTGGACTTTGGTACACCAAAGATTCGAACTTTAAACTTGTAGGTTATTCAGATGCGGACTACGCAGCGTGCACAATTGACAGGAAGAGCACAAGTGGAACTTGTCATTTCCTTGGAAATCGACTTGTAGCATGGGCAAGCAAGAGACAAGCTGTTGTGTCCATCTCCACTACTGAAGCAGAATATATTGCTGCTGAAAGCTGCTGCTGCCAAATCTTATGGATGAAGCAACAACCTGTGGACTATGGGATTCATGAAGAGAATTATCCAATTCTCTGCGACAATATTTCCACCATAGCAGTTTTCCAATCCTGCCAAGCGCTCTTACCAAGATCATCAACATCTAATATCATCTCCTCAAGAATTAACAAGTGATCTCTTGAAAGGAGAAATGGGTATGCTTAACCTTAGCTAACTTGTCCATATGATTTATTGATACTAATGTATTTTCTTGATAAGTGTGCAAAATAGGTTAAGTTTCGTGTGCCCTGCGCAACCCATACGCAACTAATGTATACGCATGAAACAACAGTTCTGAGATTTATAGAATCTCTGCGCTATTAATGTGCTGCTCATAACTATCCATGCGCAAATCATCGTGGACCGCAGGTAAGTGTTCTATTCATTAGATTTTGCACATAGGTCCTTGACTGAAAAGTCAACGCTGAGTCACAAGGGTACTTGTGTAATTCAATTTTTCCCACGCTTTTATTTTTTGAATTTTCTTGGGAAATTACCTTTTTACCCCTGCGCATGTCCCATTGTCATTTAATGCAAACTACAACTAATGACAGCGCACCTCACGAATGTCTGCTCACCATTTAATGAGGAAGGTGATGCGACAGTCGTCAGCCTCTTTTCGCTGACACACGCGCGCGCTAAGTCTGCGCACGCGCGTCCCCCATTCGGCCACGTCACCCTGCTAACGTGCGCCCGTCCTTTCACTGACTCACCATTTATGAGGAAGTCGACTTGACAGTGACCAGCTTAGGACTTCACACGCACACGCGCGCATAGGCCTGTGCACGCGCGTTCCCTTTTGTGACACGTGGTATCGCTATCCTGCGCCACTGCACTTTTTCTCAAACATTTTGTAGCTATCGTGCGCCTAACATCTCCTTCCCTACTTAAACCATTTCTCTCTCTACTTCTCTCTTCCCTCTAAATTCTCTCTCACTCTCTTTCTAACCTCTGCTCTAAACCCTCATTTCTTATCTCCTGTTCCTTATCTTCAACCTCAACCTTTCCTTCTAAACCATTTCAATGGCGCCTAAGAAAACCAAAACTCAATCAGAAATCATCATCTCCAACTCTTCTTCGCACTCCAATCCTGGGAACTCTCACGAAGAAGAAGTAGAACGACAAATCAAGGCATCCCACCGTCAAAGACATGGTATACTTCACTATTACTCCTTATTTTTTTTCCGCCATTGTTGTTCTTGGAGGTCTCAAGACTCCCTTTTTCGATTTCTCCCTTATTTATTGATCATTTTTCGAAATCGATCGTCGTGTTGTGTTCGTATTTGCCTGATCTATTCTTTCATGTAGTTTATTTCATGATCAATGGTCGTTACATGTGTTTTTCGTCAATTTCTGTGCTCCGTAACTTCCTTGACAGACGAACCGTTTTTCTGAATTTTCTGGGTTTGTTTTAATATCGTTGACCATACTTTTTACATGGTTGACTTCGTCCTGTTCACACCGTCATTTCAATGTACTTTTTGTTGAATTTTGTCAACTTTTGTTTTTCTGTGTTCTTGGGTGTTCATTTTCTTATATATTCTTTTTTTATATATATATATTTTATTATTCACCCCCCATCTTTGTGCTCTGCGCATAGTTTCCTGCGCATGGCTTTCTCAGCGTATAGTTTTATCTATTTCTCTGCGCACACTTCTTTACTAGTATTTATTTTTTGTGCGCACGATCCCTCTGCGTATGCATTCTTATTTAATGCGCACCCTCTTCCTATTTTCTGCGCATTTTTTTTCATGGAAATTGTGCCTAGGTATATCTGCATTACTTGCATATGCGCACAGCTCCATAAGTAATAGGTTGTCTAATTCTATATATTGTTTTACGCAGGGACACGTTTACTTCATTCTGGGTTGGGAACTTATTCAGGCAGATCTCTCTTTAGATGCGATTGGTCGTCATCTGCTTCATCTTCTCAGCTCCTCCGGCATTCTTCCTTTATTCACTCTTGAGCAATCCTTTATAGTGCTTGCGCTGTTAGATGAATTCTTTAAGACAGCAAGAGTTGTTCCTGCACAACTTGAAGGCAAGACAACAGAAATGATCATGGCCACCGTTCAGAGCAGTGATGTAGTGGTTCACCCCAATCACATTCGCAGCCTCCTAAACTTTAATGTTGATAGTTCTTCAGTCAACTATGATGAGGCTCATCAAAATGCGCTTGCACAGAAGCTCATTCGCATTCCTTCCCTCAACAAGAAGTGGCCAATGTATAACCGAAAGGAATTTAGTGAGGTGGTGTATCACCTGTGCACCCTAATTGGAGATTCCCTCAACTGCAAGAATGGAAATAATGGACATTTCATCTCAAAGCAGTGGGAATACTGCGCAGCCATCTTCAACGAAGATCAACTCGACTGGCCGCAGATAATATTCAATGAGATTGTGAAGGGCATGACCAGCTATGAGAAGAAGCTGAACGCAGGGAAGACCAAATACCGAACTCATTACAGACTGCTAACCAAACTCCTATTGACTTATGGTGAACTGGCCACCTATGTTGAAGAAAAGTCAATCAAGAAGCAGTCTTGCAACGCAAAGTACTACTCCAGAGTACACCTTCAGAATTTGCGCAGTACGATAGGTAACGCTGATTACTATGAAATCTGGCTGTCTGATGCCGCTCCCAACAAGGAACCCTGGATAGGCCCAATTCCTGTGGCCAAGTCCAAGATGAGTGCAGGACGATCTACAACTGATGCTGCGCAAGAGACCGCAGAAGAAGCGTATAATCGCAAGGGGAAGGGCATTGCTCCGCCCAGTAGCAAAAATCTCAAAGATATTCCTTTGGTTCAATCCACCAAAGGGATTTCTTTCAAAGAGGCAGATCCTACCAGCAATCCAGCGCCTGCTCCCTCAAAGCCAACCACAATGAAGCGCAAGGCTGCTTTCCGTGGTGATTCAGATGATGATGCTATTGAGGGGGAGCAAATGCACAAAGCCTCTCAAGAAGCCATCCCCAGTGCTGATATCGCACATATCTCTTCTCGTCTCAAGCAGAAGGTGCGCAGCAGCGCTAAAGGGTTGAAGAAGCGCCGCACTAGTTCCGCAGCCACTGACAGCAGTGATTCTTCTTTAGTTCAAACATCTTCAGCCCCTGAAACTCCTCCTTCCTATTAAGCTGAGCTGCGCCAGATCGTGCAGAGCTTGCATTCTGTTCAAGCGAATCAAGTCGCTACGCAGCTGCAGCTAAATCAACTCCTTACTGCTCAAACTGCTTTATTGTATCGTCTTGATATGCAGCGTTTGGAGATTGATACCATTAAGGGGGAGAAAGCTGCCAAGGAGGAAGCAAAGGCAAGGGAGGCAAAGGAAAGCACGGAAAGTGCTAAGGCAAAGGCAAGTCCATCTGAGTCTGCGCAAGAAAAAGTTCCTATCACTTTGGATCATCTTATCCTGGACTCCCTGAGAACCATCAGCGCCCAGCTCGAAAATATCAGCGCACAAATCAAAAATGTGTGCACCTTTGGAGCGCTTGATGGTGGACTCAGGGACATTCTGAAAAAGCTCAAGAAAACCCTAGCAGATGGGTTACTTAAAGGATTTGATAATCTTCAAGCTCAGATGGATGCTCAGATGGAGAAGATTGAACAAGGAGGCTATGCGCATAATATTGAAGAAGTGCGTCGATGCATTGCTAAGTCCATGACAGATTTTTCTTCTGCGTTCAATGACAAATTGGACTACGCAATGCTAGATATTCAAGCAAGCGTCAACACTCAGCGCCTCCATACCGACACAAGATTAGAAGCTACGCAAACTGCCATCCTGACGGACAGCAGAGCAAAGTTCAGAGAGCTAGTGGATGACAATGCTGATATGCGCAGAGGAATGAACACTTATGTTGGTAAAGCTGTTGAGTTCCAGGACAAATTTCAAAATTTAAAGGTGGAACTCATGAACAAGTTCAACAGCCTTTAGAATGAGATGCGCGAAGCCCTGCAACGGATCAACATAGATTAGATTTCCTTTGTAAGTATTTTGTTATTTTTTGGAACCTTTTTGATTCTCGTTGCGCAGTATGTTTTATGCGCTTTCATTTCGTGCGCTTTTGTTCTTATGCGCACCTCTTTTTGTTTTTCCTCGTTAAAACTTGTAATCTGTAACAGTCAATCCTTCAAAGTTTTAATGAGAAGAATGCATCATAAAGCTTTCACAAAACCTTGTTCAATTCAAACCATTCGTTTGTGGAACATTGAATGCATTACTACTTAAACTCATGCGCATTATCTTTACTGCTCATGTTTCTACGCATGATGTTTAAACGTTCAGTTTAAACGCATACTTAAAACTTCATCTCACATTATTTGTATGCTCTGAATGACATTTCTATCTTTCCTATCTTGTAAGTTTTTAATCTTTTGGATAGATTAGAAATCTATAGCACTGGCTAGTGTGTGCATTGACTTGAGGCATGATTTACCATTCACATTTTTATGGACATGTTATTATCAAGTACAATGAATTGCCTTTGCTATAGTAGGTAATGGCATCAATTATTTAGGGGGAGATTGTTGGGTATGCTTATCACTTAACCCTCCTACATTTGTTAGAATTGATTGATACCATCACCTATAAGTATTTTTACGGACTTTAGGACCTCATGTAAAGAAGTTTATAACTTCAATTTTTAGCTAAGTCCTTTTTAAAGTATAGGCTTAGATGATAGGACTTGAAGCTTTAAAGATCGAAGATTACCTAAGCAAGGATTCATTTCGCTACGCAGAATGTTCTCTGCGCAGGTCGCCACTGCGCATAGATATCCTGCGCAGCCCTTGACCCTGCTCATTTTTTTAAGATCTTACTTCCTAAACTCTCAAGAGATCTCTTTGTGACCAAGCATGGTGCGCATGCTGCTCATGCGCTGAATCCATGCGCGCCGGCAATGCGCATGCCTTTGCGCGCGGACTCAACCTTGGTCAAGTTCCTCATCTCCTGATCTCACATTCTAGAAACCTTGGAAAACGCTTAGAAGATGCACGCTTATTAAAATGCTGAGGTGTGCACAAACGACAAAATAAGCACACTCAGCAAAACCATTGGTGGAGACACGCTTCAAAGAAATATCTCAAGTGAAGACAGCTGTCAACCTTCTAAAAGAAGCTTTTGAATTTGGTCTTCATGCTCAGTCTCCAACGGCTCTATATACCTGCGCACCAATCATATTGTGCCAGGTCATCATCTTTCATCAGAGCCCCAACGGCTATAAAGGACAGCTGCGCGCCAATCACCTTGTGCCAGCTCATTGTCCTAGCTCAGAGCTCCAACGGCTATATTCAAGCTCTCAGCTATAAATAGCCTGCTCATCTTCATTTCCAAGCTACCCTTGAATCTGCCCTTCTATCGGCCCTTTTATCAAGCCCCACTTGTTGGCCACTATGATTCAGAGCTCGAGTTTCATGCTTCATTGAAAAACCATGAAGATCTGAAGACTGCTGCTTAGTATTTCCAGATTCTTTAGAACAGTCTTCAAGATCTTCAAACCTTCAAAACTCCTGCTCATATCACAAAGCCTATATCACCAGAATTCTTGGTGCTCTTCATCTTTCATATTCATAGAGCCCAGAATTTCTGTCACACACACACCTCTTGAAGCTTTGATCATTTTGATCTAACTTCTTGAGATACACCGGTTTAGTCTAGGATTTGTTCTTTATAGATAATAGATCTTGAGTTAGTATTGAGCTCAAATATTGTAACTTGTAATACTCTCTCATATAATAAGATCTCCATTAGAAATCCAAGACTAACCATCTTGGTAGAGGATGTAGATCTTTCATCGATCGAACCTCTCCAAATAGCTTGTTCATTATTTATTGCATATTTCCTGCTTAACTTTTTATGAACTGCTTTGTTTGATCTTTCAGATTGCTACACTTTGATGTTGTAATTGTTATTGCTCATTTGCCTTAGAACATTTTATCCAACTCTTTAAGCCAAAACTTAGCGTGTGCGTTTTTATCCTTGCGCAGCTTTTTACTGCGCAGGTGCTGCTTAAACTTCCGCTGTGCATTTCACACTCTCACTGCGCGCTATACTTAGCTTATTTGAGAACTGTGAGCATAAGCCATCGATTTGCAAAAGGGTTTGAAAAGAATTTTAAAACGCTATTCACCCCCCTCTAGCATTTTTCATACCCTTGTTGCCCCTTTGGGACCAACAAGGTGAGCACTAGGACGACACCAATGATGAGTTGAAGAATGGATACGGGGCTTGTATGCGCGGTTGATCTCTAGGTGGGAGATTGTTGGAATAGAGGACCAACCGGGACTAGACTTCAGAGCAAAAAGGAAGAAAATCGTCAGAGGGACTGTTGCTCTGGGCGACCGCCCACTTAATCAGCGTGTTCAATCCGGAGGAGCAGTTTTATGGGCGACCGCCTAGGCCCTATATGGGCGACCGCCCACTTGTCGGGAGAGGTAAAAACTGGTTCGGATTTTAGGCCAATTTTCGGGTTCCTTTGTCCATCTAGGGTTAGGTTTGTATTCCTGGGCACATATTTAAGTAAATTTCCGCCCCTAAACTCATTGTAACTTGAAGATAACATATTATAGTGCAAGATCCTGGCTTGGTAGTACCCCCAGACGTAGTCAAACATATTGACGAACTGGGTAAACAATTTCTTGTGTCTTTTCTTTGCTTTATTTCTTGTTCTTGTTTGTGTGCCATTATTTTCTTGGGGTTATTGCTTGGGTTGTGAGGGTCTAATCCACAACAATACCCGGGTGATATCCATTAGGGAATGGATAAACTTGGATATTATCCATTTATACCCATTAACTATAATGGGTATAAATGGATAATATCCAAGTTTATCCATTATCTTAATGGACAAGTATGGGTTTTACCCATTATGATCCGGGATACCCATTTTGCCACTCCTACTCCTCTTCCGTCAACACATGCGCACACTATAGCACGGTAGTGCCATTTCTTATGCGCGGTCGTGCCTAAAGTGTCGATTGTTTTCGATCTTCATCTTGGTGTTGTATATATGACTAGATTTGTGGGTAAGGAATCAGTAGGTTAGGCACACCGAAAAGATGTTATCTTTAAGGTATTTAATTCGTCCCACACTGGTGTAATGGTTCTCAACGAATTTCACCTCCAGGATACAAAACCTACTCAACTCTATTCAAAGTTACACTACTTTGAATAAATATGGAACAAGAACTCAAAGCTTTTTACTGTATAGAAGAAGGGAGGAAATTTAATAAGAAGAAAGAACTCTATATTTTCAGTAATCCAATTCAATAGAGGCAATCCTGTTTATAGTGGTAATGCCCGACTGAACTGGTTTGTTCGGATAAGAGTGTCCATCAGAACAGTCACAACGGTGACTATTCGGAGAGTCATACCCGAACAAATCAAACTGAACACATCCCCTTTGCCTCAAACAAAACGGGTTGTTTGCGTACACCCCTCCTGACCTCAAATCAGTCGGTTTGTCTAAAAACTTTTAACTAACTAATTAATCGTATAATTAATTAATTTCTTTCTTTCTTTCTTATATATATTTATATATATATATAATATATATATATATATAATATATATAATACTCAAAGCCACACTTGGTATTCTCCCATATTAATGGGAAGCCCAAGCAAGCTACTTAGAACTCTTCAACTTAGCTATGATATAGTAAGTTTAGTTCCAAGCTTTAGATAGGAATCCCATGTGGGATAAAAGAGATACAATGAAAGAAGACAAAGAAGACAAAAAGACTTTTGTATAAAGGATGATCAATAAAGGTTGCTTACAAATTCAATGTGGGAGAAGAGTGTTACATGTGAATACTACTACATATAACAATCCCCCACTTATTTACATATAACACTAGACCGACAATAACAGTTTACAGCTTCTTTACATAACGAATAGCCATTAAGTGGACGAGCCTTAAACTTTATGGTTGAATGTGAAACCTTTAGGGAAACATATCCTCGTCATGTATGATTTCTTGTTCCTTCAATCTTGGCAGCACCTTGTAGTTGGGCCTTGTGCTTTAATCCTGGTTTCACAAGTACTCTAGGAATTTTACCGGAGTAATCCATAAGAAGCGGCCTCTCACTTCTTTACTTGTATAGGTAGACTTATCAAGAATGTCCACAATGCATTCTATGAAAGCTATAAGTCTATTAAGGATGTTTAATCCAACCTAATCTTGTTGTGGTAATGAAAAGTGCATAGGTCAGATATGAAACTTTCAAATAGTGACACCCCCACTATTTTTAAGTTATGCACTTGAAATGTGTCCAAGTTTCCATTTCACCAATATCTAATATTGAATTTCCTTTTAACTTTAAACATAAGATGACAAATCCATGACTTGTATCTTAAGATAAAGTTGGTTTCAATTAAGATATTGTTTAGACCGGTAAAAGTCCCATATCTCTCATGACCTTTGTAATTTTATCCCCTGATAAAGATTTTATTAGTGGATCAGCTAACATTTGATTTGTAGGAAGATACTCAAGCGCTATCTTTCCCTTTTTGACCATATCTCTAATATGATTATATCTCATAGCAATGTGTTTGCTATGATTTGATATTCTCTCATTATTTGTATTGTATATGGCAGCCTGATTATCACAATACAAAGTTGTGGCTCCTTTCTTAGAATCAATAAAAGGTATTGTTCTTAGAAATCTTCTAAACCATATCAAATCTTTACTAGCCATTGACATGGCTATGTATTCAGATTCCATAGAAGACAGAGCAACACATGTTTGTCTTTTTGAAGACCAAGCAACTATGGCTCCTCCAATGGTAAATAACCAACCACTTGTTGATTTGGAGTTGGTTACATCTGATGCCCAATTTGCATCACTATAGCATTCAAGTACAGGTGAATTACACTTGTAATGCAAGCCATAGTTTATTGTGAATTTTAAGTACCTTAGTACTCTTTTTAGTTCCGTCCAATGTTCTTCACTTGGATTGCTTGTAAATCTACTAAGTATGCCAATTGCACATGCAAGATCAGGTCTTGTATGATTAACCACATACATTATGCTACCAATTATCTTGGCATATTCTCCTTGATTTACAGCCTCACCTTTATTTGGAACTAACTTCATTTGGGGGTCAATAGGACTTTTACTTATTTTGCAATCAAAATAATTAAACTTCTTTAATATTTCCTCAATGTAGTGAGATTGAGTTAATATGTAAGTTTTGTCCTTTTTAATCACCTTAACCCCTAAAATGACATCTACTGGACCTAAGTCCTTTATGTCAAATACTTGCTTTAAATAGTTCTTTGTTTCATTTATACAATTTATATCAGAACCAAATATTAGCAAGTCATCAACATATAAAGTTATAACAACTTTATAATTAAGAGTAACTTTAGTAAAAACACAACTTTATACTTTACTACTCTTAAAGCCAAACTTTCGAATCTCTTGCTTAAACTTCTTGTACCATTGTAATGGTGCTTGTTTAAGTCCATATAGAGATTTCTTTAATTTACATACTTTATGTTCTTCTTCTTTAGAGATATACCCCTCGGGTTGTTGTATGTAAATTTCTTCATCTAAATCTCCATTTAAGAACGCAGTTTTAACATCCATTTGATGAACCTCTAGTCCATAAACGGAAGCTATAGCAAACATTGTTCTAATTGATGTAAATTTAGTAACTGGTGAAAATGTTTCGAAATAGTCAATTTCTTCCTTTTGACTATAACCTTTGGCTACTAATCTTGCCTTGTACTTATCAATAGTACTATCTATTTTGAGTTTCTTTTTCAAAACCCACTTACAACCAATAGGTTTAGTATTAGGAGGAGGATTTACTAGAGTCCATGTTTGATTATCAAGTATAGACTTAATTTCATCATCCATGGCTCTTTTCCACATGTCTGAATCAGACATAGACATAGCTTCTTGAAAAGTCTTAGGATCCTCTTCTAACATATATGTAAACATGCCAGGACCAAGATTCTTTTCAATTCTTTGTCTTTTGCTCCTCCTTAATTCAACTATATCATCATTTTCATTGTTGTTTGAATTTTCATGATTTGGAATGGTATTACCATTATCATGTGAACTTGATGCATTTTCTACTTCAAGTTCATTTGACAATTCACGGTTTATATCTACCTTGTCTACATTTTTTATGTTTAAATGTTCATAAAAAATAGCATGAGTAGCTTCAAACACACGATTGTCATTCATTCTCATAAATCTATATGCTTTGCTTATTGAAGAATAACCAATAAATATAGATTTCACAGCTTTGCTCCCAAGTTTATTTCTTTTCAAAGTTGCATCTAAAACATATACAATACAACCCCATACTTTAAAATGTGAAATGTTAGGCTTACGCCCAATAAATAATTCGTATAGAGTTTTCATATGTTTATTCACAATTCTGTTACTAACGTAAACAGAACTTAATAATGCCTCTCCCCAAAAACTCATTGGTAACTTTGAATGTATTATCATGGCACTAACCATCTCCATTAAGGATCGATTTTTCCTCTCGGCTACTCCATTTTGAGGTGGAGTATTAGGTGCCGAAGATTTTCTAACAATTCCATTTTGTTGACAAAATGAAATAAACTCATTTGCAAAATATTCACCACCTCTATCCGATCTCAATTCTTTTATCCTTAAATTGGTTTTATTTTCAACTTCGGCTTTGAAAATTTTAAACTTGTCAAAAGCTTCATCTTTTGTTCTAAGTAAATACACATAAGTAAACTTAGAAAAATCATCAATAAATGTTATAAAATAACGTTTTCCACCTCTTGTCAAGTGCTCTTTGTTGTCACATATATCGGTATGAATTAACTCAAGTAACCTAGTTGATCTTACTACACTTTTAAAAGATGTTTTAGTCAACTTAGATTGAGCGCAACATTCACAATTATTCATAGAATAAATAGTCGAAGATTTTGGAATATATTCATATTTAATCATGCGACTCATTGCATTCATACCAATATGCCCTAATCTAGAATGCCAAAAATCATGCTTTTCAACATTAAAATTAGAATCAACAAAGTAAGCAGAACTGGTAATTTTATTATCAACGCTTAATAAATACATATTGTCTTTAATGTAGCCCTTTCCAACAAACATCCCATTTTTAGTGATATTCACTTGTTGGGCGTGGAAGGTTACTTTAAAGCCATTTTCATCCATTTTATGGACTGATACAAGATTTTTCCTCATAGAGTGAATATGATACACATTTTGCAAAGTAAGAGTTTTTTCCGAAGTAAGGGGGCTAATAATAGTCCCTATGCCCAAGACCTCGTTTGTAGAAGCATTTCCCATATAAACAGCCTTCGGTTCTTTTACTTCTTCATATGTTTTGAACAAGCTTCGATTTGGAGTTACATGACATGTAGCCCCTGAATCAATCCACCAATCTGAATCGGCATTGCTGACTACACAGATTTCGGAAAGCATGCTGATGAAGTTGCTCTCAACTACATTTGCTTGTTCATTTTTCTGTTGCCCTTTGCGGTGATAACAGTCTTTAGCCACATGGTTTGTTTTGCCACAAACATAACAAGCACCCTTTGGCTTCTTCCTAGCTTTACCATTTCCACCATTTTTATTGTTGTTCTTCCTTTTGAAATTTCCTTGGTTTCCCTTGGAAGTTCCGGCAACATTTTTATTTTCCACATAGTTTACACCATCAATCTTCTCAGAAATTGAACCATCACGTTTGAGACTTTCAGACTCAATTTGGATGCCTTGAAGAAGTTCATCTAAAGAGATGGCCTTCTTCTTATGCTTCAATTTCTTTTGGTAATCTTTTCATGAAGGTGGAAGTTTACCAATGATGGTTGAAACTTGGAAAGTCTCAGAAATGGGTTCACCCGCATCGGAACATTCGGTGGCTATGTCATTAAGTTCGTTAACTTGATCAATGACAGGCCTCGAATCTACCATCTTGTATTCAACGAATTTATTAACCAAAAATGATTTATTACCAGCATCTTCATTGACATACCTTCGTTTGATTGCAAACCAAACTTCGAACGCGGTCTTGTGGATATGGAACACATTGAACAACGTGTTATTCAATGCTTGCAGAATAGTGAAACGGCAAATAAAGTCATCTGCCTTCCACTTTTTCACTTTCTCCAAAGCCTCCGTTTTCTGTGCCTCGGTTGCTTTTGGATCTTCATTCTCCTTTGGACAAGGATCACATAGCACATAGAATACCTTTGCAATGGTTAAAAGGTATTCCATTCTCAAACTCCAACGCTTATAATTAAGCCCATTCAGCCTCTCCAACTTATCTGCTTCAGGAAGTTGTGCCTTCAACAGAACTGACTCCATCACTCAGAACTTAAATACCTTAAAATTGTTGTATATATGACTAGATTTGTGGGTAAGGAATCAGTAGGTTAGGCACACCGAAAAGATGTTATCTTTAAGGTATTTAATTCGTCCCACACTGGTGTAATGGTTCTCAACGAATTTCACCTCCAGGATACAAAACCTACTCAACTCTATTCAAAGTTACACTACTTTGAATAAATATGGAACAAGAACTCAAAGCTTTTTACTGTATAGAAGAAGGGAGGAAATTTAATAAGAAGAAAGAACTCTATATTTTCAGTAATCCAATTCAATAAAGGCAATCATGTTTATAGTGGTAATGCCCGACTGAACTGGTTTGTTCGGATAAGAGTGTCCATCAGAACAGTCACAACGGTGACTATTCGGAGAGTCATACCCGAACAAATCAAACTGAACACATCCCCTTTGCCTCAAACAAAACGGGTTGTTTGCGAACACCCCTCGTGACCTCAAATCAGTCGGTTTGTCTAAAAACTTTTAACTAACTAATTAATCGTATAATTAATTAATTTCTTTCTTTCTTATATATATTTATATATATATAAAATATATATATATATAATATATATAATACTCAAAGCCACACTTGGTATTCTCCCATATTAATGGGAAGCCCAAGCAAGCTACTTAGAACTCTTCAACTTAGCTATGATATAGTAAGTTTAGTTCCAAGCTTTAGATAGGAATCCCATGTGGGATAAAAGAGATACAATGAAAGAAGACAAAGAAGACAAAAAGACTTTTGTATAAAGGATGATCAATAAAGGTTGCTTACAAATTCAATGTGGGAGAAGAGTGTTACATGTGAATACTACTACATATAACACTTGGCCCCATGTCATGCTACATCACTTTGGTAGGATGTAATACTTAGTGATCTCCCTAAACTAGCTTAAATCATTGATTTGTCAAGTGACATTTATTTCCGACTATAAAAAAAATCAATTTTATAAATATTTTAGTAAACAAGTTTATTACTCTCAAAAGTATATGAAATAATGTTAGTTATCCTCTTATTATCACAATCAAATCACGTGTATTCCTATGTAAGATGGGGTATTACAATATAATAGAAAAATATTTGCTCTCTCTATTCAAAAATAAATGTTTATTCTATTCTTAATCACTAATAAAAATAAACATTTATTGAGATGAATAATGAAGAGATACAACTTAGTAAAAATACAACAAAAATACAAAAACATAAGAAACACTATAAAGTTAATAAGTTAACTTTTCAAACATCTTCTATTTACGTAAAATCTATTCCTACCGATCTACTTCTTCCGTCACATTTTAAACTTTAAAAAATTCTATTTTGGGTGTTCCATTTTAAACTTCAAAATCTAAAAAAGAAAGTTCTTTATACTTCTTTATTTGTGGGCCTCACATGTCATACTCACAGCAATTACCCACTAACTAATTCTTACCCCACTGTCTCTCTCCAACCAAACCATTTACACTCACAACACATTACTTTTTTCTTAATCATTGAATCCAAAAATTTTGTAATTTAAATTGGGACGGAGGGAGTATTTACATAAAAGAGTCATTCAAAGCAATGTTTGGACTGCCTGCATGCTTTTGTCATTTGTTATTTAGTTCATCATGATAATGATATAAGTATACTCCCTCCGTCCCACCTCCGTCTCAAAATGATCTTCCTGTTTCAAAATGATCTTCATGTTTTCCATTTTCCATTGTCTCAAAAAGTTCTTTCCATTTCTACAATTTATGTTTAAAACTGCATAAACAAAACATGATGACTAGTAAAGCAAGTTTTCGTATCCTTAAAAAGTTTGAATAGTCAAACAGGAATATCATTATAGACGGAGGGAGTATATCTTTCGGCCATTAGGGATCTAATGAATTGAATTGGATTTGAAAGAAAAACATTGTTACTCATTTGGTTTTATATCTTTAGTTTGCAGGAAGCTAGTTGGAGCAATGAGTGGCGTTGTTTGGTTATCTTTTGCTATCGTGAAGCCAACCTTGTGCGGAATATTTGCCATGATTGCACCATGTGCTTATTTTTAGACTCCTTCCTTTTTGTCAGCCCTTCCTTTTTCAACATATGTTTGGATAGGAAATCATGAACTCGGAACTGTTCATACGAATGCGAGTTGCTCTTTTCTGATAAAGTATGAGATTCTATCCCAAAATCAATCGGCAATGGGAGGAGTAGCTCAGGATCTTTATATAGTCAATGATTGGCTAGTTAATTCCCGACGTGAGATTATTGTCTCTAACACTTTCATCTTATGTGGGGTTTTGAACTCGCCGCGTCACCATTTTTGTTTATTTTTGGTTGAGATTCGATTGACAAATTATAAGTTTCGGCAAACTTAAAATTCATCTCAACTGTTGAGAATCATAATCGCGTTAGTTTTCGAAAGAGGCACTCTGTCAGTTTTATTGGTTAATTAATCACACTGATTTTTGATATGGGACTTGGGTTGACACCCCCAACAAATCTCCCCTCAACTCAAGTACCTATGAAGCTAATGGGCTCTGATACTAGTTGTTGGGACCACGACCACCTCCACATTAGTATGATATTGTCCGCTTTGGGCCCGGCCCGCACGGATTTGTTTTTGGGTCATCTCCCAAAAGGCCTCATTACGATGAAGTGGGTGGACTCTTTCTTATACTAGGCAATTCTTCATTCAATTGTCGATATGGGACTTGGGTTGACACCCCAACAATTTATTCATGCTATGGAGCATTCAGTTCCTTCATTAATTTACGCTCTTCAGCATCGGAATTCATCGTTAACTTGTGCTCCAGAGTATCTTAATCCTTAGTTAATTCGTGCTTGAAAGAATTTAAGAGATGAAGTGAAACTTTCATACTTTAGCTTGAGTTCATTATGGGATTTATTGAGTGGGAGATTAAGGTTAAAACGGGCCAACTGCAATTTAGATACCTGAGTTTGTCGTCATGTTTAAATTGGTTTTTCAATTTGTGTTTGTTACAATTTGGTTACTGAGTGTGTCTTTTTGTTGCAATTATGTGTAATTTTGGATAGACCATTAAAAAACTAATGAAAAAGGAAGAAAAACGTAACAACCTTCTTACATAATTGCAATGATCAACCCTACAGTTTAAATTATCCCAATAGGCTCCTTTGCTTATCGGCACCCACTACACTAGCCATCCACACTGGCAGAACTCCAACTCCAGCCAAATGTCCTCTGTTGGCAAAAAAATCCCTCTGTTCTGGCCGGCTACACTCGATTCTCGGGTTACCCTTGCTTTCTGGCGCCCACACAGCAACACCCTATCTCTCACAACAGCTAATTCCGGCTATTCCTCCCTCACGTCCGACCTTATCTCTGTCTCCCCTTAGTTCATTATAACCCTGGTCGACCCTGTTTTTCTCTCTCATATCCGGCCAAAGTCATTTGAATGTCGATTACCAGTAGGATCTTTTTGCTCTGAATCTTTTTAATTTGAAGTTGTTGATTGCATTGTTAAATATGGAATTTTGAATTGAGAATTTTCAGAGTTCTCAAAATTGTTAATCTGTGTAAAACTTATGGATTGTTGTACAGATAGAATTTTTATCTCAAAGTTCTAGCGCTTAACATTCGTTAAGAGCTAAGGGCGTAGTGAGATAATTTAAACTGTAGGGGCGATAATTGCAATTTTGAATGAAGCTTGTTACGTTTTCATCCATTTTCGTGAGTTTTTTAACGGTTAATCTAATATTACACTTGATTGCAACAAAAAGATACATTCAATGACCAAATTATAACAAACACAAATTGAATACTCCCTCCGTCCGAGTTTAAGGTTCTTAGTTTGACTTTACACGCTTATTAAGAAACCAAGACAAATTTGAGTCAACAATACTAGTGTGTGGAGGATATAGTTGTCCATTCATAGAGCAAGTGGGTGAAAGGTAGATAGGTGACTGATGGTTTTTTTGTAATATATGAACTTTATGAGGACAATATTGTCCAAAACACTATTCATACTTTGCCATTTAAGGAATAAAGTAACTAAGAACCTTAAACTGAGACATACCAAAAAGAAAAGTAAGAACCTTAAACTAGGAAGGAGGGAGTAACTAATTAAAACCTGATGACAAACTCACATACTCTCCCTTCGTCCCATTTATATTGGTCGCGTTTAACTTTTTCAGTCAACGCAAATGAACTTTGACTAGACACTACAGTCAATCTAGTCATCCTAATGAAATTTTAGAAAATGTTAATAATAAATCACTAAAAGATTTATCAATAACGATTTTTAAAATTTTATTAGGATGATTAAATTAACTTATATATTTGGTCAAATTTCACTTGTTTTGACCAAAAAATTTAAATGTAACCAGTATATATGGGACGAAGGGAGTAACTATTACAATTTGCCAAAAAAAAAAAGGAAGTTATCTTTCAAATTTTAAATATGAGATGAAAAGAGCAACTCAAAGACTTTAGCTAAGTTAAGAGTTCACCTTTAAGAATTGTGGAATGAGAAATGAAGGCTAAAAAGAAATAGATACGCCTCCACTCTAAATTAATGGTTACTAAAATTGAATGTGCATAAATTAAGAAAATAGTCTCTCCGTTTCAGAGTAAGAGTCTTATTTTATATTTTTGTATACCCTATAATAAGAGTTCTTACCCAAAATGACTAAAGATGGGAAATAATGAATAGTGTTTTGACAACTTTATCCTTGTAATGCTTATATAACTACAAAAAAACACAAAACTTTACTAACCTACTTATACCCGCCGCTTGCATTGTGAATAGTGTTTTGGATAATAATGTTCTCAATCCTGTTGAAATATTTAACTATTTCCTTTTGTTTTTCTTAATAAGCGTGCATAATTAAGCTATGACTCTTACTCTAGGACAGATGGAGAATATTAGAAAAGTAAGTGTTGTAAGTGGGTAGGAGAGAGAAAATAAATAAGTGTAAAATTGTTGTGCGTGCGTAGAAGAGAGAAAATTGAACAATTTAGGTAAGAATCCATTAGTATGAGAAGTCGAAAATAGAAATAACTAGCCATTAGTTTGAGACGGAGGAAGTAAAGAAATGTTATGCGAGATTTCATACTTACTCCGTCCCATAACAAAGTACCCATTTGTTTTTTGCACGGATATTATAAAAAGATGTTGGAAAAGTAGATGTTGTGAGTGGGAAACAGAGAGAAAGTGAGGTAGGTAATAGTGATTGGATAGTTGTTGTGAGTGAAAGGAGAGAGAAAGTGGAGAGATTTTTTTTTCCTTTTTGGGTAAGCGGTAGTTTCTAATGGGACACCTAAAATGACAAAATAGGTCTTTGTTATGGGACAGAGAGAGTATTTGATTTGAAGTCTGGGAGATGAAGGGAAACTCTTTGAAACTCTGAGAGATAAACAAAAATATTATTTTTCAAAACAAAAGGACTATCAAAGCTGATGAAGAAACTCAAATTCAATCAACCACATACAAAAGTGATAAATTAACCTTAATCTCTCACCACACCAATAGAGACAGACGATATATGTGAATTCCAAACACCCACAATCAACCCTCATTTGGATTTCCCAAACACTATAGGAGTGAACCCTATTATAAAGGAAAATTTGTGTATAATTCTCAGAAAATGGTTGGTTGCTCAAAAAAGAAATGGTTGGAGTTTTTAAGGATTGAAGAGTATTAAGGGGGTTTAGGGAAATAACCTTATAATAAAGGGGTCACGTGCTATTTAACGGTGGCTTTCTAACAGCCATTTGACGGAGGGTGCAAAGTAAGAAAAAATTGAAAACTCAGGTAACAGAGAGACTGACTGTTAGGATTCATTGTTAGTACACCCACCTGATTTGATTGACCCATTTCACGTGTCTTTTTATGGACTTTAGGTTTACATGTAATGAAGTTTTACTTCAATTTTTAGACAAGTCCATTTCTAGATGTTTAGTAGTTAGGCTGAGTTATGATCGGTTTATTCATAGCGGTTTTAGTGTCCCTCAAGCCGCCATCTTCAAACCACCAGCATGGTGCCTTAAGTCCTTCATCAAACCGCAGTTTGTGTCTTTGATGAAACCGCATTTCAAGTTCATTCATGAAACCGCACATGCATCTGGTGGAACCGCCGACCAAGATATTGAAGAAGTTATTGCTGTCATTTACTCCTTGAAGACAAACATTCGCTTTTCAACCGTAAATGAATGACTAGTGACTTGTCCTTAAACTTCAAGTCATGGTTCAGTTATTCTTGGAATGTCGGTTTGTCTCGCTTTTTGAAAAGTTACCATTGTACTTTTCCAACAACTAAAAGGACAATGTCAGGTAGTGATCCAACAACTTCCTGCCACAAAGCAAAAGCAAAGGACGACAGTGACAGGTCAACCAATGGGATTGTGACAGCGCATTAAACCGCCATACAATGACTCACCTCATTGTCCAACGGTCACTAATGCCTTCACTATAAATAGCCTTCATTGTTCAACATTGAAGGTTGCTGAGCTTCAAAGAGAATATCCCAAGTATTCAAGTTTGCTTTGAAGATTGAAAACCCAGATACTCATATCTTCATCATCTCCTTAGCAAACCCAGAGTTCTTCATCAAAGCTTCAAGCCCTCAAATCATCACAACTCAGCCTTGCATAGAAAGTAATCATTTGCTCACCATCACTTAGATATTTTGAGCTCTTGATTTCTTTCCACACTACACACCCGGAGTATATTTTTTTATAGATTATATACCTCGAAAACACAGGTTGTTATAATAGCATTGTTAGGTTAGATTGTTTATTTAGAGTTTGGATTCTTTTGTAATCTTGTAAAAACTCCTCTAAATCAATACAAGTCTAGTAGCTATTAGAAAATCCTAAGCTAACCACCTAGGTAGAGGACGTAGTTCTTTCAAGAATGAACCTCTTCAAATTGTGTGTCCTTGATCTTTATTTTCTGTCTTGTCATTTACATTTATGTTTATGAGCTTTACTTACTTTCATGTGAAATGACTTGATAAATGATTTGCATACTTTTGTGATACTTCAGTTGTGCCTTGTCAGTTGCATCATTCCTTTTTCAACCACTTAAACCGCCCAACTCTTTATAATTCAGTTTGGCCAAAACCGCAAAACTCCGCTGTGCATTTTATCTGAGCGGTTCTAGTGCTTTAAACCGCAATAGACCAAACTGATAAGTACTTGGTTGATTTTCAAGGGTATTTCGAAAAAGATTTTAAACCGCTATTCACCCCCCCCCCCTCTAGCGGTTCTATACCCTTGTTGCCCTTTGGGACCAACAAGTGGTATCAGAGCTTATCCACCAAAAATTATTTTACAAGCTTAACCGCTTGGGTGCGGATCCAATGGCAAACATAAACTCTCATATGATGCAGACATCCAACTCTAATCACTTACCTATTCTTAATGAAGATAGTTTCATCTTCTGGAAAGATAGGATGAAGAAGCACATGATATCTGAGGATCGCAGATTATGGACTGCAATTGTTAATGGACCCTATGTCCCGATGAAGGCTAACCCTGATGCAGGTACTGCTGGACAAACCGCGGAAATCAATAAGCCGGAAGCTGAATGGACCGAAACTGATCAACGGAATGTGGACTTTGATGGTAGAGCTATGTCCATGCTTGTATCAGCTATTGATCTAAGAACTCACTCAAAGGTTCTAGATTGCAATACCGCAAAGGAAACATGGGATGGCATCATTGACTTTCTGGAAGGAGATGCCGACACCAAGAAGAACCGCCTCTACCAACAGAGAAGGCTCTTTGATTACTTTGTCAAAGACCCAAAGGAATCTCTTCGCCAATGCTATGAGCGGTTCGTGGAAATTGTCAATGTATGTTTCTCTCTAGGGCACAAGTATTCCAATACTGACCTGAACATGAGATTCATGCAATCTCTTGGTAGCAAATGGCTGATCAAAACTACCAACATTGAAGACAACAAAGATCTGGAAGCTCTTGATCTTCGTCATCTTTATGCCCTGCTAAGGGTATTTGAATTCAAGCTTGAGGAAGCTCATGAAACCGAAAACAGATTCAAGTCTCTTTCTCTTGCCGCTTTCAACAATGCCACATCTCCAGTTTACAATCCAGATCACCATCAAACCGCATCTAATATCCATTTACAAACCGCTTCTTTTGATCCAAATATTCCAAGATATATTTCTCAAACCGCACCTCCAGAGTATTACCAACCGCCTCATCAACCTTACCCTCAACATCATCAACCCTATTCTCAACCTCAGCAATCTCATCAATCCTACACTCCATCTCAAAATTCCCAAAGTGTAGCATCTAGTTCTACTCAAGTTGACTTTGATGACATGGATGATGATGAGTTTGCTCTCTATGTGAAAAACTACACCAAGTTCAGAAAGAACAGATCTCAATCTCAGTCAGGCGGCCCTGCAAAGTTTGCCCCTCCAACCAGATTCAACAAAGCAGCTGATGCTAAGAAAAGGGCTGATCTTGTTTGTTACAACTGCAGACAACCAGGTCATTTTGCCTCCAGTTGTCCCAAACCGCGTTATGAAGCCGCTCCTACCAAGAAACCGTTCAACAAGAAGTTTTTCAAGAGAAGAGGAATGGTTGCTGAACAAGGAGAACAACCATTAACATGGATGGGTTCTGATACAGATGATAGTGATGAAGATGAAGGAGTTGCAAATCTTTGCCTAATGGGATTTGAAGAAAAGGTCGAAATTGACGAAAGCCTTCCACTGCCACTCCATCAAATGAAGTCAGTTTCACCAAGAACTCCTGAAGCTAAACAAGGCAAAACTCCTACTTCACCAAACTACTCTCCTGAAGATCAAACCGAACAAAGCCATGATGACCAGGTACTTGAACGTGCTAATGTTATTTGTCAACAACACACTGTGCTTAAAAAGGCATATAAATTAATGCCTGCGGAACTTGAATATTCCCAAAAAGAGTGCAAGTCCCATAAGGAGGATATTGAAAAACTCAAGCTCCAAATTGTTGGGATAGCTTCTATTGTGGAAGAAAACCGCTACCTTAAGGACATAACCAAGGTTCTTAACACCCGAATCCATGATCTTACTGCACAAAGGGATGAACTTCAAAAAGTGACCGATGTGTGGACTAAGTCTGGAGTCACCATGGAACAAATCGTTAATTCACAAATTCTCTCTAAGGAGAAAAGTGGATTAGGATTTAAAACTGATGATGGGTGTAAGTGTCCTTGTCTTTGTGCTGAAGGTGGTGTGAAACCAACTGAACAAACCAAAGAAATTCCTAAGGTGAATCATGCTGGTAAAAAGGGCTCAACACAAGAAATTAAAAAGATAAATTAATTCTATGAGTATCCTAAAAACCAGACTGGGAGAGATCCAAAGTGGAAAGAGAAATCCACAGCGGCTGAGGCAACCAAAGAAGTATTGAGTGATGAAACCGCTCCTAGTCGGTTTAAGGAATATCCTGTTATATTTCCTAAAGCCGCACCTAAGAGAAAGGTGGAACTCAAGAAGGTTAACTTTGTTAAAGCCAAAACCGCTGACCCAGTAAAACATGAGAAACCGAAGGTCAGTAATGGGTTTGTAAAACCGCAACCACAACCTGGCTTAATTCATTGTTCTATTTGTGCCGACTTTGGTCATAGTGCTGGTCATTGTCTTTTAAGATTCACACCCAATGCCAAGGGACGTAAAAATCCTAAGGTCAAACAGGTGTGGGTCCCAAAAAGCTGCTAACCCTAGGACCCAAGGAATAAGGGGGACCAAAACCTTTCATGTTTATTTTTCAGATTTCATGTTTTATGGCTGGAACCGCTAAGAAGAAGAAGGATCTCTGGTATTTTTCAGATTTCATGTTTCATTTTTTCAGGTAACAAGTAGTCAAGTAGTGTGAGAGGCTAGACCAGCTCACCAAGATGCACATAGGCCTATCACGCATTTTTACCTGAATCCTTCCTTATTCCTCCCAAGAATACCATTTGTTGTCGATGCTTTTCTAGCTGAGGACAACCAAGAACAAGAACAAGAGACTGCTGTGCAGTATATAAGAAGACCTAGTAACCAGTGTCATCCACAAGAACAAGATCCACGAGGTGTTCAAGACAAGAGTTTAGCATTCACTTAAGTCAGGCTTATTGCTCTAACCAAGGAAGCTATGCCCTTACTATGGCCGGTAGTAAGGGGTCAGGCGGAAATACATAGGGACCCGATTGTCACTTAAGCCCCAGCTCTCGCGACAAGCGTGAAGCTATATATTTTCGAACAAGCAAGGAGAACCAGCTGGACTCACACAAGAATGCACAAGTAGATGTTTACTTGAACTACGAGAATAGAACTAAGTCCCATATTAGTGGACCAGTCTTTATGCACCATGTAATCATGTATCATGTGCTCACGAGAATACAAGTACACATACGCAATCATTGCAAAGACAAATCAATCTAACAATGGCACGTAGAGTGTCCATCTAACACGGTCAATCCAAGTTAGAGTCTATTAATACAGACCTCAAACAAGTAGTAGGGTATATCATTCTATATCACTTTGTCACATGCCAAGTTTACACGTACATATTCATATCACGTTTAACACATTAAAGTGTCTATCACGATACCCTTACTATCAAATAGAGCCCAATACCTTAGACTCTAAATACACAGTAGAATAGGTCACATCATACCTAGTCACAGTCATATCTCACGTATATGTATCGTTAATAATCGAATACATTTTCTCAACACATATTGTGTTCTATAACCATTCTTATTAATTTAAATCGTAGTATTCACGATTATATGAATTATCTTCATATTACACTAGTCCCTATTTTCTTTAGGAACCCATTTCAAGACCAGATATCTTCTTTATTCTTTATATACTTTATTAAGTATATACACGATTAAAACCAATCACTAGCACTTTAGTGTTTGTTTATAACACTTACAATACACACGTATCAAGTTCAAGTATGTAGTAGAGTTAATCATTCTCTATCTAGTTCCATATCCCAACTCTTTTGGTTATTCATACCATGTATCAAGTTCAATCAAGAAGCCACATTCGATCAAGTAAATATATGCAAGAATTGCATATACACATCAAGACTCTTTCAAGTTTATTACCATACACATATATTGGTGTCAAGGCACGTACAAGTTTTTTATAATCTTATATTCAAGTCTTAATCCAATTATTTGGATGTTCAAGTCATGTACAAGATTTTATTGTCTTATACTTCAAGTTACTGTCTCAACTTAAGACATTCAAGACATTCAGGACATTCAAGACATTCAGGACCTTCAAGACATCCAAGACATTCAATACATATACAAGATTTTATCATCTTATATCCAAGTTCTCAATCCATTTCTTTGGATGGTTAAACATGTACAAGAGTTAAACATCTTATACTTCGAGTTCAAGCTAGGAAGATGAATTATACATCTTTCACGCATTATTTTCAAATCCTTTTCTTAGGACATTCAAGCTTAAGACATTAGTTGGTGCCCCTAAAGTACACAAACATTAACTTCAAGACACATAAAAGAGTTACTACTCTTATACCCAAGTTATCATTTAATTATGATTCAAGTCCACATTTCATTTGTTCACAAAGGGACTATTTTTCAGTACTAGAGTGTTCTACAACACTCATCTAGGCCATCTAGGGTAGTACCCTAAACCTAGACCAAGAATACTTCGAGTTCAAATTAAGTAAATGAGCTATACCACTCATACTTACAAGTTCATAATCCCCTACATAGGATATTCAATCTCAAGTCATTGTTTTAATGCCCCTAAGGTGCACAATCATTGGCTTCAAGACAAGTATAACACATAAGTGCTTGTTCATAGCATTTCCAAGACATATAAAAGAGTTCTTCCTTTTATACTCAAGTTCTCATTTTAATTTAATGAGTAATCATTTTCAAGACTCACTTCTGATACCCCTAAGGTGTCACAACACTTGCTAGGACATCTTATCTTAAGGCTATATGCCTTAACAAGGGATAAGCTTTCAATTTAATTTAGATTTAAAACACTTTGATTGGAACAGGGGACCGGGCGGGCGCCTATGGTAGACCGGGCGGGCGCTCATCCAGGGATTTTTTAAACCAAAACTTCTGGTGAAACAGGCGGGCGCTCGAGGTACCACCAGGCGGGCGCCTGGTACAATTTTTAGCAAATACCAAATTTCTTTCCAGGCTTAGAAATCTCCGTCCCAAGCGTAGGAGTATACTTTTACTAACCCTTAGGCAATACCCAAGACACTATTTCAAGCTCAATTCATTTCTTTTACCGTCCCATAAATAGTAGGATAATTTCCTTTTATTCCAATTTAATATTTCACCGTCCCCAAAAGTATAAGTACAATTTTATAATATACTAATATAATCATCTAGGGATACTTCCATTCATTTTCCCGTACCACAAATAATGGTACAGTTTTTCTAATAATATTTAAATCAAGTTACTATTTTACCGTCTCACGAATAGGAGTAACTTTTCTATACTTTTTTCAAGTCTAATTCATTCCCAGGAAGCTTTTCAATCTTGTTTTCATACGAATACTCCCTTCGTCCCAAATTTACAAGTATCACAAAAATTGCTCAAAACACAATTTTAACAAGAACAAGTAGCGGGAATAACATATATGCATGTTATTACAAGTAAGGGGGAGTCAATAGCTTACCTAGTCCGAAATCAAGTTGACCCAAATTAATTTCTGTTCGGCACGAAACGCTCTATTCAGCGCCACAAATATTTATCCAGGATCAGAATCACGAACAGATGGATAATTAAGCTCGAGGAGTCGAGAATAGGAAGAATCCTAAACTTAGCTTTTGGAACAGAAGGAGAGTACGAGAAAGATCTTGAGAATGAATGCCTTTCTCAGGCAAACAACCAAGATATACTTGGAACTTTCAAGAATTGCAACTAGGCCCCTCAAGTTCTAACTTTGACAAAAAGGCCCCTAAACTTTCAATTTTGACATTTAACCACCTTAATTTTCTAAAGTAGTTAAATAATTAACTCAAATAAAATAGCATATAAATATGCTAGTCAAGAATTTAACAAGCATGTCAAGAATTTAACAAATAAGTCAAATATTTAACGAGATTAAGGATGGGCGTTACATCCTCCCCACCTTAAAGAAAATTCGTCCTCGAATTTTACTGATCAAGATTATAACATATATAATCAACAAATAGAACTCAAGAGCAATCAAGAATATACACATATACTCACAAATATTTCATGCAATCAAGATGTATCAATTATAACATCGAAACACATAAAGTCAAGCAGACTCGATTAGTCAATCCACTATATTGGTGAAACTTGACATATCCACTAGAAATCATAGAACTGGTCATATCCTCCAGATCACTGTAATACTGGTCAAATCCACTAGGCAATCTCAAATACTGAGTCGTGGTCATCCATCGTTTCAATATTCAAAACTGACTTCACGTATATCAATCCATCGAGAAAATCCATCGAAAGATGTAGCTCTCAGTGTCAAATAATTAACGATAGAGCTTCCCTCTAAATTCATTAATGAATCTCTAACAAGATCAAGAAAATCTCAAGAACACGCGTACCTTAGTTGTTTCCACTTATAGGTCAACAAAGATACTCACTTCAGACATCCACTACCAGGTAGATATATCCTCTATCAAGAAATTCTCAAGTTGAATCTTCAAATCGTTTAACTCAATCGAGGTCAAGAACATTAATCCATGTGTCAGCACTGTATTTGCACTGTAACCACTCAAGATAACCCAGGTTCTCATCAAGTAACATGCACTACTCAGTAGAAATTCCACTGTCAATCGCATAGGTTAAATACCCAGTACAATCTCAAGAACCCTTTCTAGACTTTCAATGTAGAACATAAAGGTTATGCATAAATCTATCATGCTCACATATATAGTCAAGCATACTAGCATATAAATAATTACCATCTATTGTGGTAAACAAGAATGACCTAACACATAGAAAGTCAAGTCATGACACGTATCACATCAATGTCCCATACCGGTGACACGACCAAATTAACATAGAACGTATAGGGTGTTATCACCCACACTTCTATCAAACTCTTACTAATAACAATATCAACACGTAGTCTCTTACTAGAGAATACACTTCCACGCAATTCACGAGATAAGGACAAGCATGCATATATAGCACGAAACAATGTCCACAAGACAAGATAGATACGCCTAAGTCTTTAAAGACTCGCGCTCTCGATTCTCAAACCATCTAATCCAATTGGATCAACACTATCAACACCAGTCCTATGCCTGGTATAACAACAAGTAACGAAGCACTCGGCATCGAAAACACACCCAAGACTAACCCAACCTAGGCCATAGACCCTATCCAGGCTTAGAGCTAAACCATAGCTCTGATACCAAACTGACACGTCCCAAGTCCCGGGATTCCCTAATAGAACCTCGAACCTGGTGCGCGTAACTAACAAGAAACAAGAAACTAACGGGAAACAGGAACAATACCTGTTAAAAACAAAACTGACATGATATATATACTCAAGAGTAGGGAGCTAAGATAGCTCACACGAGTTCTAGACCAAGAAAATTAAAACCAAACAAGGTTACATACAGCGGAAGACATGCCTAGCAAATAAGCTGGCATCAAGAACTGTCTAGGGACAACAAATACTACCCCAATACAAGCCCAGAGTTTATTAACTCATACAAGATCGTCCTTACCAAAATATAAAAGGACACTAACTTCGAACAAGAATATCCTGCTGAGTAAGTTCCCAGCTAAGTCGAGCCTCACTGCGTACTATCCCCTGCTTTCCTGGGGGGGGGGAAACAATTAAACAAATAAAGGGTGAGATAAATCTCAGTAAGCTATTAACATGCAACTATATGTCATGTTATCATGCAATACAAGTAGATACTCAACTAAACATATATCAAGTATCATCAAGTAACAAGTATAGGAGAGGCTAAGCCAACCCAACAAGTAATCAAGCTCAAGAAAGGTTCAGGTAACAAGTAGTCAAGTAGTGTGAGAGGCTAGACCAGCTCACCAAGATGCACATAGGCCTATCACGCATTTTTACCTGAATCTTTCCTTATTCCTCCCAAGAATACCATTTGTTGTCGATGTTTTTCTAGCTGAGGACAACCAAGAACAAGAACAAGAGACTGCTGTGCAGTATATAAGAAGACCTGGTAACCAGTGTCATCCACAAGAACAAGATCCACGAGGTGTTCAAGACAAGAGTTTAGCATTCACTTAAGTCAGGCTTATTGCTCTAACCAAGGAAGCTATGCCCTTACTATGGCCGGTAGTAAGGGGTGAGGCGGAAATATATAGGGACCCGATTGTCACTTAAGCCCCAGCTCTCGCGACAAGCGTGAACCTATATATTTTCGAACAAGCAAGGAGAACCAGCTGGACTCACACAAGAATGCACAAGTAGATGTTTACTTGAACTACGAGAATAGAACTAAGTCCCATATTAGTGGACCAGTCTTTATGCACCATGTAAACATGTATCATGTGCTCAAGAGAATACAAGTACACATACGCAATCATTGCAAAGACAAATCAATCTAACAATGGCACGTAGAGTGTCCATCTAACACGGTCAATCCAAGTTAGAGTCTATTAATACAGACCTCAAACAAGTAGTAGGGTATATCATTCTATATCACTTTGTCACATGCCAAGTTTACACGTACATATTCATATCACGTTTAACACATTAAAGTGTCTATCACGATACCCTTACTATCAAATAGAGCCCAATACCTTAGACTCTAAATACACAGTAGAATAGGTCACATCATACCTAGTCACAGTCATATCTCACGTATATGTATCGTTAATAATCGAATACATTTTCTCAACACATATTGTGTTCTATAACCATTCTTATTAATTTAAATCGTAGTATTCACGATTATATGAATTATCTTCATATTACACTAGTCCCTATTTTCTTTAGGAACCCATTTCAAGACCAGATATCTTCTTTATTCTTTATATACTTTATTAAGTATATACACGATTAAAACCAATCACTAGCACTTTAGTGTTTGTTTATAACACTTACAATACACACGTATCAAGTTCAAGTATGTAGTAGAGTTAATCATTCTCTATCTAGTTCCATATCCCAACTCTTTTGGTTATTCATACCATGTATCAAGTTCAATCAAGAAGCCACATTCGATCAAGTAAATATATGCAAGAATTGCATATACACATCAAGACTCTTTCAAGTTTATTACCATACACATATATTGGTGTCAAGGCACGTACAAGTTTTTATAATCTTATATTCAAGTCTTAATCCAATTATTTGGATGTTCAAGTCATGTACAAGATTTTATTGTCTTATACTTCAAGTTACTGTCTCAACTTAAGACATTCAAGACATTCAGGACATTCAAGACATTCAGGACCTTCAAGACATCCAAGACATTCAATACATATACAAGATTTTATCATCTTATATCCAAGTTCTCAATCCATTTCTTTGGATGGTTAAACATGTACAAGAGTTAAACATCTTATACTTCGAGTTCAAGCTAGGAAGATGAATTATACATCTTTCACGCATTATTTTCAAATCCTTTTCTTAGGACATTCAAGCTTAAGACATTAGTTGGTGCCCCTAAAGTACACAAACATTAACTTCAAGACACATAAAAGAGTTACTACTCTTATACCCAAGTTATCATTTAATTATGATTCAAGTCCACATTTCATTTGTTCACAAAGGGACTATTTTTCAGTACTAGAGTGTTCTACAACACTCATCTAGGCCATCTAGGGTAGTACCCTAAACCTAGACCAAGAATACTTCGAGTTCAAATTAAGTAAATGAGCTATACCACTCATACTTACAAGTTCATAATCCCCTACATAGGATATTCAATCTCAAGTCATTGTTTTAATGCCCCTAAGGTGCACAATCATTGGCTTCAAGACAAGTATAACACATAAGTGCTTGTTCATAGCATTTCCAAGACATATAAAAGAGTTCTTCCTTTTATACTCAAGTTCTCATTTTAATTTAATGAGTAATCATTTTCAAGACTCACTTCTGATACCCCTAAGGTGTCACAACACTTGCTAGGACATCTTATCTTAAGGCTATATGCCTTAACAAGGGATAAGCTTTCAATTTAATTTAGATTTAAAACACTTTGATTGGAACAGGGGACCGGGCGGGCGCCTATGGTAGACCGGGCGGGCGCTCATCCAGGGATTTTTGAAACCAAAACTTCTGGTGAAACAGGCGGGCGCTCGAGGTACCACCAGGCGGGCGCCTTGTACAATTTTTAGCAAATACCAAATTTCTTTCCAGGCTTAGAAATCTCCGTCCCAAGCGTAGGAGTATACCTTTACTAACCCTTAGGCAATACCCAAGACACTATTTCAAGCTCAATTCATTTCTTTTACCGTCCCATAAATAGTAGGATAATTTCCTTTTATTCCAATTTAATATTTCACCGTCCCCAAAAGTATAAGTACAATTTTATAATATACTAATATAATCATCTAGGGATACTTCCATTCATTTTCCCGTACCACAAATAATGATACAGTTTTTCTAATAATATTTAAATCAAGTTACTATTTTACCGTCTCACGAATAGGAGTAACTTTTCTATACTTTTTTCAAGTCTAATTCATTCCCAGGAAGCTTTTCAATCTTGTTTTCATACGAATACTCCCTTCGTCCCAAATTTACAAGTATCACAAAAATTGCTCAAAACACAATTTTAACAAGGACAAGTAGCGGGAATAACATATATGCATGTTATTACAAGTAAGGGGGAGTCAATAGCTTACCTAGTCCGAAATCAAGTTGACCCAAATTAATTTCTGTTCGGCACGAAACGCTCTATTCAGCGCCACAAATATTTATCCGGGATCAGAATCACGAACAGAGGGATAATTAAGCTCGAGGAGTCGAAAATAGGAAGAACCCTAAACTTAGCTTTTGGAACAGAAGGAGAGTACGAGAAAGATCTTGAGAATGAATGCCTTTCTCAGGCAAACAACCAAGATATACTTGGAACTTTCAAGAATTGCAACTAGGCCCCTCAAGTTCTAACTTTGACAAAAAAGCCCCTAAACTTTCAACTTTGACATTTAACCACCTTAATTTTCTAAAGTAGTTAAATAATTAACTCAAATAAAATAGCATATAAATATGCTAGTCAAGAATTTAACAAGCATGTCAAGAATTTAACAAATAAGTCAAATATTTAACGAGATTAAGGATGGGCGTTATATAATAAAAGGGATATTTATGTAATATTTTTAATCCGAATGCATTGTTTGAACTTTTGGAAGTGGATGGAGCCACTTTCTCTTAGCTCCCACTCTATCCCCAATTCCATTGGTACATAACAAATAACGGCGGCCGCTGCCACCACTTCTCTACTGAAAACCTCCCTCCTTCACCGCCATCTCTCCACCACTCTTTTCCGTTTCTATCTGACCCAACCTCCCCACCACCACCGTCTTCACCCTCTCCATCGTCCAATTTCCTCACTAAATTGTTGAGACTTCTCCCTCCCCCCACCGCCGGCGCCGCCAACCCAACAGTCCCCCACCCGTCACAACATCGTCCAAATCCTTGAACAAAGAGGCTTACTTGAATCCCACTTTGCGCCCTCTGTTAAATGGTTGTTAAAAGAACTAACAGAAAATGTCATGTGCATGTCACCTGATGATAGGTATTTAAGTCTTTTGACTTGAAGAAAAGATGCTTAAATTAAATGTCTTTACCTATTGTCTTCTTCAAACTAGAACTGCCACTAGCACCACCATAACCACCAGCAGCACCACCGCAGTGCCACCACCACCCACCAGTCCTAATCTTCGAAATCATAACCAATTTTCAGATTTGGATTTCTAAAACATGAACAAACCCAGAGAGGAACAAACCCAAATGAAAATCAAAATTGAAATTGAAATCGAAATAAGAGATCGAAACCTAAATTAAAAATTAAAATCAAAATCACAAACAAAGTGGAACAAACCCAGGTCTGGGTTTCTAAATCGAAACCTAAATCAAAAAATCGAAACCCAAATCAATAATCAAAGATCAAAACCTACATCAATCCCAAATCAAAATCAAAATTGAAATCAAAATAAGAGATCGAAATCAAAATCAAAATCAAAATCGAAGTTGAACAAACCCCAAGCAAACAATTTTAATTGTATAAATCATGGTCACAAATCGTTCTCCTCAGCAACAATGATTAGGCCCAGCAAAAGAACACCATTATCCTTTTTTAACCATAAATCAAAGATAAAACATGAATTAGTTTTCATTTTCCTTCCAGTTGCTTCCAAAATAATGAACCAAACATAGCATCATTTTCTTCAGCAACGAGGAATTGGGCGAAAGTTCCAATGCCAGCAAAAGTGCAAACAGGGTCGCCGACCTTGAACTTGGTGACACTGGGAACCATTGGTTCGAAGATGCCGAAGTAATCGGAGCCAATGATGAAGGGTAAAGGGAGATTTTCTTGGTACTTGCCGAGAATTTGAAGGTTATTGGCATATCTTAATCTGGTGGATTTAACTCGAACTCTGACGGAAGTGGGAGATTTAATTTGGGAATCGGGTGAAAAGTAGAGAAGGAAAGGGCGGAAGAGTCGTCGAAAGAGTTTATTGGGGTTGTTGGGTCGCTGATCTTCTTTCAGACTAGAGCTTCCATTTCTGGAGCCACCGTTTCACATTGGCATGTTTCAAAGAAAACCTAACCCACATCAAAATGACGAAAATACCCCTCATGTGACAAGCCACGTGCTATTTAACGGTGAATTTCTAACAGACATTTGACGGAGGGTGCAAAGTGAGAAAAATTGAAAACTCAAGTACCAAAGAGACCGACTCTTCAAATAGGGGTGCAAAGTGAGAATCAATGGATGCTTTGGGAGGCTAAACGTATTTTAGCCTTTGGATTCCCAAACCATTGAGGAGTGAACCCTATTATAAAGGGAAATTTGGGCTGTAATTCTCATAAAATGGTTGGTTGTTCAAAAAAAAAAAAGGAAATGGTTGGAGTTTTTAAGGATTGAAGAGTATTGAGGGGCCTTAAGGATTAACCTCATAATAAAAGGGACATTTATGTAAAATTTTGGAAGTGGATGGAGCCCCTTTCTCTTAGCCCCCACCCTATCCCACACTCCATTGGGTACAGATAACAAATAATGGCGGCCGCTGCCACCACTTCTCTACTAAAAACCTCCCTCCTTCACCACCACCGCCGCCACCTCTCCACCACTCTCTTCCATTTCCATCTGACCCAACCTCTCCACCACCACCGTCCTCACCCTCTCCGCCGTCCAATTTCTTCACTAAATTGTTCAGACTCCTCCCTCTCCCCACCGCCGCCGCCCCAGCAATCCCCCACCCGTCCCAACATCGTCGAAATCCTCGAACAAAGAGGCTTACTTGAATCCGTCACTAGCCAAACCCTCCGGTCAATTTGCTCCAACCCCTCCTTCCCTCCCTTACGCGTTTACTGCGGCTTCGACCCCACCGCCGAGTCTCTCCACTTAGGTAACCTCCTCGGAATCATCGTCCTCTCCTGGTTCATCCGCTCCGGCCACTCCGCCGTCGCTCTAGTCGGTGGCGCCACCGGCCGCGTCGGCGACCCTTCAGGCAAATCACTCGAACGCCCCGAACTTGACATTCAAACCCTAGACAAAAACATCTCCGGTATCTCCAACACCATCCTCAAAATCTTAGGTCAAAACGGAAACACAACCGTTTTAAACAACTACGATTGGTGGAAAGACGTTAAATTGCTTGATTTTCTTAGGGATGTCGGGAAATTTGCTAGGGTTGGTACGATGATGGCTAAGGAAAGTGTGAAACGGCGACTAGAAGCTTCCGATCAAGGGTTAAGCTATACCGAATTCACTTACCAGCTACTACAGGGTTATGATTTTGTTCACCTATTTAAGAATGAAAATGTTACTGTTCAAATTGGGGGCAGTGATCAATGGGGTAATATAACCGCCGGAACTGATTTAATTCGCAAGCTTATCCGATCGGACACCGATTCCGACACTGCCTACGGGTTGACATTCCCTCTTCTTCTTAAAAGCGATGGAACGAAGTTTGGGAAATCCGAGGAAGGTGCAATTTGGTTGTCCCCTACAATGTTGTCTCCTTACAAGTTTTATCAGTATTTTTTCTCTGTTCCTGATGCTGATGTTGTTAGGTTCTTGAAAATTCTTACTTTCTTGAGTTTAGAAGAAATAGGGGAAATTGAACTGAAAATGGGGAAGCCTGGATATTTGCCAAACACAGCCCAACGTAGATTAGCAGAGGAAGTTACGCGATTTGTTCATGGGCAAGAGGGGTTGGATGAGGCACTTAAGGCTACTGAAGCATTGAGACCCGGGACGGAGACTAAATTGGATTGGAAGACAATTGAGGGAATTGCTGAGGATGTTCCGTCGTGTTCATTGCCTTATGATCAGGTTTTGGATGTTAATCTTGTTGATCTTTCAGTTAGTACTGGTTTGTTTGAGAGTAAGTCGGCTGCGAGGAGACTATTGAAGCAAGGAGGGTTATATTTGAATAACTCTAGGGTTAATAGTGAAGGAAAAAAGATTGAGGTTGGTGACATTGTGGATGGAAAAGTCTTGCTATTATCGGCTGGCAAGAAGAATAAGATGGTTGTAAGAATATCTTGATTCCTCTTTTTTGTTCGAAGATTTTTTATTCTTTTATGTATCATGAGGATATGAATTTTATTCGGTTGCATTTCTGCAAGATAAATTATTATTTTTGTTCCTTCTTGTAAGAAAATCAAACTAAACTTATGAAATTAGCACAATAGTTTCTCATATGGTACTATGTTTTCATGATTAAGCCATCACAGTTATTTTTGTTTGGCTTGTTCTCTCTATAGATACTGATGTATACTATGTGGCTTATTGTGTTTGATTCTTTTTTGTTTTTGCTCTTTTTTAGATTGTTTACTTGGATGGTTGCGTAATATTCTTAATGTTGGGAAATTGTTCCGGGGTATGGGACAGCATGGATCAAACGCATGTCAAGAGATTGAGTTCAATTCTTATTTTGATTGACCTAATTTCGTATGAGAATTGGTAGTAATGCTCGCGCTGTCACCAAAAAAAAGTTATATTTTCCTCTTTGGTTCATCCCCAAATGATTGTCCAGATATCTTGAATACGGTATAATGTTGTTAGTACAACTTAAACAGGGCATAAACAAGTAGAGCTGCAATCATAAGAGTGAGCGGTCAAATGGGACTATTTTTGGCGATGGAAGGAGTATGAATAAGACAACAAAGCTCTTTGATAATAAGCATACCCTTTTTCTTTTTAAAACATCGAATGACAAAATTAGTTTCTCTTATATATGTATACTTGTGTGTGTGTGTGTGTGTGTGTGTGTGTGTATACTTGGATAGATAGATAGCTTTCCAATTAGTTGGTCTTGCTTAGAGGCGTAAGGACTAGCTTGAATAGATAAATAAGAAAGCAGGTATTTCATAGGCCATAAGATTAGAAGAGCTCATGTCGAATCGTAGTCCAAAGGCTTGGGCAGAGAGAAATGCCAACATACCAATACTTGATGGTGAACTAATTTCATGAAAATGAGCTCGAAAGTTTCTCATATGGTACCATGATTTGCATGATTTTGCAATCGTAGTAGGGGTTTTTTTTTTTTTTTTTTTTTTGCTTATTCTCATTAAATACAGATTGATATCTTGAAACACTGATGCTATATATATATATATATATATATATAAGTAGTCTCAACTCTCAACTGAAATTGAACAGTGAATTGGCTTTTTGTGTTGGCTCTTTTTTAGTTTTTGCGCTTTCTTATAAAGATAGCTCACCTGGATGGTTGCTTAGTATTCCTATTGCATTAGCTTGTTGGACAACAAGAAGTTTCAAAGTATGGAATCAATCTAAACATTCTATGTACTAGAAAGGTCAGATTGGGTAACTTTTGGATTAGGCAAGAGCAAATGTAGAATGAGGTATCTTTATCATTCCCCTTATTTCTGATTCGTATTGTATCTTTCTTTCATGTTTCATAGCAGTATTATGTCAGAGAGTAGTAAAGCTGAGAAGATTGGTACCTGTTACCCTATTGGTTTAGATAAGTGTGACATACACATTTTGTCGGTAAAATACTCTCGGGTATGAGACAGCACGGATGAAATGCATGTTAAGAGATTGGCGTTCGATTCTTATTTCGATTGATCAAATTTCATACGAAAGTTATTGCTCCCTCTGTCCCGGAGTTAATGTCATAGTTGATAAGACAATGTTTTTAAGATTTTTGTTGTGTTTCCTTGATTGCCCAAATCTATTCATATGGGTGGAGTGACACCTTCTATGGCATTGCAATGCTTATGCCCATTAGAATGGGTAGTATAGGAAGATCACCAAACTTCATACCTTATTTTTAGTAAGACGCATTTATTTTGGGAAAAACGAAAATAGAAAGACATTTATTCCGAGACATGGAGTATTACTACTTGCTATGTCCCAAAAATAAAGTCTCACTTTACTCATTAACTTGTCCCCAAATGATTGTCCAATTTTCTTAAAAAGGACATAGTTTTATGAGGCTGTGAGCCAATTTGAGGAACTTACCTAAAACTAGTAAAGAGCTTACCTCAAATTTGAGGTTTCTGGTGAAGCTTTTTCTTCATTGTTCTTGTTAATCATATTTACAGCAAAAAAACAGAGATGCAAGACTCAGAGATCTGCAACGTGGAAATGGTTTTATGAGGCTGTCAGCCCTATTTGAGGTATGATTTTCATGCTTGAGTTAGATTTCAAAATATAGCTGCAGAAATTAAAGAAGCGAGTAAATTTTTGCCTTGAGAGTAATTCTGTTTGATATTGGTATATATGAACTCAGTTTGATTTCCTAACTTCTTGCTCAATGAGGCAGTTCGGCCTTCTGTTAGTTGTTAATTTGTTAACCTTCAATTCGTTAAGTTGTTGGATTAAAACTAGAATTGTTAAAAGTTTTTCTTAGGTAACTCAGTCTGTTAAAAAATTGTGAGAACATTTTGAACATGAATCCTAAGCTGAGTTGAGACACTGAAGATTCAACTTTTAGGTTTCTGACTATTTTCGCTAAAAATTTCAATCTGTTTCTTGAGTGGGGTTTTATTTATATTTATTTGTTTGCGACATAAGACTAAAAGGTTTGAGTTTCGTAGAGCCTGTAAACATCAAGAATAGGTAAAAGTATACAAAATATAATTCTAGGAAAAATATATAAAAATGCCCTGAACCTAGGGTTTGGATGTAATAATGCCCTTAACGTCGATAATTGACATTCTTGTCCCTAAACTCAAAAATGTCAGGGGCATTTTTTCGCCGCGTTATTTAACAAGTTATCCACCTAAGCAGCTTAGTCAACATTTCCGTTAATTTTTGGATGGAGATTTAACTGTGGTTAAATGTACCCTCATTTAGGGACAATGATGTGAATTATCGATGTTAAGGGCATAAATGCATCCAAATTAAGGATAGTGGCTGACAATTGTGTTCTCAATATTGCCTTCCAAGCATTTCAAAAAAAAAAAAGGAGGGAACATTTAATTCTAGGGCAAACTACCAAGATATGCAACGTAGTTTCCGATTTTTATCAAATAATGCAACCTACTAACTAGTGGCAGATATATGAAACGTACTTTACTATCATATATCAAATAATGCAATGTACAATTTTTTTTCTAACGCCGTTAAAAATTCTAACAGAAGTATGACTTTCGTTAAAAAAAACTAACAAAACGTTTCTTTAATAATCCAAAAAATGTAAACTTTCGTTAAAAAACTAACAAAACGTTTCTTTAACAATCCTTTCAATGGGACGGTGGTGGGTATCTCATCACTTTCTCATGTTTCCTTTTCATTTTGAGTTAGTTTCGTTAAATATATAGCTGAACTCGTTAAAAATTTAATGTGTTTTGAGTAGGTTGCATTATTTGATAAATGATAGTAAAGTACGTTTCATATATCTGTCACTAGTGAGTAGGTTGCATTATTTGATAATAGAGGCTTAGTACGTTGCATCAAGCACTAATTATTCCTTTAATTCTAGTTAGGTGGGAAAGGAGGGTTAGTATAGTAAACTTGTTGAAAAATTGGATGGCCAAAAAAGAATCTTACTCTTCAAGTTGGACAACCAAAAAAGGAATACACACCTCTGTGGGAAGGGGGTAGTATATTTTTTTAATTTGCTATTAAATTTGACCAAACCTAGGGGAGGGAGTTGAAATTTGCCAAACATAAGATTGAAAATTTTGCCTAAAGACGTAGATGTCTCTCACGTGACCAATTGCCATTGATTTTTTTCTCTCACTAGAATTTCTTGTATACTGATGGAAATTTATGTAAATACTTTATAGGTAACTTTATGCTAAATGCAAAGAGGATACATGAAGCTCATGTCTCTGCTTGCTTATGCTGCAAAACCATGGGAAATCATTGACCTGGATTTTAAGGTTCACCATTTTACTTTCATGGCACAAGGCACATGTATTACATGAGATGTTCATTGTTTTTACCTTTAATTGTGCTGGGGTAGTGCTAAGTAGTGGATTTTTGTGCACACTATATCTTTGCTATGGTATTCATACTCCCGTCCCCCCCCCCCCAAAGAACATAAAATAAAATAAAAATCTACTTCATGTACGGCACAGTTTCTTGCACAAGTGAAATAAAGCAATTCATCGAATGTGCTTTGGTAGAGAAGTTTGTGGTAGCATTTACCTTGATCTCTGTACCATTACTGTTCTAGTGGTGTGCTTTTCTTCTTGTCTTCAACTGAACTGATGTAGCTTTTGCGCATTACTGAAAGTTTGTGTATCTGCAGGTGTAAATCAATGGGCTTGGACCAACAAATACGTTATGCACATTATGTTCATCATATAAGAAGCTAGTTTCTATTACAACTACAAAGCATACTTGTCACTCGCATGCTGTTTTATCTTCTTTATTATAACTTGTGTGACTCCACAGAATTTTTTTTTCCACATCTTAACATAAACTTTGAGAGTTCATAGCATGTTTAAATTATCATTAGGTAATCATTTGATCTTTTTCTGGCTTTTCCAATTCGTCATGTACGAGATATACACTACTCCCTCCGTCCTAGAGTAAGTGTCCACCTTTCCTTTTTAGTCTGTCCCAGAGTAACTGTCTCTTTTCTAAAATCACAAATACTAACACCAAGTATTGCACTTCTAACACAAACCACTCTCAGTCTCGCACAAGTAACTTATTCCTCCCACGCATTCTCTCTCCTACTTTACTTTTATACTCACAACATCAATCAACTTACTATTCCATACCACACCTTCTCTCTCCTACCTCACGTTTTATATTCACAACAGTCGCATCCCTTTCAGCATTTCTTAATCTCCGTGCAAATGGAAGAGTGGACACTTACTCTGGGACGGAGAGAGTAGTTCCAAAAACTGTTACATGCTGAATGCTCTGTATTGTATGTCGATTTATTGATTGTTATCTCTTTTTGGGAGAATGTGTTGCTGTATAGCTTTGTTTTGATACTTGCGCTTTTACTGGGTTATTAAGTGTACTCATGCAGTTTCTTGCATAAAGAGAAAGGTGGACAAATGACTAGCTTGTTCAACATCCATGGGCGTATCATAAGCTGATCTTCGAGTCCATATAAAAAAACTGATTTATGGATTTTGACAGATTATTTTTCGTAGTTCATTAGTTGAAAAGGGAAGCTCATCAAGTGTATTGCATTTAATCTTTGCAGAATTGCAGATGACAACCACCTTTTCTGTTATGGTAAAGACGGAGGATATGACTTCTTTAGATGCTTGCTTATTTGTTTTGAAGCTATCTCCGTCTCAAGATAAATAGCAATAAAAGTTGGTTAAACCGGCAGGTTTCCTGGAGGAGGTAGAAATAACGGTACTATTGGTACTAGAGATGGGTCTCTTCTTACCCCGCTTCTTAGCACATGATTCTCAACTCACCCTGGTTAGTAACTCTATCTAGTCTTTTTTTATTATTATTATTATTTATTTATTTTTGGCCAATCAGCTTATGGTTTTGCATATTGAGGTAAACTAAATTAAGAGGTGATTGTGATCAAATCATTGTTTGTAATGACATTGATTCGAAGATATCATACCGATGTAATGCAACCACAAAACAAGGAAAACAAATGCTAAAAGAAAAGAGAAATAAAAGGAAAGGGAAAGAAGAAAGATGACACTATAGTTTCTGTAATGTTAAATCCCTCATGACTAAGTGGACAGATCAATTGATACGCTCCCTAGAATACAAGCTATCCTACTAAATTTGTCACCCTAAGATCGTCAATCGATACAATTGACATTATTACAGGTTAAGCACTCGACCATGTTAAGAAATTACTGGCAGTGGGGAATCTGTGACAACTTTACTCTTCTTTCAAAAACATACACCCTCCGTCCCACCCGTAATAGAAAAAAATTCCATTTTGAGTGTCCACCCGAAATAGGCGATCCCAAAATGAAAAGTTTATATTACTGTTATATTTGGCCTACTCCACCCAATTTACCCTAATGATAGTATTCACCAGAATGTTGTATTTTCTCAAAGTCGCTATCGCTAGTATTTCTTATAGCAAATTCAAAGTTGTACTTTAGATTCTTTAGTAGCAATAGCGAACTTAGTTTTTTCTCAAATTTTACGTTTTCCTCTTTTGAACCCTAACAGGAGAAAATAGTTCACTATAACAGCGAATTTAATATCTCAAAACATTGAATTTGCTATTAGCAATAACAAAGTCAATAAAAGAACAGATTTTGGTTAATACATCAACAAGAACATTTGAGCAATTACTTTGTCCATTAGTAACAGTTTGAGAAAAATTACTGTCTTGAACTCAGTTAACTCTTTAAGGCAAATAAGTTACATTGATAAATATTTTACATTTAATACATGTAATAAAGATCAGCTGTAACATAAAGTATTTAAGTAGCAATAACACCAGACCTAGGCATGGAGAAATATACACTAATCTTAGCTTTCTTGAGTGTGTATTTTCTAGTGAATTACTTTTGGCAGGTGAAAGGTACAACAACGCAAAATTTCACGAATGATGTGACCACAATTGGGGACGGACCAGTCCGAAGATTAACCTTCTGGGACTACCCTAATCAGGTTTCCATACATGATCGAAAGCTTCTTAGACACCATGGAAACGTGCACAGATCCACGAAACATACACCCACACACCATGGAAAAGTGCACAGATACATGAAAACTACACCCAGGGTGTCTGGGGTGGGCGGAGGACAATCTGGAGTAAACGTGGTGGTAGCAAAAGATGGTACAGGTAGGGTAATTAGCATTTCGCAGGCAGCTGAAATTGCAAATGGGGATAGGAATATGAATACGCGGTTTCATATCCACGTTAAAGCGGGTTATTATGAGGAGACTGTTGAGATAACGAGGCGTAATGTGTTGTTAACCGGAGATGGGATTGATCGTACCATCATTAGAGGTCGAAATCATGCTGTTGAAGGAAAAGTCACGACTTATAACTCAGCAACTTTTGGTAAGTACTCTCAATCTTCTGAAAAATTTGAGCCGTTAACTGCATATACTCCCTCCGTTCCAAGCAAACAATATTTTATTAGTACCCCCTCCGTCCCAAAATAATGTCCAATTTTAAGTTTATGGGAAATCTAAAAAGAAATTGAGATTTAAGTTTTTTTAATTGCACCAGTACATAAAACCATTAATGATCTCACCATGTTGCATTGTTAGTGTTAGTGTGAATTAGAACTTGTTATTTGGTGAACGAATAATTTAGTAACTTCAAATTTTGGGCATTCATTTTGGGACAAGATTTTTCAAAAAATGGACATTTATATTGGGATAAAGGGAGTAATATTTTTTTTCCCATCTATTTCTTTAACTTTTTTTTTCACATTTCTTCTTTAAATTTCTTAGCTTTCAGACTTTATTTATTTGTTTGTTTTTGAAAAAAAATGGTTTTTTTCCGCACAATAGTCCCATTTAACAAAGTAAATCTTTATGAATGATGCAGCTTTCGCTTGTTTGCTTGTATCTTCTTGAAATGACTCACTATTATCACCATCTTAAAATTAAGACTACTTTTTGCAGTGAAGTACAATAAAATCATGAAAATGAGTTCATATGTTAATTTATATGCTTAATAACAGTAATATTGTTGTTGTATCAGTTGTTTCTGGAGCAGGATTTATGGCACAAGACATAACATTCGAAAACTACGCCGGACCCCACGTACAACAAGCCGTAGCCCTACGCGCTAGCACCGACTCATTCTTCTACAAATGTCGTTTCAAAGGGTACCAAGACACCCTATACCTAAAACAAGGCCAACAATTCTATCGCGACTGTGAAATATCAGGAACCATCGATTTCATATTTGGTGACGCTACAGCGGTCCTTCAAAACTGTCGTATCATCGTAAGAAAACCCTTGAACGGTCACACAAACACAATCACAGCTCAAGGAAGGGATAAGTCAACTAGTACAACCGGTTTTGTGATTCAAAACTCAAAGATTACTGCAGAACCGGAGCTGAGACAGGCACGTGGATCGATAAAGACTTATCTCGGGAGGCCATGGGGCACGTTTTCGAGGACGGTTTTTATGAATAGTGATCTCGGGGATTTTATCGATGGTGCGGGTTGGGAAGCGTGGGGGGATGGGAAGAATAGTGTACTTCCGGGCACAACTTATTATGCGGAGTTTAATAACAGAGGGGCTAGTGCAAATACGAGGGGTAGAGCGAGATGGAATGGGTATCATCTGTTGAGTGCTTCGGAGGCTGAACAGTTTACGGTGAAGAGATTCTTATCGGTGCAAATACCCCCTGAAATACCCTTTTACTAGAAATCTGATGGTGCGTCTTGTCCCGGTTTTTTTTTTTTTTACTGTGAAAAAGGCCTAGGGATTTTGGCTTGGTTTTTTATGCTGTTCAAAATGAATTTCGTTGTGAATATACTGTTTTTTTTTGTTTTTTTTTTTTTTAAATATTATTCTGCAAACAATGAGATTCGTAAATGAATGTGTAGTTTTGTTCTTGATCAAGAACAAAAAATACATTGAACAGGAAAAACACAAAAACAAAAGTCGTGGATTCGTTTGTAAGTTGTGGATTTAGCTAGACGACCAAAAGACTGTTTTAGACTAACTACTTGGAACATCAGTTTTTTGCACAACTAATAAAAGAGTGCAGCAAATGTAACAAAGACCAAACTTAAATGAATAGAAAAAGACGCGGTGAAAGTGGATGGAACACCTATGCGCGGAGATTAAGAAAATATGTTTGAAAAGTTGATGTTGTGAATGAGTAGGAGAGACAAAGGTAGTTGTTGTGAGCAAGAGAGAGAAAAGTAGAGAATAATAAGTGTATAGCATTGTGAGAGCATAGGAGAGAGAAAATTGAACATTTTAGGTAAGTAACGATTAGTATGGGACAAAACAGAAGTAACTAACCATTAGTTTGGGACGGAAATTCAACATTGTGACTATATACTACACTATATATGTGTATACATACATATTAAATATAGAGGCAACCCAAGATAATTTTAACATCGCATCGCATCGCGTTCTAATGGCATACCAACTGATCCAAACATCCAAAATTTACTAAGGCATGTTCCTCGTTACCAACTCCTTCTCACATCCCAGTACGTTGCGCTGTAACTATGTGACCAAATTGTTTCTAAGCACCGAATAGTTGGAGTCTTGATGATGCCTAAGTCGGATAACCACTTGTCTCGGATACAATCAGGGGACATATTGACTTGGATCATTGACCTACAAACAATTAGCAAACACGGACTTGTCAGGAACATGCAAATTGATCAAGTTCAACGAGAACTCCAAAGTGATTTATCAAAACTCTGAAGTGAATTATCAGAGGGTGCTCACACTCACAGAAGGGTTACGGGTCTCATTCTCCCATTTTCGGGGATCAATTGCGTAGTTATATACATGTTAAAGAAGTTTGAATGATAAAAACCTACATCTGGATATCAAAATCAACTCACTTCTAAGGTATACTTCTCAGCTCTGACAAACCAAATGCAAAACATTCTCCTCACATCAAGAAACATAAATTAGCACAACTGAGAACTGACCCCCTGAAATATATCCCAGTAGTTTTGAGGTGTAGATCTACTTTAACTCATATGACATCGCTAACACATGTCGAGGCGAAGAACTATTCAAAAACAAACAATGAAATAACATATAAACCAAAGCATAAACTCAATGTAAGGAGCAGAGACTTTAAAAATTAAGAACTTGAACATGTCTCCACAAGTAATAACTCAAAAGATGTGAACAAGAAACAAAATTTCTTGTAAAATTTACTTTTACCATGCTGATGAAACTCTCACCCGCCAAGACCTTCCTATTTCTTCTCTTCCTTTTCAGCCTCTGCCGTCCTTTTCAGCCTTTTACCCAAATGACGCTCAAAATGAAGGTTGGCATATGCGTTAAATAATTACATTTCATCTGTTACCTTCACAAGCTCAGTAGTTGGCTTCTCCCTAACAATTGGTAAGAATTGGCCTTGAACCTGTGTGGCACTTGCAAGTTCCTCTGCAGTAGAATCACCAGTCTAAAACAGGAAAATTTCAGGACAGTAAAGAACCCTTAAAAAATGGGGCAAAACCCACAAAGATATACTCCCTCCGTCCTGGAAAGATAGTCTCGTTGAACTTTTGATGGTCAACACAAATAAACTTTGACCAATATTAATTTCAATCTAATCATCCCGATCCCAATGAGATAATCCCTCTGTCTCGGAAAGTTAGTAATTTTTTCGTTGTTACCACAAATGAACTTTGAGCAATAAATTAGGCTACTTTTAATTATCCTAATGAAAATTTACAGTTTGTTATGGATACACCATTATAAATATTATCAATACCAATTTTTAGATTCTCATTATGATAATTAAAAGTAGCCTAAATTATTGCTCAAAGTTCATAGTAACAATGGAAAAAGAGGGGCTAACTTTCTGAGTCAGAGGGAGTATTAAAAATTGTTATTGATAAATCATTTAGTGATTTGTTAATAACAATTTTTATAATTTCACTAGGATGATTTTTTTGTCATTAATATTTAATCATAGTTCACTTGTGTTGACCTTCAAAAGTCAAATGATACTATCTTTCCGGAAAGAAGAAAGGAGGGAGTATGAGGTTTCAAGCCACAAGGAATTCGAGATGGTTTAAATTAGCTTTGTACCGAAATACCAATGGTTGGAGCAAGTTTCTTTGGAATACCTGCAGCCTGGAAACCAAGGACATGTATATTTCAAGTTAAATACTACCTCCGACCCAGAATAATAGTCACATTTCATTTTTTGTGGTCAACTCAAGCGAAGTTTGACCACTAGTCTACATAAATTTAGTTATTCTAAATAAAGTCTAAAAATTGTTATTGATAGAATATTTTGTACTGTATCAATAACAAGTTTTAAAATTCCACTCAGATAATTACTTATTCCTAAATATTTGGTCAAGGTTGTGTATAGACCATCAAATTTATCGGAAGGAGGTAGTACGTACCAAGCCATTTCATAACATCATCTGATTTTACTAGTCAAAAACATAATAGCATCAAAACACCTTTTAATCTACCTCAACTACATTACTCCTTCCAGAAAGTAACAAGCATCAATTAAAATAAAATATAATCCCTCCGTCCCATTTTAAGAGTCAAAAAATGGGTGGGTTCAAGAATTAAGGAAAAGGTGATGTGTTGTGAGTGTTGATAGTTAGGTAGGAGAGAGAAAGTGGGGTAGAGAAGAGTTAGTGGATAATTGTGGTGAGTATGACATGTACGACCCACTTTCCATTTTAGGATTTTGACTCTTAAAATGGGACGGCCTTTTAGGAAATTTTTTAACTCTTAAAATGGGACAGAGAGGGAATATGTATATATAGGGACTCAAAATATTACATAAACACACTTCCTAGTCATAAACCAAAATGAGATAATAAATACAACTGCTTGTATTACCTTTAGCTCTTCGAGTGAAAATCCCCTACCAGCCCTGACTTTCATGTTATATTTCAGCGTTTGACCATGAACGGCCTTGGGAAGATCTTCACAGCTTTCTTTTGCCTCGCTGGAGATATTATTGCCAAAAATTTTAGTCAGCACCATATTGGAATTTAAATTTAACAAAAAGAATGTTAATTCTCCCAGTCCTTTTTGAAATGACTGTTAGGAATAACATTGTTATGCTTCACCGTGGCTTAGCTGGAACAAGGTATTCATGGATGACTAGTAACAGTCTTCTAAGTTCTACGGGCTTCGGCTTCGAAAGGCGCCGGCTATCTTTGAGAAGTAGTACGCCCGGTTCACCAGGTTCTACCACTGACTGGCCGAGCCCTTTGATTTTCACTAAAGAGTCACGCTCTTTTAAGGCCGAAGTCATGATCTAACCACAGCTATCAACGAAGGTGCTGCATGGCTGTCGTCATCTCGTGTCGAAGCCTCGGTGGTTGCCACTACAGTGTGGCAAACAACCGGTCGGGGGTGTGTGGACCGTCGAATGCCCGACTATTCAGAAATGAATATAAAAACCTTGTCCCGGAATAAATGTCCTGCTTTCCATTTTCGTTTGTCTCAAAATAAATGTCGTCTTACTAAGAATAGGGTATGAAGTTTGATGATCTTCTTATACTACACATTCTAATAGGCACAAGTATTGTAATTGTGACTCTACCCATATGAATAGATTGGGGCAATCAAAGAAACACAATTAAAAGCTTAAAAATATTGATTTGTCAAATATGATATTTATTCCGGGACAGAGGGAGTAAGAAATACAACTCTGTGAAAATTTGTACTCCATCTGTCCCTAAATGAATGTCCGTTTGGAAACTTTGTCCCAAAATGAATGTCTTTTTGTAAATAACTTTGTCTTCAAATGTTTTTTACCAAAAACAATTTCACCAATCATTTAGTACATGCAAAAGTAAATATTTAAAAAGTGGATAATGAAAATATTTATACATCTTTATTATAAAATTGAATAAAAAGAGAACATTTTCCCAATGTCCCTTAAAGCCAAATTTGAACATTCAATTAGGGACGGAGGGAGTGAAAAATAGAGATCCTAAATCACAATATGTTATCTCAATACGGGATTCAGGAGGAAAATCCAGCAATCCAAAGATGATCGAAATAGAAAAATCAGGGGCCTAAACTGCCACACTTAGTGATGTAGGTATAAAACTTTTCAGTTTTCCCAACTTACAAGTGAAATTTACTCACCATCCTTAAAATTATCAACTTTACATAAAGTTGTGCACTTACATTTGTCTTGTTAATCAATATCACCACTTTCAAGCAAAATGTAGAAGCCCACTTATGCAAAACATGTTGGCATACATATTAAGAGACAATACCAGCTAAACGTGAAATTCAATTAAGATAGTTTGAAATTGTGACTAATTTATTCCAAACGATAAATGAAGGGCTACATCCACAAACCAGAGATGCTTCTGAGCCAAATCATATTTCAAAGGCAAATAAACCCCGAACCATTTGTTCCAGAATACTGTCAGATTGGGAGCATACTGACAGATATTTTGGAGTCCCCACTACACCACCCTCCACTAGCAGCATGTCTAGATCTCCATTCATTGCATCAACCCAATCGAGTTTGATGTCGTGGGAGTCAAACTCTTTGAAGTCCACGCCCAATCCGAAATCATCTTCAAACAGTACACCATCTAGCCCTACTACTCCTACGTCTCTTCCACCACCTGCTGCTTCAAGTCGTGGGAGAGGACGAGGTCGAGGACAAGGACGGGGTCGGGGTCGTGGAAAGGGAAATGGACAACTCAAAATCACTAATCTACATACTTCTGGGTATACTTTGTCGTTTATGCCTTCCATTGTCCCATTTATTGAAGGCATCACAGATGTGAGAGGTGATGGAAATTGTGGCTATAGAGCCGTAGCAGCGCAAATATACGGAAATGAGGACATGTGGCATCAAGTGCGCTCAGATTGTTTGCATTGAGCTGCATAGTCGCCGCGAGCTTTATCAGAGAGTTATATCTTGGAGACCTGTAGACGAGCTCTACGATCGCATTGCTTGGTATACCTCCCCGGCTCCTGAATATTATTATATGAGACTCCCAGAGCTAGGGCACATCATTGCCACGAGGTATAATGTGGTGTTCGTCTCGTACACGCAAACCAGTGGCTTCACATGCCTTCCAGTGACTGTACCACAAAGAGTAGGACGACCCACAGGCACACTTGTGTTAGGACATGTGGGAAACCATTTTATATTGGTATGATACTTTAATTCGTTATATTTAACTATCTTATTTAAATTCGTTATATTTAACTATTTTATTTAAATTCGTTATATTTAACTATTTTATTACTTTTGCAGCTGCACATGTCAGATAATGATTACCCAATACCATCACCAGCGATATATTGGGAGAATGAACGTGAACCAAGCGTAAGTAACCTGGTCATGCCATACAGAGCTCGGATAGACACATTCAATCGACTCTCAAATGCGGCGAACGCATCAAGAATTGCAAGAAATAGGCCATAGTATGTGTGTATCATGTATTGGTTTTTGAATTATCCAGTTTGTATGAAATTTGTTTGTTTGGATGTTTGGATGTATGAATTATGCAGCAGCCTTGTTAAAAACTCTTTATTTCGTGTCAAATTAGGTGAAATGCATCGTTTTATTTCGTGTAAAAGTTGGTGAAATGCATGTGTTATGTTTCGTGTAAACTTGGGTGAAACTCAACGCATTATTTCGTGTAAAATCAGGCGAAAATAACAACTTCTACCTTTGCCATAGTTCGTGTAAAAGTGTGCGAAATAAACCCATTATTTCGTCCACGTTTACACGAAACACGCGTATCCGGGTAAGGGTATTTTAGGCATTCTTGTGCCTTGTACACAATGGTGCCTTGCAAATAGAATTCGCCCTAAACTTCCAGACATAGTGATGTAGGTATAAAACTTTTTAGTGTTCCCAACTTACAACTGAAATGTACTAACCATCTTTAAAACTATCAACTTTACATAAAGTTGTGCACTTACATTTGTCTTGTTAATAAAAATCACCACTTTCAAGCAAAATGTGTAAGCCCACTTATAGTGTCAAATTAATGAAACCACCATTTACTTGCTCGTTTCGGAAAGGCTGATATTCAATTTAAGTGAATGTAAGCCACATCAGAATCAAGAAACAGACATTCATGGGCTAACTGGCTTCTATGTGAAATCACCAATTTTGTCCTTTAGATCACCCACAGTGATGCCAAATTGATTGGGTCGTCGCTAATGTGGCAGTCCAGCCTAGCGCAGTGGTGACTAAATGTACGACCATCAATGACCTTTTTTTTTTTGGTTTGCCAGCCGACTTAGTCTTTGCAGGAGTGTTCATACTTATCTCACTTGCTGTGAGCCACATGCAAAAAATGGGAGTTTCTTACGTGCGAGTTCACATCACACACAAATGAAGGCACCTACACCTTGTCCCAAATGCAATAAATGAGCCGACATGGAAAAGCAAACCTTTAATGAATACTTGAAAAAAATTATTAGAGGTTATTAATAACTTTATCTGAAGCATTTTATAATAATTATATTAAGCAATAATATGTAGTAACAATTTATAAATCTTAATTATAATTAAATATAAACTTTTATCTAAATAATGTAAGAAAATTAAAATAATTGTACTAATAGTAAGTATAAAGGAGCAAATAAAGTGGACATAGTTAAAAAGAATAGAGAGATACTAATGACTTTTGTGACCATTGTAGATAAATATCGTGAAGTTGTGGTTATTGATGACCGATGACGTGTCCCTGGTGTGGAGGAGAGATCTCCTATGACCTCCATTTTGAAAGGCACCACTGTAGACGGTCTTAGCCCAATCTGAAAAGGCCAACTACAAAAGAACAACACCCACTTAGCAGCCTCATTTTGGAAAGTCTTAGAACATCCACAATAGCTACTCTTAATTTGGGAGTCAGGAGCTCCTTCTCTCCTCCACATCAGCTCTACATCATCGATCATCAATAACCACAACTTCATACCATTCTACCTATACTAATAACTAAAGTCATCAGTATATCTCACATACTTTTTACAATACCTCAGTATATTTTCTATTTCCTACTCATTTAGTTTACAATTATTATGACTATTTATATTATTTATATTATTAATTATTGTTAATTGTTAATTATTCTATTGTATTATAATAATTTATATATTTTATTATAATAATATTTATAATTATTAATCAATTAATTTTATTAGTAGGTATTATCATATAGTATTTTTAATTATTAGGAAAAATTAATAGAGCTATATTTAAAATGCATCGGATATAAATATATACACACACATACGCACATATATATACTCCCTCCGTCCCAATTTAAACTTCAAAATATTTTTGGGTTCAAGAATTAAGAAAAAGGTGATGTGTTGTGAGCGTAGATGGTTTGATAGGAGAAAGAAAGTGGGGTAGGGAATAGTTAGTGGGTAATTGTTGTGACTTGTGAGTATGATATGTAGGTCCCACAAATAAAAAGGTATAAAAACTTTCCTTTTTTGGGTTTTGAAGTTTAAAATGGGACACCCAAAATGGAGATTTTTGAAGTTTAAAATGGGACGGAGGGAGTATATATTAACAATTGATGAATGTGTTACTACTTTCTTTTTGTGAAAGAAAATTCAATGTGTTACTTTTCAATTGTCAGAACATTCAACGCATTGGGACAAGGTTACTTTGTGCATTTGGTGCACTAAAACTCTCATATTGTGCGTGTGCTCCACCGCAAGTGGGATAAGAATTACAATTTATTAACGACTACAATTCGTCAGGCAAACCCAAAAAAAAAAAAAAAAAAAAAAGTTCATCCACGACTGCATATTTGGTCACCATTGCTGGAGGCTTGGATGCCGCATGAGCTGAAGACACTTCATTTAGGCACCACTGTGGGTGGTCTTATGTCCCCAAACAATCAAATATGCAAGATTAAGCCTAAGATCTCCATATATTCTAGAACTACTAAACCTAATTATTTTAGAAGAAATGCCACTAAACATTACTGGAAACATTTTTATAATGGGATCCACAGCTCCACAAGAATCCATATCACACCCACAAAAATCTTCATCAGTAACCCTAAAATTCATACACAATCCAACCATCCGATACCTTAAAAATCCAAATTTATTCTTAAAAAAAATACACAGAAGCATAACTGAAGATAACTGTAAATGAAAATTGAATAAAAATCTAACCCTAAGCGCAGGAATGATTTATATATTTGTACATAGAACTACACATTTTAACATGGTTTATTTGATAATTAACGACGAATATAGATCGAAATGGAAATTGGTGATAACTGAACTGTTTATTATGTTTTCTTGAAACGTAGCATTTTCAATAATTTGCAAAGGTGGGTAATGGAGATCAGAGATTCGGGGAATTTACCTGGTGGGTGAAGCAAAGATCAAAGATAGAAAATTGGGTTCCTTCCCTATCCCAGAGAGAGATTGTAATGGAGGCTCTGTTTTGAGTCTGAAATGGCAGAGGATGAAAAAACCCTACATTTGACGGCTCAGATGAGGTCTTCGTTTCGTTTCAACAGTTTATTCCTCCAAGGTCCTCCAACTACTCTCCAATTCATAAATGGATATGAAATCTATGTCAACCTTGTCATGCCCATAAAATTTATTCTTCAGAAGCTCCTGAAAAGTTTTATAATCTTTCTATTAGGGATGGCAATTTCTACCTAACCAACTAACCAAGTACTAACCATTGCCAACCGTACCAAATAAGTTGGTATACCGACTTTGACGGTTGGTACCGCTACCCATTTTAGTGTACCAACTTCATCGTGGTTGGTACACGGTACATGGAAGACACAGTCAGTGTACCAATTATACCAGCCCTACTTTCTATATACGTGCCAAGACCACCCATTGTGCTTCATAACACCCTTATCTCTAATTCATCTAAAACTTCCTCTCTCATCACAATTTGTCTCTAACAAACCCACTCTCTTTCATTTTCTCATATACCGTCTCTTGTGGTAGGTCGTTCACTATTACGCTATTTTCTTCTAACCATCATCTCCGACTTCTTTCCCTAACATCCCTCCCCTTTCCAAGCAAGCAAAGAATCCCCACCATTTCCTTGCCCATTCATCCACCTTTGTCGCCATCTATAGTTGTCACACCGGCTTGATTTGATGGATTGAGAAACTGGTTCAAGACACTGACCTACAGTAACGAAGCCATATTTTTTAAGAAGGGGTCAAAAAATTTTGGATTTTTTTCATGCTTATTATATAGAATTTGAAATGAAGATAATATGTTTAGTGTAATTTTTAAAAAATATAGAAGTAGCCAAATGACATTTTCAAAGGTCAAGTGGGTCAAATGATCACCTTAGCTTGCATGTGGCTTTGCGACTGCTAGTCAGAATTAGTAATAAAAAACACATTTTACATGACTGCAAATGTCAAAAATTCTTTAAGATAAAAGCTGATAATTCACAGAAGTAGAAGGTTAAGAATTGTATAAATACTCAAAAAAAAACATTAAAAAAAAAAAGATAAACAAACATGAGCTATTAACTTGTACGTACTACTTTTGTCTCAAAACAAATTTTGAATATCTATTTTGAGACAAAATATGACATGGAAATGCTTTTTTACTCCCTTTTAAGGCAAATCTGATTTTTCAAGGGAGTCAATAATAGTTTAATAATAGTTTTAAAATGTTTAAAAAGTCAAAGTGATAAATCTATAAAATACCTACACACTCTTTAGATCCACCACTGATTAATGTCTATTGAAGTGGTTAATTTGATTGAATAAAGGATGCATATGGGAGACAAATAATTGCTCCATCAATTTTTGCTCTAATGCTTCAGCCTACGGTGCTATTCGACCACACCATCTTGTTTCTTTTGTGTATGGCTGAGATTGAATTAAAATTAGTGGGACCCATCGAACTCAAAAATATCTCGTCTGTCAAACAAAATATAGCGCGAGATATAGGTGATAGTGTTTAAGAGTGCTAATGGTAGTGTTAAGAGTGTGAGTTCATGTGTTGATTGCCGGTTCGTGCGTTATTGAGCGTCAGTTCTTGTGTTTAGAGAATGCAAGTGCATTGAAGAGTGCTTGTTCATGTGTTAAAAAGCTCTAGTTCATGTGTTAAAGAGTGCACGTGGTAGTGATGTTGTGTTATTATGTTCAAATCTATAATACAATACAGCTTGGTTTTAACTGCCTCTTGTCTTTGGATAAGTGGTGGCTCAGATTAAAAGTTCAAAAACTCATCCTACGGCCTAGAATCCCTTTCACTCCCACGATCTCTCCTCTCCTACGGACGATTTTGACGATGACGACTGGGGTATAAGTGGTTTCTGTTTCGTTTGCCGGCATCCTACCCCTAAATTCAACCGGCGGCCATTAAGATCGGTGTGTATTCTTCGATTTTGGTCAGAATTGAATTCGGTTTATGAGAAACCCTAGGCCACAGGTAAACAACCCAAACACTTGCTGCTATCGATGTGTGGCTTTTATAATCTAATTTAAGTTGTGTGTGGTTCTTGGTGTGATGTTGGATAGTTTTGCAGCATAGTTGCACTGAAAACATTTGTATTGTTGGAGTAGAGGACCAATCGGGAACTAGGATTCGGAGCAAAAGAGAAACACGTCGGAGAAGACTGTCGACGTGGGCGACCGCCCAGGGTGATGGTGGGCGACCGCCCACTTAATCAGTAGGTCCATCGGCAGGAAGTGGTTTTTGGGCGACCGCCCATAGGAAAAGTGGGCGACCGCCCAGGTGTCGGGCCAGTTCCGTATTTTAGCCGATTTTATCCATATTTTCGGGTATTATTGTCCTCCTAGGGTTAGGTCTTTATTCTAAGTTGCCTATATAAGCAATGTTCTGCCCCCATACTCATTGTAACTCCATATTTACATATTATAGTGCAAGATCCTGGCTTGGTAGTGCCCCCAGACGTAGTCAAACATATTGACGAACTGGGTAAACAATTTCTTGTGTTCGTTTTGTTCTTTTGCTTTGGTTTCTTATTTCTTGTGCTTGTTTGTGGTGCCAGGTTTTCTTGCGATTTGCTTGGGTGTTGGGTGTTGGAAGGGTCAATTCCACAACAACTGGTATCAGAGCCATGGTTCGAATGGGCCCGACCGGGTGGACCGTGTGTGTGCTTTATATGATGGGGTTCCCCTTGTGCGACATAGCGAATCAAGTCTTGCAATCGAGGGCGATGGTGTTTCGCGGGCGGTTGGTACAATCGAGGGCGGTGGTGTTCCGCGGGCGGTTGGTGCAATCGAGGGCGATGGTGTTTCGCGGGCGGTTGGTACAAGCTTTCGCCGATATGGGTCAGAGGAAATACTGCGGGCCATAGCGGTGTGGTCCTTGGTTTGAGGGGAGGATTGTTGGGTGGCAACCCAAAGTCCCACATCGACAATTAAGGAAACAATTGCAAGGTATATAAGAGCACCCACCCACTTCATTAGTATGAGGCCTTTTGGGGGTTGACCCAAAAACAAATCTGTGCGGGCTAGGCCCAAAGCAACAATCTCCCACCTAGAGATCAACCGCGTATACAAGCCCCGTATCCGTTCTTCAAATCATCCTTGGTGTCGTCCTACTGCTCACCTCGATCGTGGTAGTGCCTTCCTCCTCCCCTATTCTCCAAGCCCCGTTGAAGCTAAACCCAGCTTTAACTTCACCTTGCTTGAGAAACCTGGAGCCTTTGCATCCGATCTACACTCTCTGTTAGATCTGCGTAGCGGAATATCCGGTCCTGAAGTATTTGGTCCATCTTCAGTGACCCCTTTACCTTGGTCATCATGAACCGTGACGCTCCCACCCGAGTTTAGAATATCCATGCGAATCTCCCTCGCATCACCGTATTCCTTAAACTCCTTGAGCTCATACTCCCCACCATTATCCGACATCAAGCTTTTAACCTTGAGTCCCTTCCGATTCTTCACCAAGGCCTTCCACTTCTTATACTTCCTGAAAGATTCATCTTTCCCTTCTAAGAAGTAATCCCGGACCTTCCTTGTCGAATCATCAATGAAGGTCATGTAATATGACACACCAAACCGAGAAGTTGCCGGGGATACCCCCTTCTCACCCATGTGACCCAATCGACAGTGCCACAAATCCGTATCACCCTTGGCTGACGCCACCGCGATACTATCCTTGGTGTTTTCCGCCAAATACAATCTTCCTTCCCTATTACCCCGAGCGATCTCACAATCCTCCTTGGTAATAACCCAGTTCCTGCAGCTAAAAGTTACCATGTAACCTTCTTCACCCAGCTGCCCAACTGAAATCAGGTTCTTTTTCAAACCCGGAATGTGACTGACCCCGTGTAGATGTAGGACCTTCCCGTCCGATGCTCCTATTCTGACATCCCCCTTCCTCTTGATTTCCAAAGGCTCGCCATCCGCCAGATAGACCTTACCGAAATCACCGGAAGTGTAATTTTCCATCGCTCCTGCATGCCCGCATGAGTGGAATGATTCCCCCGAATCCAGCACCCATGATTCTAGCGCACTACTAACACTCAGAATTAGTACATCGTCACCTTCGATTATCACATTCGCCGATTTATCCCCTCGCATGGGACAATCCCTCTTGTAGTGTCCTAACTCCTTACAATGATAGCACTCTACCGATCCTCTTGCAACCCTTGGTCTTTCTTTGTTCTCCTCATACTGATCCCCACCCCCGATTACACTTTCCCTTGACCCTGTTCTCCCTTTATTGCTAGAACCCAGTCTTCCCCTACTAGTTGTAGCCAAGACCAATTCCGAAGTAGACGGTGTCCCCAACTTCTTTATGCGATTCTCTTCTCCCAAGAGGAAGTCCTTAACATCATCATACTTCAATTTATTCTTACCCGCTGAAGCATTTAACGCTGTCACCGTTCCACTCCAACTCCTTGGTAAGGACGCTAGCAATAAACACGCATGAACCTCGTCACCGAAAGTAATCTCCAACGCAGTCAATGAGTCTATAATATCCATAAACTCATTGATGTGTTTAGCTATGGATCCTCCCTCTTGCATCTTGAGACTACCCATCTTGCGTATCAAATCAACCTTATTTGCAGCAGATGGAGTTTCAAATCTCTCAGTAAGATAATCCAATAGCTCCTTGGTGGTTTTCGCCTTCCTGGTAGTCTTCGCGATCCACTTCGACAAAGTAGATCGAACCACCCCTAAGGCTTTCCGATCCATGAGATCCCAGTCTTCCTGCTTTTCTTTTTCCGGTTTGACTCCTGTTAGAGGCTTATAGAGATCCTTATTATACAAGAGATCCTCTATTTGCATCCTCCAATATCCATAGTCAGACCCATCAAATTTCTCCACCGCTTGTTTATCCTTGCCCATTCTTGATTGCTTGATAAACCCCTTTGATCGTCCAACCAAAGCTCCTGATACCAGTTGTAAGGACCGCGACCACCACCACCCACTTCATTAGTATGAGGCCTTTTGGGTGTTGACCCAAAAATAAATCCGTGCGGGCTAGGCCCAAAGCGGACAATATCATACTAATGTGGGAAAGTGGTGGTGGTGGTCGCGGTCCCTACATGTATTTGACGGCAACCAATGGAGCGATTTCCTCCACCTCATTGCATCCCTTCCATGATCGTCAGTTTTCTCCTCTAATCAGAAAATCCACCTCCTTACCCAGTTGTTGATACGTCATCTGAATCGGCCAAGTCGTTCGTCGGAACACGATGGCCATGACAGCGGCCCAACCATCTGTTCATACTTTCCTCTTCAACCCTAACTCTTCTATTAACTTCTTGTGTCGGAAATAGGTTAGTGTTTCACTTCTATGTAAACCCAATCTTTCATTGTTTGTCTGTTTATCTGTGAATTGCTGTTTGATGCTTTTCTATTTGTTTATTTTTTTTAAAAAAAAAACATGATTAGTTCTTCATTCCTCCATTGGGTTACTCAGCTACCTGACGATCCTTCATCTTTCAACCCCCTCTCTCTTCGTACTTTTGGTTTAGTGCCTGGAAGGTGTTTGATTTATTGTCTATGTTTTGTGTCTCCACACCAAGTTTCTTAGACTCACGGTAGCGGTGGAAAATTGGGTATTTTGGATCTACCCATTTAAGTTTGGGTATCCAATAGATTTTTAACTTTATTGGGCATAACCAAAATACCCAATTTGCCACCCTTAACTCACGGTTAACTTGAAACTTGACCTTCTGACTTCACTGGTAGCGTACATTGTTTTGTTTCTCGGCTCTACCTTTCTCAAATGATTGAAAACTCTATTTCGATCCTTTATTGTTGAAAACTTCATTTTAATCCTTTATTGGCATTACTGATTTGCAGTATACTGCCACCATCTGATTCAAAAGGTACATTTTTTAGTTTGATTTTGACTCAATATTTTTCAATTCACACGTTGTTAATTTGGGGGGGGGGTTGAGGCTCGGACTAATGACAGTGTAGTAGCAATATGTTTGATCAATTAGTTTATGATGATAGCCCCCATGGAATCGCTGATAAAAACATTTAGCTTTTAAATTTACTACTATCTCTGACCTATAAACTTTTCAAATTTACTCTTGATCAAGACCAAATTTGAAATATCTTTGGACATTCATTTTGGTACGGATAAAGTATGTTAAGAATAACTGTTACCATCCATCAAAAAGCTAAAAATTCAAAGCATGCTGATTCCTAACACATGAAGGTCTTGCTCCCTGAAGTTCAATTCAATCACTCTGCCAACAGGAGGAAACCTTGACTAAGCCCAATGAATATTCTTGAGTTTTTTTCAGTCCATACACACAAAGTAAGAACAAAGCTCCCCACACTCCACAACAAACTCTCATCCTCACATACCTAGATACAGGGAAACCAAGTCAAACAAGCCTATCAATTTTGGCCAGAAGAAGTAAATGTTTTCATAATCTTTTGGTTCTAAGCAGAACCCCGATTTGCTTGTATACTTTATGTGCAGCCATTTCAATAAACATGTTACTCTCTGAATGAAAGTTAGACTTATATTATAAGTTTTCACCTTTGTTGGCTCCTTTTTGAATTAAGTGCTTTGTGCAGTGTTGATCCTTGATCCTAACTTGGTCTGTTGAAATCACAAGTGAAGTTTACGATTCATCAACCCTGGCTATGTTTATCCTTTTTTTAACTGTTAGATACATATAGAATTTGTTGTTGTGGGTTTCCCAAATGAAAGTAAATTTAATCCAAGTGAAGTTTTTGTTTTCTGTCTTTGTCTATCTATATATATATATATATATATATATATATATATATATATATATAAGGTAGCTTAGCTTATCCTGCAATTCTACTTTTAGTTTTTGAGTTTATTTCATTTCTTATAGATCATTTTCAGCGGAGAGGTTTGTAGGATCAGAAACGAGAATCTTAAACAATGGCAAAGTCCATGTAAATTCACAATTCATAATATCCTGATTTCTAGAAAAGTATGCGTCTAAAATAGATTAAAAACTAATAGGAATTGTTATTTGTGGATTGATTGCAGTGTGCTTCATACCATAGGAGATTAAGTTTATCACTGACTTGGATTTGTGCTGTGTTGGTGCACTTGAAACAAGGTTGTCTATGCCTTAGCAGCATTTTTTAGTACTTTTTACTCCTTCCGCCTCAAAATGAATGTCCAAATACACTCTTCATCGAAAGTACATTTGGACATTATTTTTGGGAGGGAGGGGGTAATTAGTTAAAATATCAATTTTGTTAATCATTGACCTGAGAAATACTCCATCCGTCCCAATATGATAGTCCCGTTTGAGTTTTCAAACATTTTAAGGTTGCATTATAACTTTTGGAAATTCAATGATTTTAAAGCTTAAATTTTGGAAATGAGACTAACTTTCTGGTGCAAAGAAAACAGGAAAATGAGACGGAGGGAGTATGTATAATGCTAAGTCCTGATTATTATGTAGTGTCAAATTTCAGCCGGTTTATTGTTCTATTATGCAGTGTCAAATTTTAGTCGACTTAGTTTTTATTGCTTGAGAAAAATCACTCACAGAGAAGGAGCAGATCTTGCATTTTATAATTTAAGATCTTGCATTTTATAATTTAGAATGATTAGATCGTTACCAATGGTTGGTCAAAGTTCATTTCTATTGACCATAAAAAGTCAAAATGAGACTATCTTTATGGGACAGAGGGAGTATAATATTAGTCCATTTGGCTCACACTTTTAAAACTTTTTAACATTAATATCATGATCAGTGATTATTTATTTATTTATTTATTTATTTTTATTGTTATTTGTGTGTGAGTGGGGGGGGGGTTAGTTTACCTTTCCTTTTGATTTCTTTTTTATGTGTAGTACTATGAAGTACATATATTTTTTACATTGCCATTTTTCTATCTGTTCCTCCTTAGACCATTTACAATGGGAAATGTTTTGGGTGTTGAATGAGTATTCACACAAAAAATAGGGATTAATGGCTGCAATGGTGGTGTTGAATGGGGAGTGATTTGCAATTTGGTTGAACACATTCAACACCCGTGAATGCTGTGGTTGTCGGAGAAGGACTGCCACGTGTCGCGCTGCTACTGGGCCGACATCACGGTAGGAGATCACGCGCCTGGCTTGGCGTTTAAGTCCAAAAGATGCCAGCTTTTTTTTTTAGGTTTTTGTTGTTTTGCCATGTGTTAGAACCTTATTGGTTGGCCAAATTTTTTTTAACTTTCTTATCCCAACTTTTGCAGGTACAATAATTCGACTTTTTTTTTTTTTCAAACCAAAAATCCAGAATTTTTTTTCTCTATAAATTGGCATGAGTTTCATTATATTTCAACATAAAAAAAAAACCATCTTTTTTCTTGAAATGGATCCCAATAATAACCCTTCCAATTCTCCAAATTCAAATAATCTTCTGTTTCCCTACAACAATCCTAACAATTTTCAGTACGAAAATCAATCTTTCAACCAACCACGTCCTCAAAATTTTCCAAATCCTGGTTTTCCACCAAATTTCATGCATTCACCTATCCCAAATTGGAATCCATATTATGGGATGCCAATGCAACCACCCCCTTATAACCAATATCCTTATATGCCACAGATGAGAAATGAAAATATTTCTGGAAATGAATCATCACAATTTCCAGAATTTTCAACTCAAATTGGTCTGGGTAGTATGAGCGGTGCTAACGAATCTACTGAAATTGTAGAGGTTATAGCCAATCCAGTTGGTGAGAGTTCAGCCACGGCTCGCAAAAAGGGTGTCAAATGGACTACCCCTCAAAATTTAGTCCTACTTAGTGGGTGGATTAAATACGAAACAAACAGTATCATCGGAAGAAATCAGAAAGGTGATACGTTTTGGGGTCGTATTGCGGAATTCTGTAACGAGCATTGCGAATTTGAGTCTCCTCGTGATGCAACTGTTGCAGAAATCGCCATTCCTATGTAAGTAAAATATTGAATAAATGGATAAGTGCTCACGATAAAGCTAAGCGTATGCAGGCAAGCGGGTGGTCGGAGACCGATGTATTGGCAAAAGCGCATGAAATATACCACAGTGAAAACAAAGTCAAATTTACTTTAACGAAAGAGTGGCATGCTATCCGAGATGAACCACGTTTTGCAAGTCTGGTTGGAGGAAATACGGGATCTGGATCCAGTGGATCTAAGAGATCACGCGAAAGTGATGGTTGTGATTCAAACGAAGTTGGCTCCCTTCCTCGTCCTATCGGAAGGGAGGCAGCTAAGAAAAAGGGAAAAAAAAAAGATAAGGCACCAGGATTAGAATCGGTAAACGAAGACTGGGCAGAGTTCAGAGCATATAAAGAGAAAGAGGTGGAACGATTGGGTGTAATAGCTACACAACAGGATGAGGCTATCAAAGAATCGAAAGATAAGACTCGTGCAAAAAAGATGAAAATGTGGATAAAGCTAAATGAGAAGGAGCATCTCGATGAGCGGAGCAAACAACTCTTTGAAATGTTGGGTGAAGAGTTATTTGGCAATTAATTTTTTGCTTAATGTTAGTTTTATGTAACGATGTACTACTTTAATGTGTGTTTTCTGCTTAATGTTAGTTTTATGTAATGATGTACTAGCCGTATGTTTTAACTAAATCTATTTAGGAATTAATTTTTAACTTTAATGTTTGTTTTCTAATTTTATGTCAGATAATAAACTATAAGGGCCAAATAGTAGTATCGTAAAAGTTATGAGGACAAAAGTGTTATTTGCATAATTGTACTCGGTATCCCACGTCCTGCCTGCAGAATTAAACTCTATAAATAATACTCTCTTCCTTCTTTCTTCTTTACATCAACCATTCCCTTCTTTCCTTCTTCCTCAATTAAACTTTCTATATTTCTCCTTTTTCCAAATTTAAATGGATCCAACATTTCCTTTTGATATCGAAGCCTACAAAAGGCAATCTGATTTGGAGGATAGGTATATCGTCAACCACTTTACAGAGCGTCGCAAAAAAATATTAGAAGATCAACCTCGTACGAGAAGACACTTCAAAAGAGATCACGCTTGGGCAAACCAAAGCCTGGTTACCGACTACTTTTCCGAAAATGCTACTTACAAAGTACATTTTCGCCGACGATATCGGATGCAGGAACATGTATTCCTTCGAATTGTCGGTGACCTTTCAAGCCATGACAACTACTTCACCCAAAGATTCGATGCTGCTGGCAAAGAAGGCATTTCTCCGTTAGCAAAATGTACCACAGCCATGCGAATGTTAGCATATGGTATGGCGGCCGATGCTATTGATGAATACATCAAAATCGGAGGTACTACGGCATTGGAGACGTTACGTAGATTTTGCAATGGAAATCATTCAATTGTACGAGGCCCAGTACTTGAGAGCCCCAAACGAAGATGACTTGCAAAGAATACTTCATGTTAGTGAGATGCGGGGGTTCCCAGGTATGATCGGGAGTATTGATTGCATGCACTGGGAATGGAAAAATTGTCCTACGGCTTGGGAAGGTCAATTTACTAGGGGTGATAAGGGGACCACTACGGTTATTCTTGAAGCCGTCGCCTCTCATGATTTATGTAGGGGTGATAAAGGCACAGGACTCCCCCCCCCCCCCCACCCCATTTAATTTGATCTATGCTTGAATTTCTGTTTAGGGATTTAATGCTCTAAATTTTTCAATTAGCAGCGACAAAAAATAAATAAATTGATTATGCCTTTTCGAGTTGCTTAATGGAGTTTTCCTTGCTTATGGATTTCATTAGTTTCCCTCATTCTTTTGTTTTCCAGTTGCTACAAAATTGAACTTGCTTCAAAAGTTTTTGATGTTGTTCCCTCATTCTGCCTATCATTATGTACTTACAAAATTAAAGGTTTAGTCAATGGATATTAACTAATTACTTATCTTTGCCAATCAGTTATACAAACATTTCACAATTTAAGGATGTCACTTAAATGAAAACTAGATGTAGGCAGTATATAATATAAGTGAAATATAATCCAATACTTGATCTATGGCCGTATCTGTGTTCCCAAATATTTGTACTTTTTAATAGTATCACTTGGTTTATGGATGTTTATTTTCCTGCTCTTTAAGACTTTATGTCTCTGATATGTCTCTTGGTGTATGCGTTCATCTCTCAAATGAGTAAGTGCATGGCTGATATATTGACATTCAAGTTCGGACTGCATTTCTAATGGTAGCAATAGACTCAGAAAATGCGAGAAAGTGTATAGTGGATACTTCATTGTGTGAGAGACATGTGAATAAAATGTAAATGAAGTTAACTGAATATGTGTACATGATGACCTTGGGTTAATTGACTTCTGTAAATTGCATCACAATTTGTAAAGGAAGGTTTGTTTGATATTATGAAACTGTAAATGCTCTCATAATGGTCCATGAGTTTATGAGTATGAGAAAGAGAGTATTGGGTGTGGTTTTTTTTTTTTTTTTTTTTTGGGTGGGGGGGGGGTTGTTTAAGACTTGCATAGAATATTCTTCCCTCCCAGTTTCACATTGCTATCCTAGAGGTGCATAAACAAATTTAGACTGATGTGATGTCCAAACTTGAATTGGTTTTGGTTTGTATCTTTGGTTATGCCTTATGTAGTAGTTGCATGGAACAAATTCTAGAATGCTCCATAGTAAAATTGCAAGTGCAGATCATGTAAATGTTAGGCAACCTATTTTTTCTTCCTTTTCATTTTGGGTATTTAGACTAAATAAAGATTGTTGTACCAATGTTAACTTTTTATGTAATGTTTTGTGTGTTGTAATTATACCTTTTCCTTTCTCTGTCTCTGAGTGTAATTGTACCATGAATAAGAGTTTATGAGTATTCATTTCCTTTATTTGATAATCTTTCAGTATTTGTGATTTATAACCCATGTGATTTAATCAATTATCAACTCTGTAACTAACTACTAAGTTTCTAATTATACTTTTTAATCGTGTTTTAACTATATGTAGCATGGCGAGGTTAGTCTGCAAGGAAAAGTACCGCCCAACGAGCTGAACTATCTACGGTGATCCCACGTGATGAGTTCATAAGGAAATCTAAAGAAGCAAAGGATTATGAGTATGCTTACTTAAAGGAACAACACAACATCAACCTTCTCCAGAAAAGAGTTACGGAATTATGGAGTCGAATGGAAGAATTGCAGACTCGATTGCAGGAAGCGATAGCGAGATATAATGAGTCATAAACCGCATTAGGCGTGGCTTTGAGTCGACTCCATGAGCTAGAGTTTCCTGCGGAGGCCCATGCTAATGACCTAGGCGGCGTCGACCCTATGGAGGTAGTTGGGAGTGAGAATGAGGAGGATCCAGATGAGGACCCATAAGAAGAACCCGAAGAGGACCAAAATGAAGGATCCGAAGAGGATCTTTATGAATGAGAATCAAGAGTAGTCAAGTTGTAGGGAGAAAACTTTAGTTTAGTTTAGTTTACTTTACTTGGTTTTATAATTAGATTTTAGTACTAATGTACTCCCTATAAATTTCATGTTTGCTTCAGTTTTTGATGATTAGTTGATTTGTTCTCTCTAGAGTTCTAAGTCATAGTTTAATACTTACTCCCTCCGTCACCAAATAAATATCCCAACTTTTTTCAATGTGATTTTGATTATTGTCACTTTGGGGATTAGAGTATAACTTACATCCTAATGTTGGATTCAGAAACTTATCGCAAGGATTTGAATGCTAGAGAAGATCACTATACAGTTCAGTTTGTGAAGAGGATGAATTCTCAGAGTTGGTCCGTCGGTGGCACAAGGCCGTGGGAAAATGCCAAAGCTTATGACGGAGAAGCCTGAATATGTATGGGAATATATGAAGTATGAAATTAAGCTTTCACGTTTTCTGAATGTTACTTCCCTGATGTCTCAACAACAATTTGATATTGAGGCCTACAAGTGAAGAAATTGGGACATAAATGTGCATTCATTTGGCAAAGCTGTACACGGTGTTAGTGCCTGATCCAGATATTATGGTTTGAAGCTTGGTCGAGACTGCACTTAGTAACTTCCTATTTTTAGCAGATTATCAACTCTTGCTTGGACTCTCCCAAATTTTTATGGGGCACATTGCATGTGTTGCGTTGGGGGGGGGGGGGGGGGGTTATGAGGGAGTCAACTACTTTGTTCTACAAGACTATATGTACATTATCATGCACTGCAACAATGCCAATGAATAGGAATTTTGTTGAAATACCTAAGTTATAAGTTAGTTTTTCTTCTCTTCAGTGATTGATACATACTCGCTCAGTCCCACAATAAGAGTTACTAACCTTTTTGTACTGACCCGTGCCATTGGCACGGGCTTTTGAATACTAGTTATTTACAAAATCTCACCACGCGTTTTAATAGAAGTGTTGGTCATTTACAAAAATGTCTTCGTGCGTTTGAAAAATAATGTTAGTTATTTACAGAAATGACACCACGCGTTTTTAAATCAAGTTTCACTTATTTACAAAAATGACAAATTTTTAAATTATTTTTTACTAATTGTTAGAAAATCGATTTTTGCTAAGATTTAACGCACATAAATATCATTAATAAGTAAGAAATTAGTGTAAATAAAATTATAATTTATTTGGTTTTGGCATGGTTTTGGATTTCACATGCCGATTCATGGTAATCTCAAACTCATCACAAATTTGTCAGTATTTCAGAAAAATACATCTCAAACCCACCTATTAAATTCCGGGTGCGATAATAGGACGGGTTCAAAAAAAAATCTCATCCCTAAAACAAGACAACCCACCTTCTTTATAATTTTGTAATCTATCTATATAGTAATATAAAAACAAGAAAGTCTTACTATTTTAGAATGAGGCTCACATGCACCTCCAAAATTGGAAAGATGGGTAAATAAGGTCAAATATGCTATTTTCCTTAATTTAGTACAAATAGTCAAACTTTCTTGTAGATTGATTTTTATATGGTAATTTTTAATTTTATTATTTAGTGAAAAAAAAAGAATTTTGATAAAGAAAAATTACTAATTGATGCGGGCAGAAGGCGTTGAAATTTTTGGAGTGATTTGAGCGCATGCGCGGAAACGGTCGTAACTTTTGACTCCAGATCAACCACGGAACGCACCGCATATAAAATCAAACGCCTGAGCGAGACGAACAAAATTCATTATCTTTAATTTGTTAGAAGTAATCAACTTTTCATGTAAATTTATTTTTATAAGATGATTCTTACTTTTTTAGTTTAGTGAAAAATTGAAGATTGATCAATATATAGTAGAAAATTAGTAATTTATAGTATCTATATCGATATTATATAAAAACAAGAAAGTCTTACCATTTTTAGAATGAGGCCCATATGCACATCCAAAATATTAAAGTTGGGTAAATAAGGTCAAATATGTCATTATCTTTAATTTGATACAAATCATCAAATTTGCATGTAGATTGATTTTTTATATGGTACTTTTTAATTTTATTATTTAGTGAAAAAATTGAATTTTGATAATGAAAAATTACTAATTGATGCGTGCAGAAGGCGATGAATTTTTTTAGAGTCGTTTGAGCGCGTACACAGAAACGGTCATAACTTTTGAAACGGTCATAACTTTTGACTCCGTATCAACCACGAAACGCACCGCACATCAAATCGAAAGTCGGAGTGAGATGAACAACATTAATTATCTTTAATTTTTTAAAAGTAGTCAACTTTGCATGTAAAATTATTTTTATATGATTATTTTTACTTTTTTAATTTAGTGAAAAATTGAAGTTTGATCAATATATAGTGGAAAATTAGTGATCTATAGTATGTATATCTATAGTAATATAAAAACAAGAAAGTCTTACAATTTCTAAAATGAGGCACATATGCACCTCCAAAATGAGAAAGTTGGGTAAATAAAATCAAATATGTCATTATCTTTACTTTGGTACAAATAGTTAACTTTGCATGTAGATTGATTTTTATATGATACTTTTTAATTTTTTATTTAGTGAAAATCGGAATCATGATATTGAAAATTTACTAATTGATGCGGACATAAGATGTTGAAGTTTTTGGAGTCATTTGAGCGTGTGCGAGGAAACAGTCGTAACTTTTGACTCCGGATCAACCGCGGAACGCACTTCATATCAAATTGAACTTCGGAACGAGACGAACAAAGTCATAGGGAGTAGTCCCTTGATGCACGGTTTCAAAGGCCCCAAAAACGTTATTTAGGGTCTCAAACAAATTTCTTAACTTTTCTTTATCAGTTTTTAGACTTTTTCGTATTATTTTTTTGTATAATTAGGATTTATTTAGTTTTAGGGCTGCAGAACGTTTAAATTCTTTGTTCTAAGATTTTTAAGGCAATTTTTTCCGTTTTATGATATGGGCAATGCTAGGGGCACAAAAGAAGTACACAAAAAGATGGATACAAAATGAGGTGGTGATATTTTATTGATTGCATCGATTGTGGACCCGCACACTCTAATTAAAAGCACCAATAAAATTAATGATACGTCATTTTGTATACCATGTTTTGTGACTTTTTTGTGACTTTATATTTTCCCTTATGATATTTATATGTAATGATACGATTCCTGGCCAAACTGTTGTTATTACTGACAGCGTTGTCTTCAAAGAAGTTTTCCACAATGTTAGATTCCATATGAATTTGTAAACGACGACAATTGCATTGAAATGAATGATATGTTACAACTTAAAAAAAATATCAAAATTTATTCAAAATGTGTATAACTAATAGCCCGTGCATTGCACAAGTAAATGCCAAGATGTAGTCATGTGATACTTTTGTCATTTTTGCCCTAATTAGTAAAAAATTGGGTCAACCCACATTTGGTGAAATGGACTTTGTCAAAGCTAAAAAAGGATCGGCCCGGGTAAGCTTGAGAAATATAGCAGGCTGGGCAAGTCCGTTGTCCGTTTTGACCTATCCTTTCGGGCTGGGCCAGTACGATTGAACATATTCAAGGATCAGCAAATGGCTTTGGAAATCCCAAATGGAGTAATCCATCCGTGATCCGCCCCGCCAAAGTGCACTTTTTATTGAGTGTGTTTTGGAGGAAACTAGTTACTTCATAAGTTATAAAAAGTCTTGTTTTTAACCCTTAAATCCCAAACCTAAAACCCTAAACCCTAAACCTTAAACCTCAAACCCTAAACCTTAAACTCCATAAAAAGAAGACTTTTTATTACTTATGGAGAAACTAGTTTCCCCAAAAATTTTCTCCTTTTTATTTAAAGCATCTTGTGTGAAACAGTCTCTAGATGGGTTTTGATGGGAAAGAAAATGGACTTAAGGGCTGAACTATTTACTCTCTCAACAATACCCTTCTCATGTGTGAGATTGTCTTACACAAGTTTCTATCTTATTTTTTTGGAAAAAAAAATGAAACAGTCTCACACAAATCTTATTTAAAATGGTGTTCTATTAAAATTACATTTTCTTATATAAAAATAAATTAAATAATTTTTTGAGATCTATTTGCATGCTCATAACAACTACTGACATACTATTTTTAACTCAATTTTTTTTTTTTATTATTTCACTTTTTATACTCACAACCGCTATTATCTAACCTGTAACTTTGATATAGGAGGGAGGGAGTATACGCGTTTGTGAAATATAGGAAAATTAACAGCAAAAAGATCATTAAAAAAAAAAAAGGAAAATACACAAGAGTGGTGTTGTGATGTCTGAAGTGATGATTTTGTTTCAAACTTTTTACACCACTTTAGAATTCCATAATACAGCTGAGAATTAGTTGCTTCTAATATTTCAAACCCCCCTTTCTTTCCCTTTTTATGTGTGTCCCATTTCTCTCTAACTTTTGTAAGCATGCGCTTCTTTTCTTTTTACACTTTAGAAGCCCCCCCCCCCCCCCCCCCCCCCCCCCCCCCCTTGGTGGGTTGTTATTATAAATGAATAAAGTGTTCATCATTTTCATTTCCTAAAGTCAAAACTATTAGCCACATTACATTAGGTATTCCTTTCAGTCTAAAATAATTATCATTGAATAAAAAAATTGTTCAAAATAACTGTCGCTTTTAAGTAAAAAGACATTAAAATTTATTTTTTACCCTTATTTTGAAACTTGTTATACATCATTAATTAGTTTATTGTGTGAAGTAATGTAGGAGATATGAGTAATTAATAAGAGTAAAATTAACACTTTCATCATTAATGAGCGATAATCATTGCATTCCTTAATACTTGTGAAATTGCTGAAAGCCACAGTTATTTTGGACCGGAGGAAGAGGAAGTACCGAATACTCCCTTTACCAACCGTTCACACTTGAGCCAAAATAACCTTCGATTTTCGTGATCCTAATCACGTGGACAGAGACGTTGTGCGATGAATATAGAATCACTGCATCGGTGTAGGTTTAACCCGACTTAATACAATAGAGGTCTAGACTCTAGATTAATTAGAGTCACATGGGACCTATTCCCTCTGTTTTATGTGACTTGACACTAAGAATTTTGACACATAAATTAAGAAAAATTAAGAAAGAGAAATAGTGGGAGAAAGTGTTTGTGAGTATGAAAAATTAAATATGACAGAGAATGAGTGGGAGGAATAGTAAGACTACCTACAATGAGGGTGGAATTTGGTGTATGAAATGGAGGGGTGGTATGAAACCATTGGAGAGGGTGTGGAAAAGAGCTAGTCTCCCATGAGAACACTATGACCCGTCTCATAGAAGAGACGGGTCGACCCATGACCCATGGGGCATACCTGCCACGTGGCAACCAACCATTGGACCCTCCTTTTTTTTTTTCGTTTTTATATTTTTTTTCGACTTTTCCGTCGTTTACCAAAAGTAATAGTTACCATAACTTAATGTAATGACCGTATACATATAAAGTAACATTGTTCATAAGTAAACGTAACACCTATTTTACAAAAACAAAAACTCTTTTTACCCATTTTTTCAAATGTAATACTAACTATAATTACGTGTAACCCAAACAATATCTAAATGTAATTATCATTTATACTGAAATGTAATAGTGTTTTTGCAAAAATGTAAAATATTGTGTATTTTGATTTAATTTTTTTTTAATGAAAGTAACATTTGAAAAGTAACAACTCATATACATGAATGTAATTGTTTGTACAAGTAAATGTAACACTTTTATAAAAGAAATTATAACATATTTCTATAGATAATGTAATATTTTTATATGTAATATTAATCAAGTATTTTTAGCTCTAAAAATGTAAGTGGTTGAATTATTACTTTTTCTATATATATGTGTTACAATTATGTATAAACACTGTTACATATAAGTAACACGTTCGTTACATTTTAGTTGTAATAAGTATTACTTTTGGCAAACAATGAAAACATAAAAAAAAACACTGTTACTTTTTCAGTATATATGTATTACTTTTATGTATACAAGTTGTTACATTTAGTTACAGTAACTATTACTTTTGACAAACCGAAAAAAAAACAAAATAATAATAATATAAAAATAATAATAATAAACAATTTTTTTTTTACCTATGAGAGGCTGCCACGTGGCAGGGTCGCCCCCATGGGTCATGGAGCCGGTTCGTGGGTCGGGTCATGGGTCAAAATGACCCGGCTCTACCATGAGACGGATCCCCTTGTTATCACCTAAGTTTTTGTCTTAGGAAAATGGGGTGTGGAATTTGGGGTATGAAAAATTTCATACCGGTTGAAATTTTTTAAAAAAGCTAGTGTAAAGACACGTGGCAGAGCCAGATTGGGCGGGCGTCAGGCGCGTGTACGCGCAAACGCGTTTTTTTTTTTGTTTTTTTCTTTGTTTGCCACGTGGCTGGCGCTCATTGGTCCGTTTGATTTTCGAATTAATTTTTTTTTTTTATCTCAATTCTTTGAGCTGAATTATTACCTAGTAAAATAAATTTTTTTCCCGCCAAAATTTAGTATTTTTTCCCCCTATAAAATGATGCAAGTTTCATTAGATTTGGACAAAAAAAACCCTCTTTTCTCAATCCATTTTAGCCTACACTTAAAAAAAAACATTATCTTTTGAGTGAAATGAATCCCAATAATAATCCTTTCAACACTCAAAATTCCCAAAATTTACTAATCATAAAATAGAGAATATATAAAAAATAAAAATGATATAAAAGTAGTGGGGTATCGAATGATGAGTGGGAGGGAGATGAAATTTAATTCCAACTTACCATTGCAGGGGGGTTGTATGAAATGGGTGTATGAAAGATGAGGTGGATATGAGGTGGATAGGATAAAGTGTTAAAATGGTTGTACGAAATGGAGAGGGGGGTTGAAACCATTGTGGGTAGTTTAAGTTGATTGGTGTTGTAAGTGTAAAAGTAAAGTAGGAGAGAGAATGAGTGGGAAGAATAGTAAAGATTTTCTTTTTACCATTTTGGGCAGTCTCAAGTCATGTGGAACGGACGAAAAAGGAAATAAGTCTCAAGTGGCATGAAACGGATGGAGTACGTAATACTCTCTGGATCCTAACATAATACTCTCTCCGTCCCAACTTAAGAGTAAAAAAACATTTAGGTTTAAAAATTAAGAAAATGTGATGTATTGTGAGTGTTGATGGTTAGGTAGAAGAGAGAAAGTGAGGTAGAAAATAGTTAGTGGATAATTGTTGTGAGTATGACATGTAGGATCCACTTTTCATTTTTGAATTTTGACTCTTAAGTTGGGACATCCTTTTGGAAAATTTTTGACTCTTAAATTAGGACGGAGGGGGTACATAATGATCTTCGCTAATAAAATATATTTTATTTTTTAGAAAAGCCGTTGAATTCTCCTTTTTTATGAGAGTCGTTCTTTGTTTATTTGTTTGTTGTTTTTTAGTGTTGCAATTACGATATTCATGTATCTTCTCACAATGAAGTGAATGCCAATGGTCTAATTGCACCAGGATTGTTTGTGGATTTTGAGATTGTTGGTTGACGTTCTCGTTAACCCAGATTATGCATATGAAGCGCTCAGCGCAACATCTTACTCGAGTAGGGATTTTTTGAGTGCCGGAATGAGGAAATGTTCAAGTTTTACTTAGAAAGAGGAATCCGAACATTTAAAGATTTAAATAAGAAATATCGTTGTAGTAGGTTAAGAATTGGAGCTGTTTGAAATTTGGGGTGAAGCCTTCAGCCTTTGTGGAGTGTCATTTTTTTTTTACTTGTAAATGAAATAAAATTCATCGTTTGCATTTCATAATTTTGTTATCAGTGTTCAAACAAGTGTAGCAAAGAAATTCGTACAATGACAGCTTCTTAAATTTAAAAGAAATTATTTATACAATTTAATTTTGGAGTCAGTCTTATGAAAAACTTATTTTACACTAAGAGATGTGTAAAGCCTGTTTTACGTTAAGAGATTATATTTTACATTTAAGAACGAAAACAAATTTTACACTAAAATGAGTATAAAACATGTTGTTTTTTTTTCAAGATTTTCACTTAATTTTGATAAAAACAAAAAATCTTGACTCTGCCAGTGTTCTCAAACATGTGTTTAATTTGATGAGATGTCTATTTCACATGTACCCTCATGTCTAGTCTGGTAGGTCAAGGGTAGGGTGCTAATGCAATTATCCACGTTTCTTGATTTGGAAATTGAAGCTAGACGACATTTACATATGGGCTGTATTATCTGGTAACGAGATTAAAAATGTGGATAGGTTAAACCACAGCTAACCACCCCCCAAGACACTGCAACAAGATCTCCTACTTTATTTCAAATGTCAGCAAAATCATCTACTCCCTCATTTCTATATTTTATATTTATCGCTATTTATTTCTATTTCGGGTGCTTTATATTTATTGCTACTTACGAAAAATATTCACTTTTCTCTTCTTTTTGTTGGAATAATTTATTATCTCTGAATGCCACACTCATATTCAGAATAAGATTGAGGAAGGAGATGAAGGCGGAAGCGAGAATACCTGATGACATCTTGATGTTGTAGGGAGAACAAGAAGAATTAAGGGGACGGAGTTCTTTTAAATGATGCGTGTCTTTTCTCTCTAATGTCTCTAGCAATATGAAGATTATTTAGGAGAGAAATAAAATGAATGAAGTGATTTCTAGGTTTGATGGAGAACCCTTTATATATGAAACCAATAGGCACCTCATTTAGGGACTACACCCTTTCAACCTTAGTGATGTCAAATTACCACTTTGCCCATCAAAAATAGGTAATATTACATCCAGGAATTCTACACATTATTTTAATTCACTACACTTTATATTAACATTATAGGTATGATTTAATTATGGAATTACTAGATGACTTGTGTTGCAAGCCATGTTCTAACAATCTCTCACTTGGGTTGCAAAACAAAGTCTTTCCTTTAACCATAAATATAACACAAATGATAACCCTTATGTGCGCACTTTATTGTCATTTATAACAATCTCGTCCATTAGTCATCCAAGTATAAGGACTAAAGGGGCAGTCGTACGTTGTAATTGATTCGCAACTAAACCCACAGTAGTCACGTATACAAATCCAACTAAATGACATAGATCAAAAGTGTAGATGTGTAGCATGGAATCATAATGAATATATACATATTCTTCCAACTAGTCCAACTTAACCAAATGAGATCAAAACTTTAAAATAATAGAACAACTATTGAAAGCACAACTCAAACTCCCACTATATTAAATGTTATCAAGATTGTTACACCCATGTGAAACACTGAAGATGATAACGCTTTCATAAAAGGATCCTTTAATATGGAGTTTGATCCTACAAGTTGCATTTCTATTTGTTCAATTTCCTTCACAACAAGAAACTTAATGTCTATATGCTTAGACTTTGACAAACTCTTGTTGTTATAAGACTGCTGCCTGAAAGTCACAATAAACCTTAAGTGGTCTTTCGACATTTGTTGATAACTTGCAGTCCCTTTAAAAAACTTATGCAGCCATATAATTTAACTAATGTCGGAATACATAATGGACTCAAGATGATCCGACTTAAAATATAGACAAGTAGTTCTTTAGTGTTTTGTAAATATCTTTATCATTCTTTTGGGTGCTACCTAATGTTCTCTTCCGGTTTGCTTTGGTATAGACCAAGCATCCCAACAATAAATATAAGATTCACGCATACATTAAGCTCTCTACTGCTGATGCAAAATTGATATTTTCCATATACTTGGATTCAAAATTACTTTTAGGACACTATTTGAGACTAAAATTTGTCTCCTTTAAAATTAAGGGTGTCAAGTGGTTCACAGTTTTGCATGCTAAAATTTTGTAACACCTTTTTCATATGGGCCTTTTGTGATAATCCTAAAACACCTCGTGAGCGATCACGGTGAATTCAGATTCCTAATACAAAGATGCCTTACCAAGATCTTTCATTTTAAATAAGATATTTCTTAGTTTCCTTAAGAAGGTTCATATCATTATTAGCAAGCAAAATATCACCCACATATAAGACCAAAATTATAAATTTACTCCCACTGAACTTATGGTATATACAATCTTCACCAAGATTCGTTTCAAACCAAATGACAGAATAACTTGATTAAGTACCATTGACGAGAAGCTTGCTTGAAGCCACAAATGGATTTCTTAAGTTCACAAACTAATTGCTTACTTTGCTCCAAATCAGTCACCATTTTTGGCTCCTTTATATAAATAGTTTCCTCAATGTTTCTATTGAGAAAACTTGTCTTTATATCCATTTGATGAAGCTTAAGATCATAATGTGCCATATATGCCATAATGATCCTAAAAGAGTTTTTAGAAGATACCGAAAAAGGTGTTTTCTTTATAATTAATATCTTCTTTTTGAGTAAAATCTATAGCAACTAAACGGGTTTTATATCTTTCCATATTACCTTGTGAATCCTTTTGGTCTTAAAGACTAATTTAATCCCAATAGATATCACATCTTTAGGTAATAGGACAAGATCCCAAACGTTGTTATCTTTATAGATTTTAACTCTTCATTTATGACATTAATTCACTTTATGAGAACTAAAACTATTAATGGTTTCATGGAAGATGAGAGGCTCATCTCCCACTAAACCTAACTGTCTTTCATTCTCGGTAAGATACACTTTATAAATATCCGGAATAGCACTTCTTTTACTCTATTGGAGCTCCTTAAGAGCACCGGTTCTTCCTCATTTTGAGGTTGTTTGAATTTCTTTTAATGACCAACATTTTCATGTTGTTCAATATATATGGGGAATCATTATTTTGAATTGTATGTTCCTCTTGAATTTCAGGTACAAGTACTTGATTTCTAATTTGGAACTAAGGGAAGAGGTATAAAATGGATGCCTCTTCCTTTTCAAATTCAAAACTATTCCAAATTTCCCCTCTAAATTCAACATCCTCAAAGAACCTAGAATTTCTCGTTTCAAAAGGTTCTAGTTTTCGGGTTATAAAATTTATATCCCCTAGATCTCTTTGGCATACCCCACAAAATAGCTACTAATAGTCTTAGCATCCAGTTTTCTTTTATTAGTCCTATAAGGCCTAGCTTCTACTAGACAACCCTATACACGAAGATGATTTAAGGACGGTTTCTTAATTGTCCATAATTCAAAATGGTTTTTATTAGTAACTTCAGAGGAAGCTTTGTTGAGATTTTAAGTTGCGGTTTTCAATATATCGCCCATAATGAGTGAGGTAATAAAGTACAAGAGATCATACTTCTTTACCATATCCTTAAGGATCTTATTATGTCTCTCAGCTACACTTATACATGCAAGCCGTACCCGGCATAGTGTAGTGAGGGACAATCCCACACTCTTTAAAATAGCGAGCAAAAAGGACCCGGATGTTGTTCCCCAAAAGCGTTATTTCGATCATAGTATTCACTACCACGATCGGACCTAACGTTCTTAATAGTCTTCCTAAGTTGACTTTCAACTTCGGCCTTATAAGACTTGAAAACGTCAAAATTGAGACATTTCATGAAGTAAATAAATGTACCCATAATGAGAGTAGTTCTTCTATGAACGTAATAATTTGTTATTGACCATTCTATGAAGGGGTAGTGAATGATCCACAATTATCCATATATATTAGTTCTAGAATACTTGATGCTCTCGAGAATACTTTTCTTTTAATGTTTGTACATTTCCTTTAAGGCATTTAATGCAAAAGTCTCTTCCGGAATATCAAGTATAGTCAAGATTCCTTTAGACATAAGCTTATCAATTCTCCTCTCGGAGATAATACCCAAACATCTATGTCATAAGGAATAAAATTTCACTTGATAACTTTCGCTTTTTACTTTTAGTTTTCATTATTATGGGACTCATTTATTGTTTGAATGATGTCAAGTAAAGGAAGAGTACTTGACAAAGTACTAGTACCAACAACATTGGAATTAAAATAAAGATCACATTTATTATTATCAAATGAACAAAATATCCTTCCTTGTTCAATGTTGTGATAGATATCAAATTCCGTCTAAATGACGGTACAATGAATGTATTATTAATACAAATAATACTTACTACTTTAACAATAACCTAAAAGTTTTTATGCCTATAACTTCAAGCGGATTCTCAGCTCCCATATAGATGAATCTCTCGTCTTCACTGGTTCTTCGGTTACTCAGGCAATCCTACATAAACACACTTATGTGAGTTGAAGCACCAAAATCCAAACACAATGTATATGTAGAAATTGAAACCAAATTTAGCCTTAGTACAAACATGACTAAATGACATACCTTTTTTAGCACGCCAAGCGTGATACTTAGGGCAGTCGAACTTCATGTGAGTGAGGTCCTTGCAAAAGAAGCATTTATTTTCCTTATGACCATTAGATGATCCCTTAGGCTTCTTATTACTTGCAACCACAACTTCTTTCCTTCTTCTCTTTGTCCCATGAGAAGAAGTAGACGCCAAACGTTCCTCAAGAATATCAAGGAATGTTTTAGCATCAACATCCTTGGAGACACTGTTCAAAATGGTCTCCGGGACAACTATATTCATGATCATTAGGCTCACACGGTTGGAGCGTTCCCACTTCTTAGTATTTAAGCAATCTTCTTGAGTGCTTATATCAGAAACAGGAAGGGGAAACGGTTCCCTTAATGCGTGATCTATGTCCATATAGCCTAAGATCATTATCAATTTATTTTTCCAAGTTTTAAAATTAGTCCCATTTAGCATCGGCACGGTACTCATAGCAGTAATAACGGATGAAGCAATAAGTAAATCTGTTGGGTTTTTGAGAACAAAAGAATGAAAAACAAAACATAAATAAGAAACTACATAATGAATAAATGATTAATTATATCAACGAAAACCATTAACAAGGTAATCAACATGACATCAAAACTAATCTTTGGATTGCGAGTTGACTCATAAATGATTGCCTTAGGTAACAAGCAATTTGAACAATGTTTTAATCAAATGCTTAATCTTCCTTTGGGCCGACATAAGCATATAACAAAAACCGGCTTAATGTTCATTTCATTTGTTACCACATGAATGCCCAAGTTTAGTCAAATGTCAAGATATTCTTTGGAAAATTCATGTCATTCACATATTAACTTAAACATTCAACACTTTAATAATTTTGGATTTAAATAACGTTAATCACTTAGGCGATAATATTATTTAAATAATGAATAAAATTATTTAAGCATATAATTAATCAAAACTTTAAGGTTTGAAAAAATGTATGTTTTGTTAAAAAAGAAAACAAAATAGTGCAGAAAGTTGAAAAAGTCCAAAACCCGTGAATAGTGTCTGCTCGGCCGAGCATAGGGAATGACACGGACGAGCACCATATTACAGAAAGTTTGGCCATTTCGACATGATGTGCACGACCGTGCTAAACATAATGCAAGACCGTGCTGAATGAACATGCTCGGCCGAGCATAGAAAAGGACACGGCCGAGCACAAAATATCAGAAACTATTGATTTTCGACACACATTGCACGACCGTGCAAAACCAAACGCACGACCCTGCAAGCCTTGGGTCCGACCGGGCAAACCAAAACCAGACCGGATTATTTCAAGGGGTCCGACCGGACTCGACCAAAGATCCTACCGGACCATGCCTCATCATAGCACCGTTTCATATGCTCGGCCGAGCAGATCATAAGACTCGGCCGAGTAACCCAATTTTCTGCACTTTCTGAATTTTTGTTAAAACTTTCCCGAAACATAAAGTAACAAGTAGATCCACATGGTATGCACTAAAACATAAAACCATGCTATGAAGGGATAATCTTGTTTAAATTTTTTAATGGAATCAAGTAAGTAGATCCACATGGTATGCACTAAAACATAAAACCATGCTATATAGGGATAGTCAAACTTGAACCATTGAGTTTTAATGAACAAAACCTTTTCAAACCATTTTCTTAAATTCAGATGAAGATTATCAGTACTCTATGAATGAATTAGAGTCCCTAATCAACACCATAACTTTATGATTCAACAGGGAAAATGAATTAAAATCGTTTTAAGGCTTTCCAAAAGAACTCAACTGAAACTAAATATGAGCGAGGCTCTGATACCAATTGTTGGAACAATTTATTATCCCTGAATGCCACACTCATATTCAGAATAAGATTGAGGAAGGAGATGAAGGCGGAAGCGAGAATACCTAATGAATCCATCTTGATGTTGTAGGGAGAATAAGAAGAATTAAGGGGATGGAGTTCTTCTAAATGATGAGTGCCTTTTCCCTCTAATGTCTCTTAGGGATGGCCAAACCGAACCGGAACCGGAAAACCGGACCGGAAAAGCCCGGAACCGGAGCAAACCGGGGAGGAAACCGAAACCGGACGAACCGGAACCGCAAGGCATACGGGCCGGTTTAGGGTTACATATATGCCGAACCGGACCGAAACCGGAACCGGAAATCCCTTATTTTTCAATAATTTTAAAGGGGGGACCGGAACCGGAACCGGATTGTGCCAAACCGGAACCGGGGTAAGCGCGGGCCGGTTAAGGGTCACCCTTTTGCCGAACCGGAACCGGCGGTTCCGAACCGGAACCAGGCCCGGAACAGGTTTTGGCCATCCCTAATGTCTCTAGCAATATGAAGATTATTTAGGAGAGAAATAAAATGAATGGAGTGATTTCTAGGGTTGATGGTGAACCCTTTATATATGAAACCAATAGGCACTTCATTTAGGGACTATACCCTTTCAACCTTAGTGATGTCAAATTACCATTTTGCCCATCAAAAATAGGTAATATTACATCCAAGAATTCTACACATTATTTTAATTCACTACATTTTATATTAACATTATAGGTATGATTTCATTATGGAATTACTAGATGACTTGTGTTGCAAGCCATGTTCTAACACTTTTCACTCGCAATAATTTTTCACTAACTTATTTTCTCTCTGCTACCTACTCACAATACTCATTTTTCCAATATATTTTCTTAATCTTCGTGCACTCCTATTTGATAGCAATAAGTATGAAACATAGGGATCAGATACCAAGGATTTGAGATAGCTGCATCATGCATGGAGCATTTTGTTACTCACTCCGTCCTGTAATATAATATTTTGTTGTTAATATTTTTAAGATAAAAAAAATGTGCTTTATAAATTTATATTATGCTTGTATAATAGTAAATTATATTAATATACTTATTTTATTTAAAATTTGATATTTATTTTGAGACGGACAAAAGAAATGCACATTTATATTGAGACGGATGCAATACTTGGTTAAGAAATCAACAATTTTGATTACGCATCTCATTAATCATAACTTTACCAAAAGCTGCAGCAGAGAACACAAAAAATATTCTTAATACAATACAAAACAACATTTTTTTGTTTTTTGATCGCAGAAATTATTGAAATGCATTGATTGAGAAAATTATTGGGTGCCCCTAGAGGAACTGTCACTTTGCCTTATTCGGCTTCTTCATATTCATCCTTCTCATACCATTCCAAGCAAAATAAATAAATAAAGTGGTTTAGAAATCTATTTTCTTATCCAAAAATTTATTAGGTTTGCAATTATCCTGCTAAAATGTATTTATTGTAAGTAATTCAATGACTTGACATAAATTGATACTTATGGTTTCAAGTACATTGATTTAGCATAATCAAAATAATCCATGCCACTTTATGTGCCTCAATATTTATGTTATGCACTCTCTCCGGCCCATCCGAAATATGATTTTTGGTCCCGAAACGGGGATTAAAGAATAATAATCTTTTTTATAAAAAGTTGTTTGAAAAGTAGGTATGTAAGTATGAAGGAGAGAGAAAGTGGGTGGGGAATAATAAATGAAAAGTTGTTGTGAGTATGACAAGTAAGTCCTACTAATAAAAAAGTAATAAAAGTTTTCCATTTTGGGATGTCCTATTTCGAGTGGGACACCCAAAATGGCAAAACATTATATTTCGGGTGGGACGGAGGGAGTATAATTTACCCTATCCGTCTCAAAACGATGTTTTCTAAGGAAGGAACACTCTAAAAGATTAACTTTTAATAATACAAATTTATAAATATTTTTGTTATCCGCTTTTAAAATGTTGTTTTCAAGTATGACATAAATTTTAAAAAATAAATGATGAAAAATCAATTAGGAAACAGTTTGAGGTAAAAAAAAAAAAAAGCCATTCATTTTAATACAAAAACTGAGCTCCGTGGTAGAGGTCTTGGGTTCGATACCCCGGCTGGCTAGAATTGAATCAGGTTGTTTAGAATTCCAAAAAAAATACTAAGAAGATGTAGTAACAGTTATAAATTTTTATCATAATATAATTATAATGGTAGTATGAATATCCATTTAATTACTAGTGACATTACCCTTTTTTTTTTTTTAAAAAAAGAAGTGAAATGTTACACTACATTAATTACACCACACCATCTTAACAAATTAATTATGAAAATCTCACCAAAAAAATAAAATAATAGTACTCCCTCCGTCTGAAAATACTTGTTGTTCTAAGATGAATATTTTGTCCCAAAATAATTGTATTTTTGCAGTTTTCCATAAAACATTGACACACTTTCTCTAAACTACCCTTACTTATTACATGTAGTTGTGACTGTAAAATCATTTAATTGTCTAGGAAGTTGAACTATTCGAAGGATAATTTGGTCTATTTGATATGTATTGATTGTTTTTCTTAATATGTGTATAAAGAACTAGAACTACAAGTATTTTGGGACAAAGAGAATAACAACATACCCTCTCCGTCTCATTTTAAACTTCAAAAAAAAATTTGGGTACAAGAATTAAGATGAAAATCTTTGTATTATAAAATATAGATAGTGGGTAGTGTGTTGTGAGTATAAGAAAGTGGAGTAGTTAGTAGATAGTTGTTGTGTGTATGACATGTAGGGCCTGCTAAATAAAAAATTTATAAAAAAACTTTATTTTTTGAGCAATACTAGGGGCACAAAATAAAGTCACAAAATTTTGCTCACAAAATGAGGTGGCGATATTTTATTGGTTGCATCGATAATGGACCCGCCATACTCTAATTAAAAACACCAATAAAATTATTACACCTAGGATTTTGTGAGTAAGATTTTGTAACTTCCTTGTGCCTCTAGTATTATTCTTATTTTTTTGGATTTTGAAGTTTAAAATGGAACACCCAAAAGAAAAAATTTTGAAGTTTAAAATGAGACGGAGGAAATATAATCATTAATGTTAACCCAAAACTTTGAGAATGCGAGATACTGGGATCGAAAATACGGGATGTGAATGCACTAGAGTTTGAGCAGTATGATGAGCAATGAGTAGAGTAGTCATGAAAGCTATAAACCACCGCACGCTTCAACTTTGACTTGCCCGTATAAAACTCTTTTTCCTTTTTCAACCTTTTTTTTTTCTTTTTCTTTACAATCTACTTATATACTATCATTCATTTAAGGCAATTGTTATCGTGTTACAAATTCCTATTAAGTTTATTACAGATCTATTGTCTAGTCTAGTACACATTCTTATAGAGTTTCACCATGATTGGAACCTATTACAACGAGTGATAATGTCTCTCCAGAAATCTCTCGTATACGTCTCGCGCCATCTGTTAGTCATTTTGCCATAATGATCACCTGTAGATGCCTCCAGCCGCCGACCTCCATTATGTGGAGGCATTACACACACACCCGGATACCATTGAGCCAAGAGGCCTTAGGTTTTTCCAACCTTTTCAATTCAATCATAATTTCAGCTACATACTAAGAGTAAATTTTGATATTTATTTTGAGTTTTTTAATATATATTTTTAGTGTATATGATAATATTTAATTTTAACAATGAATTTATATAATTATAGCAACTTTCAGGAATATATTTACAAATTGTACGTAAAATTGCTATAATTATGCATATTAAGTGCTCGTATCAAATCTTTATCATACGGCTTGAAGGCAAATGGCGGCTGGATGCATAAGGGAAGTGCACGTTTGTGAGACCTTAGTCGGGATGCATAGGGGAGTTCACCTACGAGCACGGATGCCCATAACTTGGTCTCTGTGTTGATGTTTGTACACTAGCGTACGTGCATACGTACGCGTGAGTGTGTGTGCGTATGCGCATGCATACGCGCGTGTGTGTGCGTATGCGCATGCATACGCGCGTGTGTGTGTACGTGTGCGTGTATACGCACGCGTACTATTAACGCGTGCGCGCGTAACGTAGCTACGCTACGAGGGCAACCCTTCCCTTCCTGCTCACCTCCTGTGTATGGAGAGAACACGAAGCTTTTTTTTGCTTCGTGTTCTATCCATGCTTACACAGTATGGAGCCGCAGTATAGGTATAGGTATAGCGAGGGGCTGCTTATGGAGCCCCGTCCGGTAAGCGATTGCAGCAGCTCTATCTCCCGGCACAATCGCAGCCGTTTTGTCATGGTCGCTGCCATGTTTCTGCGATCTTCTATGAAATTATTGAATTTTGAAGTTGATGTGAGGCATCGCCGATTGAGATGAATTGTTAGAGTGGTAGTGTGAATCCCCGTAGCTCCTTGAAGAGCGGAGGGTAAACCCACCTGGAGGCGGGAAAGAAAGATAGGGAAGGAAACAAGAGAGGGAGCCACTTGGTACGATGGCTCACTCTCGATAAGGAAAGGAAGCGAATAACAGGGCGAGAGCAAGGTAAGAGATAGAAAAGCAGGTTGTGGTAGGAGCAGGAAGGGAGGAAAGAAAATAGGTAGTTAGGGAAGCGCTTAACAGTTTAGAATTGGTTATTTTATAAATGGATTGATGGTTGTTGCTTGTGTTGAATTTGTTGAATAGAAGTGAATAAGTAGAGGAAAGAAGTAATAGAGGGAAGAAGTAGTAAGCGGGAAAGGGAGATAGGAAAGGAAGCTAAATAAGTGCGAGAGCAGAAGTAAGGGAAGAAAGAGTAGGTTGCAGGGAGGTGGGATGTTTGTTGTTTGGGGAGAGTAGGGGAATAAAAGTGGATTATAAATGAATAATAAGAGGAAATTATAAAAAGAGATAGGTTTATAGCGTGTTGAATTAGCGAAATGTATAAACATACATGAGCTAGGTTCAACACGTGTTTTGATGCCCATAACTTGGTCTCTGTGTTGATGTTTGTACACTAGCGTACGTGCATACGTACGCGTGCGTGTATGCGTGTGTGCGTATGCGCATGCATACGTGCGTGTGTGTGCGTATGCGCATGCATACGCGCGTGTGTGTGTACGTGTGCGTGTATACGCACGCGTACTATTAACGCGTGCGCGCGTAACGTAAAAAGAAAACCGTTCACTATAATATAAAACAATACTTTCATTACGACTCATTATCATTTTATTTTGAAAAACTGAGCTTACTTGTTTATATATTGATCGTAGGGGAAATTGAAAATATTAGCATTTGCCTCCGTCGCATTCATTCATTTATTAAAGCGTAGAATTAAAGTTCATTTGTTTTTTTCCCCCTCTTATTTGCTTGTTATTCAAACCCAACTTCTTAAATTGTCAGACAAAAAAGAATTTAGACTGTTTTTATTTTTCCGGTCAGGTCATATGCCTCTTGACGTTCAGACAAGAAAAAAAGATTTATTTTTCTATACGTATCACTAGGGATGGCAATTCATCCGGACCCGATCCGTATCCGAGGTGTTCCGGCCCGAGGCGGTGCGGGTTTGGTAGACAATTTGACAAACCCGTCGGGTTCGGGTTCGGTACACCCATCAGACCCGTCGGGTCCTGACCCGCCCGACCCGTATTGTTAATTTTTGTGTAGGTTTCCTATTATGCCCTTATATGTCTCCATTATTACTCACAAAACCTGGTATTTAGCTTATATACTTCGTAGAGTTAGGGGTTCGACGTCGATGGAAACCAAGGCGACTTGCTGTGATGCCGACTCCGACTCCGGCTCTATCCGCCGTTGTTGTCAGTCCGCCGTTCTCCATCTCCGCCATCCTCCATCTCCGTTCTCCATCTCCGACTCCGGCTCCATCTGCGATGTTGAGATCTCCATCGCAAACACGCCGCCGTGCCCTCCATCCTCCCTGTGAGATTGTAAGGTAAATGCTAACCATTTAACTTCACGATTGTTGTTTTCTTTTTACTTCCTTTGATGTTATGAACTTCAAATTCGGTTTCTTTTTGACAATTGAAGTTTTGATTGGTGTTTTTTCGTTTTAATTTAAAAGATTTAATCCCAAATTTCGTTGATGATTTTCTGTTTGGATTTGGAAGCCCTAGAAATCCAGTCGACTGTTGCGTGTCCGGTCGGGTCCGGGCCGGTCACGGGTTTGATGACCCTCGGGTCCGGGCGGGTTCGGTTACAGTGATAGTTAGCTCGGGTCGGGTTCGGATATGGCCAAACCCGGACCGTATCCGACCCGTTGCCATCCCTACGTATCACTTCCATAAAGCTCGTATATCAAAATACTCAACCTAAACAGTAGATTAACAAAGATTTACACAATCTTTTCACTCAATTTAGTGTCGTAATTATATTTCTCTTATGGATTCATGTGAATAATCAAAAAATTAGAATAATTCTGAAACCATCCATCAGGCAATGTCTCTTATGTCTTCAGCCAATTTCAGTTATGATTTCAAACTTCAAGATTTAGCACTTGGCAATACCAAATGCCACCTAACATTTAATCTCCGCCCTGCTACTAACACGGATCACTCATTTATAAAAGATTAAATCTGGGTTATTGATGTAACCGTACTATCTTTGCACTATATCATTTACAGTATATCCTATTAAAATTATGCTAAATATTGACATTTATTTTGAGACAGACTAAAGATACACAACACCTCCTATTGCATTGCAATGGTTGTGCTTGTTAGAATGAGTATTATGAGAAAATCACCAAACTTCATACACTATTTTTAATAAAACGATATTTATTTTGGGACAAACAAAAAATGAAATGTAGGCCATTTATTCCGGCCAGATATTGGGAGCATAGTAGTACTAAAATAATGTTATTAATAGAGATTGAAAGAAGAGAACGAATCCGGAAAGCCAGCGAATAATAATACCAAAAAATCAGAGTCCTTGTCTCTTAGCTCACCACCTAGCCTCGCTCTCCTTCTTATCTCCCCTCTCCCTCCCTTGGACACACACAAAACACACCCCTAAAATAGTGCACTAATTTACAAGTATTGAGCTGTGGTTGTAATTATGGTGGACGGAAAGGGTTTTGAATCAGTGATCAACGGAGGAAATTCCGGTAAAGCAAGTCCCCGGAGAAACTCCTCTGCTAGTGGGAGTTCAATGACGGCACAAGTTGCTCCGGCCGTCAATTCACCAACAGCAACGGTGGCTGCGAAAGATAATCCGGAGCACGGCGGCGACCACCGTGATGAGGTAATTCTTAATTCTTCTCCTACTACCACCGTATTGATACTGATACTGATACTAATTAATTTGGCTAATTAGTAGCGGCGGCTTTGGTTTCAATTGATTACTAATACAGAGCAAGTTTGGCTTACTACCGGCGGTTTCGGTCAATGAATGTATGCTCATATCAATGGGATTCATTGACCGGATTGCAGGCCATTGTAAATTCTGTCTTCTTCAACATAACCATTGTAAATTTTTAAAAAGTGATTTTAAGATAAAAAAAAAGAAGAAGATTTGTACTCTACCGTAGATCCAGCCGTTCGTCATTTTTGTTAGAGAAAATTAACTAGCTATAGCTATGTATTGACTACTCCCTCCGTCCCACCTCACTTGACATTCATGAGGTGGGCACAAAAATTAAGGAGAATGAATAAAATAAGAAAAATGTGTGATAGAAAATGAAGAGAGAGAATGAGGGGGTTAATAGTAGTGTTGGTTGAATAAATTGAGTGATGAAAAATGAAGAGAGTGAATGAGTGGTGGGGTAGAGTGAATATAAAATTATAAAAAATATGTTATTTTGGGAAGTGTCAAGTGAGCTGGGACAGCCCAAAATAGAAATAAGTGTCAAGTCAGCTGAGACGGAGGGGGTATATAAAAGTAGTGTTGCATTTTTAATTAATTAATTTTTGTGTGATTTTACTACAATATAAGTAATACTCCCTCCGTCCCAGTGAGTGGAGTAAATAGTAGTATTAGTGATGCATGACGAAAATATAATTATATCAAATATTATAAATATATTGGTATTTTATTATTAGTTAGGATTTAATTAGTATTTTTATTATTATTTTCGTCATTAATTTTAATAGGTTTATTTTAGAGGATTCTAGGATAGATTTTGAGTCAATTTACTAGTTTTTAAGTCCTATTAGGTTACTATATAGGTTAGGATTAATTCTAGAAGGTTTTGAATTGTTTTTTTTTTATGGGCACTATAAAATAGGTCTAAAGTTGTAATCCGAAAATTAGACTTTTTTTTATTAAAATTTGATTGCTTTGCAATTGTTGGGTTTTACCCTTAAGCCTTTGGCTTGCAGAAGGATTTCTTCGGAGATTCTTGTTGGGGAATTGCGATTCTTTGCACAATAATCTTCTAGGAGATTATTGTAGTTCAAGAATTCCATTACGGTTTTCTTAGGGGTTGATTTCCGCTGCGATTCTACGACGATTGTTTAAAGTCGTCATAGACTTTACTCTTCTTGTAGCATCACGCTACATCAGACAAGGAGCGATCCTTGGAAGATTCAGCGATGGCTGGCAACAACGGGGACAATACAATCAACCAGACTGCACGAATCTTGGGGTATTTGAAGAAATATCGGTTCGAGGAAAACTATGCTCGAGACAGGGAGTGCAAAGCAAGATATTGGGATGAGAGTCAATATTGGCGTGGAATAACAGATTTTATGCATACTCAGTGTCGATCTTTAGAAAGAGAACTAGATGTTGTGAAACGCACCGTTCACCAAGATTTGCGGGTTGGTGGTGAAGTCTAAAGGCAACGAGCGACAGTTCGCATAGAACCTGTACAACATGTGGACAACCTCGTCCAGCGTGTTCCGCCGACCGGAGCCACTGATTTTGAATCAATTGGGAAAAATCATAGCGTTGGACCCATTGATCAAAATCCATTTGTTAGTGCTGCTGTGGATTTCAAAGGAGAAAAAGTTAGTAATTTTTTTTTTTTTTTTTTTTTCTGTGGGTGGAGAGATTGCTCTAGAACCGAAATCCGATGAGCCACTTTTTGAAGTGGTGGAAGAAGAATTTGTGAACGAGTCCTTGGAAGTGCATTCAGAGGAGCCACTTTTTGAAGTGGTGGTGATAGAAGCTTGTGAGGCTTGGTGCTTGGAAGGGTTGTACGTGAGGGAGATTGTGTGGTCAAAATCCAGTACAGGTCCGGCTGGACCAACGGCAAGACCCGCCCGGACCAGGTGGTGAGGTCCGACCGCACCAAACCAACGACCCGCCCGGACCAGGAAGGACTCGGTCGAATCCAGTCAAGCAATCGGCCGAATATGATGATGTTTTGCCAGAATTTTTTAAGGCCGTTGATGGACGATTGTCGTATTTCCTACCTTGTGCAGCAGTGCCAGATTTATTGCGGTTCGGGAAAGAACATGTTTATTCCAAATATTTTTCAAGTGGAGTGGAAGACTTCAAGTTTCAAGCACGAACTCGAGGTCGAGTTCGTTTGAAGTGGTGGTGAATGATGCAGGACGAAAATATGATTATATCAAATATTATAATTATATTTGTATTTTATTATTAGTTAGGATTTAATTAGTTTTTTTATTATTATTTTCGTCATTAATTTTAGTAGGTTAATTTTAGATGATTCTAGGATAGATTTTGAGTCAATTTACTAGTTTTTAAGTCCTATTAGGTTACTATATAGGTTAGGATTGATTCTAGAAGGTTTTGGATTGTTTTTCAAGTTTTATGTGCACTATAAAATAGGACTAAAGTTGTAATCCGAAAATTAGACTTTTTTTTTTTATTAAAATTTGATTGCTTTGCAATTGTTGGGTTTTACCGTTAAGCCTTTGGCTTGCAGAAGGATTTCTTCGGAGATTCTTGTTGGGGAATTGCGATTCCTTGCAGAATAATCTTCTAGGAGATTATTGTAGTTCAAGAATTCCATTACGGTTTTCTTAGGGGTTGATTTCCGCTGCGATTCTACGACGATTGTTTAAAGTCGTCAGACTTTACTCTTCTTGTAGCATCACGCTACATCAATTAGTTGGATAAATTGAGTGGTGAAAAATGAAGAGATAGAATGAGTGAGATAAATAGTAGTGTTGGTTGAATAAATTGAGTGGTGGAAAATGAAGAAAGAGAATGAGTGTGGTTGAAACATTTCTATTTTAGACAGTCTCACTTTTAGTGGGACGGCCTAAAAGGGAAATAAATCTCACTTGTGATGAGACGGAAGGAGTATACAAATAATAAATAAAAATTTAGAAATATGTTAAGTATAACATTTGATATGAGAAGCAACCGGTAATTCACAGTTACATTCGCGATTTGTTAGGGTGAGATTCGTAAGCATGTATATGTACTTATATACTCCCCTGGTCTCACTCAAATTAGGACAATTTATTGTTAGGCGTCCCACTTGAAATAAAATAACATCAAAATAGAAATGTTCTATTTAGTGAGATCACTTTCACACGCATGATAACTTTCCACTTATTATTTCTTGACACACTTGCTCTCTCCTACATCACTTTTTATACTCACAACACATATTTTACTAGCACTTTTTTTTAATATTTGAGAAATAATCATATTTCGAGAGAAATGGAAGGAGCATGAACAGAATTCACAAATGACACTATTAAATTGACACGTCACACTAAGTGATCACAAAAATAATGTGCGAGATTGCCATAGAATAATTTGTGATAGAGAGGTTACAGTTTGTTGTTTGTCACACAAATTGAGTTGTATTGAGTCGTGAAAGTTTTACATTTTTTGAGCAAACGACGAATCAATTGCATTCACAATAGTAAAAGAGACGACACTCCATAAAAGTCGGAGGCTTATCCTAAATATCAGTATTTGTTCCATCTCTTAACTTACAACAAAGACTATTCCAATGTAGATCATGAGATGCTCAGATTCCACTTCAAGAAATACTTGGAAACTGCCTCAAACTGGCATTTAATAAATCCCTTCTCGGATAAAATTTTGCTCTAAATATAGATTTGGAATCGTTCATGTGTTGAATAGCTTTTGCGAGCTGCAATCACAGTAAACTTTAACTATTTTATTTTATTTTTGTGCTTGTTAGATGAAATATTTTTAAGCTCGTTGAACCATTTCACAAAATCTTGAGAAAACGCGTTTTTCCTAACTCCCAGGAAAAACGTGTTTTAAAAAAAACGCGGTGACATTTTTGTAAATATGTGGAGCTTCTTTAAAAAACGCGCGGTGACATTTTTGTAAATAATTGGAACTTCTCTACAGTTCTGGATATCAATATAAAACCTTCTGGATATGAGATTGATAGCCAGAACTTTTGAAAGTGATAGCTAGAAGAGTCATTTTTGTAAATAATCGGAACTCAACGGTTCTGGATATCAATATAAAGCCTTTTGGATATGAGATTGATAGCCAGAACCTTTGAAAGTGATAGCCAGAAGAGTCCTGGATATCAATATAAAGTCTTCTAGATATCAATATAAATGCTTCTAGATATGAGATTGATAGACAGAACCTTTGAAAGTGATAGCGAGAATGTTTTTTTTGATTTTTTTTAGAGTAACAGAAGTGTTAAGATAGCCAGTGACAATGTTTAGGATGATCAGTTGCTGTGTTACGAAGGTCCAGTGAGTGTGTTGAGGACCGCCAGATGATTTTGAAAAACACCACGTTTTACAGTAGACCAGCTCGAACCATTTAACAAATTAACAATATAGCGTACAAGTTACGGAGCATCTCATAAAATATCCAGTAACAAGATATTACCATCATCCCCATTTCTATCTTCTTTAGAAAGATTTTCCATCATTCCAAGTCTAACAGTAACATGCTTCTTTCTTTTTTAAATTACTAGGGCAAAGTGTAACAAGCCACCTTTTTTTTTGTTAATTTTATATTCTTTCTAATTGATATTTTTAAGTAAGATATCAATTTTAACTCAAGGATTGATATGGGTCGGTTGTTAAAAATTATAAATGAAAGATTTAAAATACCTTTAGTACCACTTCCATCCTCTTACTTTTAGCAATATTGCCTTTAGATCAACTTTCTATTCCTATTTTTTTTTTTTTTTTTACATAATTAAGCATTCAAGTTTTTAGAGACAAATTAGAAATTAGGTAGGTCAATTTCTAAATTATTTAACTTACTTAATTATTACTACATTTCTATTTAGACAAAGAAATTTATAATATAGAAAAATAATATGGTTTTGCATAAGTACAATTGTTTTTTTCTATGTAGAAGTAGACTAATACCAAAGTACGGAGTATTTTTTTTTTCTCACGGATTACTTTTTTGGATTATATTTTAGCATATACGTACTCCCTATGTTTATGATAAATTATTGATTTTTTTAAACAAATGTTTTATTTATTTTAATTTTATAACTTAATCCACTTGTAGCATTTGTAATCTAAAAAATGGCAACAATTCCACATTCGATAGATCATAGTATATGATTTTGAGGTGAGCACATTGGATGCACAACAATCAGCTGCATATATACCTCCATCAACTGTTCAAAATAAATTTTTGAGAATTGTAGATCGTATTAATGAAAGGACGAAGAGAAAATTTTTGGGGAAACTAGTTTCTCCGTAAGTTATAAAAAGTCCTGTTTTTATAGGGGGTTAAAGTTTAGAGTTTAGAGTTTAGGGTTTAGGCTTTTTTAGAGTTTAAGAATGGTTAAAAAAAACAAAACTTTTTATAACTTATGGAGGAACTAGTTTCCCCCTAAACAAACTCAAGGATGAATATCACTACTTATAATACTCCCTCCGTTCCAAAATGATCTTCTCATTTTCCATTTCTCATTGTCCCAAAAAGTTTTTCTCATTTCTATAATTTAGGCTTAAAAGTGCATAAACACAACATGGCTAGTGAGCTAGTGAACCATATGTTCATATCTTTAAAAAGTTTGAATAGTCAAACGTAAAGAGCTAGTGAACCATGTGTTCATATCTTTAAAAAGTTTGAATAGTCAAACGTAAAGATCATTTTGGGCCGAAGGGAGTAGTTAATTAGTATTGATTAAAAAAATCAATTAATACTCTCTTTGCTCATGAGTATATGTTCATATTTTTCTTTTTAGTCTGTCCTAGAGTATATGTCTACTTTCATAATGACAAATTTTTTTTACTATTCCTCCAACTTATTACCTCTTCTACTTTACTTTTATACTCACAACACCAATCAACTTACTATTTCCTATCCCACATTCTCCCTCCTACCTTATTTTTCATACTCACAACACTTACGTCACTTACATAATTTCTTATACTTCGTACAAATAAGAGGGTGAACATATACTATGAGATTAACGACATTCGGGCTGCAGAAACCAGTCCCCACTCCCCATTAAGACTAATCTTACTTTATAGGGGACCGGACCGAATGAATCAAATAATTGTTGGTTGTTTGAGTCCATGGAAACATCTTTATTGGCATGCTTATGTTTAGTGATCCCTTAACAATCTACTTTTAGTTTCTTTCAAAAAAAAAAAAAAATCTACTTTTAGTCCCATAATAAAAAAGAAAAAAAATGAAAACTAATTGTACAGTCAATCTAAGACGTGCATTTTTGTTGACAACAAATCCTCAATCAGCATGATTAGGAATAGGTGGACTGAAAGTCCTGTTTATTTAATGATTAATTCTTATTTATAACTTACACAAAGTCTTTGTATTAATAAATTAAAAACTCCTTCCTTCCATTTGAAATAATATTGTCACCTTTCTTTTTTTAACACGGAAGTATTGTAGTAATAATTAAGTTATATAATTATTCAGATAAATATTCAATTAAAGTTTGTTATTTATACATCATTATTATATATTAATAAAATATGTTTAAATGTTATATTTAGATGTTTATTAAGAAAATCAAATTAACTCAAAATCAAAATTCTTTCTCAACAACAAATAAAGTAAGAAAATTATTTTAAGACGAAAAAAGTACTACTCCCTCCGTCCCGGAGTAAGAGTCCTACACTTCATTTACACGCTTATTAATAAATATTGGAAGTGATGTAAATGTTGTGAGTGTAAAAGTAAAGTAGGAGAGAGAATGAGTGGGAGAGAATAGTGAATTGATTGGTGTTGTGAGTATAAAAGTAAAATATGAGAGAGAATGAGTGGGGTGAATAGTAAAGATTCTTTGCCATTTTAGAAATATGACTCTTACTCTGGGACGTACCAAAATAGAAAGTAGAACTCTTACTCTGGGACGGACGGAGGGAGTAACATTTATTACTCCTTATGATGCAAAAAGAAAAATAGTCTCCTATAGGTTAACTTTGACAATTTGTTTTTAAGAAAATCTGATTATAACATTAAATTTTATTATTTGTCATTGATATCATTACTGTATTAATATCTATTTTTAAAATTTTATTAGAAAGATTATGTTTTTATATTTTAATCAAACTAAATGACGATCACTAAAAATTACAGTAGAAGATACTATTTTATTTTGACGTGGTGAAACTCCAATAAGGAATTGTACTAGACTAGGCAATAGATATGTAATAGACTTAATAGGAGTTTGTAACATGATGACAATTGCCTAATGAATGAAATGTAACTAGCTTGTCAAAAAAAAAAAAAAAAATGAAACCGAGAAAATTGGTGGTAAAATAATCTAAAAATATAAATTCCACCAAAGACAAATAATTGAAATGAAATGAAACGAATTTTTTTTTGGGTACAGCGTTACTATATACACACCCCTCTCTCTCTCTCTGTGCTCGGATTCCATCGCTCTATAGATTCCCCGGTTCGGAATCTACGATGACGGAGCCCATCTACCGGCACACCGCGATAATCACTTAGCTTTAATGGTACCTATTGTATTGTAATTTGAATCCTCAATTCTCTTTTCTGCTCTATTGATCAGATTTTCCCCAGTTAATCACTCCCATTAGGAATTTAACATCATAATTTTTCTGCTAATTGCCAGAAATTCTTCTGATATCTTCTCAATTATCGTCGGAACTGTTCTTTTTCTTATTTGCATGCTTACTTTGATCATCATGCCTTCCAATTTTGTCTGCAATTTCATTTTGCAACAAACCCATTTCAATTTTGCTATCATTTATGATTTATGTTCTTGAATTGGTCATAGATCATGTCATTCCTGAATAATTGCGTTACTTGCGTAGTTTTGGTTGAAGATTGAGATTTTTTTATGCTACTATTTTCAGAAATTGAGGAGTGGTGCATCTAACAGGGAAGCTTCAATTGCAATGGGAGAAATTAATAGTGTTCGATATGCCGGAATTACTGAATTACCCTCTTCTCCTAGTGTTAACAATGTCAAAAAAGTTTCAGTTATACCCCTCATTTTCCTCATCTTTTATGAGGTATCAGGAGGTCCATTTGGTGTTGAAGACACTGTCAATGCAGCTGGTCCTCTTTTAGCCCTTATCGGGTTCTTAGTTTTCCCTTTCATATGGAGCGTACCCGAGGCCTTGATTACTGCTGAAATGGGTACAATGTTCCCCGAAAATGGTGGTTATGTTGTTTGGGTTTCATCCGCTTTAGGTCCTTATTTAGGGTTTCAACAAGGTTGGATGAAATGGCTAAGTGGGGTTATTGATAATGCTCTTTACCCAGTTCTGTTTCTTGATTATTTGAAATCGGGGGTCCCTGCTTTAGGTGGTGGTTTGCCTAGAGTTGGGGCGGTGTTGGCATTGACTTTAGCGTTGACTTATATGAACTACCGGGGTTTGGTGATTGTTGGTTGGGTTGCTGTTTTATTAGGGATTTTCTCGCTCCTCCCTTTTGTGATAATGGGGTTTATAGCGATTCCTAAATTGGAGCCTGCTAGATGGTTAGTGGTGGATTTGCATGTTGTGGATTGGAATTTGTATCTTAATACGCTTTTTTGGAATCTTAATTATTGGGATTCGATAAGTACACTTGCAGGGGAGGTGGATAACCCAAAAAAAACTTTGCCAAAAGCTTTATTTTATGCTTTGATTCTTGTAGTTTTTGGTTACTTCTTCCCTCTTTTGATGGGTACGGGTGCAATTCCACTTGAACGTGATTTATGGACCGACGGGTATTTTTCAGATATTGCTAAATTAATCGGAGGAGTATGGTTGAGATGGTGGATACAAGCAGCAGCAGCAATGTCAAATATGGGAATGTTTGTGACAGAGATGAGTAGTGATTCTTTTCAACTTCTTGGTATGGCTGAAAGAGGGATGCTTCCCGCCTTCTTTGCTAAAAGATCACGACACGGGACCCCTTTAATTGGGATTTTATTCTCCGCTTCTGGTGTTCTTTTACTTTCTTGGTTGAGTTTTCAAGAAATAGTGGCGGCGGAGAATTTCTTGTATTGTTTTGGGATGATTCTTGAGTTTATAGCTTTTGTGCGTTTGAGAATAAAGAATCCGGCAGCATCTCGACCGTACAAGATACCCGTTGGAACCGTTGGATCGATTCTCATGTGTGTTCCGCCTACTATATTGATCTGCGTTGTTTTGGCTCTGTCTTCGCTCAAAGTCATGATTGTGAGCATGGTTGCGGTTGTGTTTGGGCTTGTTTTGCAGCCATCTCTGAAGTACATGGAGAGGAAGAAATGGGTCAAATTCTCCACGAGTTCTAATCTACCTGATATTCATGAGGTGACTCATTCAAATTCCGAATCTTTAATTAGATAAAGATAATTTCTTGTTATATTGACTGCAATATCACGTTCATTAACCTTAATGCACGATGCTAATACAAGAGATTTAACATGGTAAGTACTAAGAAGATACCAGTCATGTGTTTTTAATTACTGTGTTCTTCGTGGTTAAAGATGAATGTTTCTTACTTCTCGGGGCTGGTACGTTAAGAATTCTACTTTGGGTTGTATATTCGATTAGGGATGGGCCTATTGAGAGGTGGTAGCTGTTTCGCCAAAATATGTGGTGTATGGGGAAATGATTAGTAATAAATATTGTTATTAGTTATACAGTGCATGTAATTTGAATCTTCTTGATTTCAAGATTGAGCATAGAAGCTAATTAAGAACACACAAATTTGCATATGATTTCATTATATCATGAACAGAGAACAATCACACAAATTTGCATTTGATCTCATTATATATAATGAGAACAATCAGACAAATTTCTATGATAAATTTGCATTTGATCACATTATATCATGAACTGAGAACAATCAGATAGATCTCTATCAAAAGTTTGCAATTGATCTCATTATATCATGAACTGAGAACAATCAGACAAATCCCTATCACAAATTTGCATTTGATCTCATTATATCATGAACTGAGAACAATCAGAACTACTTGCATGTCCCAAATCCACTCAATATAAATCACTGTCGATAATTGAGAAAACTAAAAAAAACTTGCATATATCCGCAATATATCAAATAAAGAGAGCTAAAATAACGGCAAAGAAAACCCACATGTTTTTTCCTTGTGATTTCCATGCAGCTGGTCCCTTATACGCAGCCTGTAATTCGCACATACTTTTCCATCATTATCGGTATCCTTTAGATTCAAATAAAGAGACAGGTCTTCTCCTTTTGATCTCTTGTCTCCTCTAGGGTAGATTTGGAGTTTCCTTCAATAATTATTAGCAAGATACAAGGAGGAGAGTACTAGTTAGATTTTTCTCCCTGCACTGATATATAGTAGTGAACAAGACAATCTGCAATGGGGACGGAAAAGGATTTACCATTGACAATTTCCTAAAGTGAAACCATCAGAATAATAACATTTCTTTTCCAAAGAAGAGAAGTTGTCAATCCTCCAAGTGTGAGTAGCATTGACTTTCTCCTGCAAGGGTACGCACTCTCCTCTGCCACTATAATTCAAAACAAAAACCTCAACACCAAACGTACATTTGTCACGGATGAGGGATCCGTTTGAAGGATCCTTGAAAACACTGAGGGGCAATAAGTTAGTAAAGCCCGATTCTGTCATAGATTCATTAAAGTGTCGTATCTTCCCCTTGTTATCTAAATTCACAGCAAATGGTGTTAAAACAGAGGACCAAGTTTTCATTTACTAAGTGACAATGAGAAAATATTAGTTGGTAGCTGAAAAAGTATCTACATACCTTTGAATATGGATAATTATTATGAACCTTATCATAAACAAACATCTTCATCTTCACTTTAACCTCCCAGCAATGACCAAGTAGAGAGAGATGTGTTCTTCACCATTTTCCTCTTTATCACCATTTGGGTACAAAGACAACTTCCTTCAATGTAAAACAAGAATTTACGCTATCAGTTTATAAGACCAAATGTTAAATCAGTATAAAGAGAAGGAAAATAGAGGTTCTCTGTTGTGTCAAAATCCTTTTGTGATGATTTTGGAGGCATTATGGGTGGGGTAGCTGTGTCACCTCGGGCTCCTAGAGTTAATGGCAAAATGAAATGAATTCCAAGGAAGAAAGATGTTTATGACCTTGAAGAGGGTTGTGACCTTGAAGATGGTTACATCCCGGTTAATCGCATATGGCTTACAAAGTTGGTTCCAGAACCAAGAAGGAGGGTAAATAGGGTTAATCTACTTTCCTTCTTTACTTCGTTTTTCTTTTTCTTTTTAGCTTTCTCTTATTTCTTGAGGTAAGACGTTTCGTCCCCTCACGCTTTTTTTAATTGTTTGTTTTATTAATAAAATTAGGGGGCTTGGCCCTTTTCGCTTGAAAAGAAAAAAGAATTTGAACAGAAAGTAGGTTAATGAGAGGAAGGTGGAAGATTAATTTACCATTTGTAACCAGAAGCTTCAAATATATATGATTCGTAATTTTCTATTCCAGTATCAGATAGGATTTGGAGCAGTTGTGAGAATGAGTCGATCTTCAATGTGTAGTGAGCTGGTGGAGCATCTCTTGATGTTCTACATATATATATGCAATAAAGAACCCCAAAAAGGAAAAAAAAAATCAGCTTCGATCCTCGAGAAAAAACAAGCCAAGAAAAGAAGAATACACACCATGCCCTATGCCTCCCGTTGACAGAACAATTGGCTTACCAAGGGTTACATTCAGTTCTCTGTTTACAACTATGATAACTCCATCATGCATCAGAATGTGATTGAATACATAGCATCTGGTAAACTTTTACATTGTTGCGCATCTAATACCAGTTAACATGCTTGTTATAGTAATGGAATAGATATTATCCAATGCCGTCAACAGACTCGACCCCAACCAGTTTGAAAACCTCAAAGCTTCTTAAACCTCCCAGTATGAGAAAAGCCAAAAGCTGCAATTCGTTAAGGAAAGCTAATTTTGGTTGGGGAATTTTGTCGAACAATATGGACGCACCATCTGATATGTGTGCAATGTTGTATAAAATGATCGGAATTTGGGTGTAAGAAGAAATCTTCCCAAGAAATGTGTGCAATTTTTTCATCAATAATCATACCACTATTATTAGGAACCCCTTCAACTGAAACTTAACTTCTCTTTCCCTATCTTCTCTTGTATTTGACCCCCTTAATCAAACAGCACCCATGAAATTGTAGCCTTCACAATAATTTTGATCCCTTTAACTGACTCATGTTTGCATTAAATGTCACACTTTTCCTTTTTGGTTAATGTTGGGATTGGAGCCAAACCAGAATCAATGATCGAGGTTATGCATAGCCCTACGGTCAGACTTTTCGCTTTTCTGCAGGATTCATTTTTAACGTAGGCCAGTGTTCTAAAAGACTCCCGTCTAGGCCGCCTAGGCGCTAGGCGTTCATGAAACGCCTAAGTCCCGTCTAAGATATTGTAACTATTTCTAAATTCTCGGCCCCGCCTAAGTCCGTTTAGACCCCGCCTAGGCGCTAGGCCCTGCTGCGGCGCCTAGCGCTTTTTAGAACCTTGGCGTAGGGTATTAAGGTATTGTATTCCATTAGGGTTCAGGGCTCTAGCGTCCTATATAGAGCTAAGTAACGGTCAAAAATACATTGTAACACCACAAAGAGAGATTATTTACAATCCTGACTTGTTAGCACCATTAGAGGTAGTATGATCATGCGACGAACTGGGTTATCAATTTTTGTGTTCTTGTAAGGCTTTGTTTGTTTTTCCATTCAGAGCCACTTAATGGGGTGAATGTCTGAGAGAGTCAGACCTTAAGGCATTAAGTCTGTTTTTTTTTTTTTTTTCAGATTCAGATCTAAAAGCATCTGAATTGCCTCTTAATGTTCAGACCTAAAATGAAGTTTGATTTGCCTCTGAATTGATTTTTTTTCAATTTATATTTTTTCTTAAACTCATAATTCTAAAGATATCCAACTAAAACACTATATAAACAACTATTCACGTCATTTTTCTACTTCATTCAATGTCGTAATCCTAAATTCAGATGTGTATTCAGACGAATAATCAAACAGTTTGAATAATTCAGAAATCAGCTTTCAGACGCTGCCTCTTATCAATTCAGATATGCATTCAGATTTCAGGACTTAACACTTAAAAAAAAACAAACGCCACCTAAGTGATTTTCTTGATTTCTTTCCTTCTTAATTCCTCTAATGCTCGGGGCCTAATTTTCCCAAAGGTTTATCCCAGTATAAGTCTTGCTTTTAAGTCTTAGTGCAATTTCACCATGGCACAAACGATATGAATACAAGTAAGTAAACACATTCATAAAATTCATAAATAATAAAATAACCGATAAATTAAAGGGTAATTTGCAGACTGATAACCTGGGTCTGTCGAAAGTTTTCAATCCCCAACCTAAAAGTTCAATTTTGCAAATTGGTTACCTATGTTTGTCAATTTTTTGCAATGTTTTTTATAAACTAACTTTTTGTTATTTTTTTGACAGACTTAAACACATTTGCAATGCGCATGACTTTTTAAAAGGGCAATCTTGTCAATTTTTGTAGGTGTGTAACTGTGAATACCCCGCTCGTTCCCATGCAGCGACTGCATCGGAACGAGGTATTCACAGTAACTCAATCACTACATTGCAAATGTGTTTAGGTCCGAAAATTGACAAACTTAGGTGAGCAATTTGCAAGTGATTACAAACTTTAAACAAACTTAGGTTACCAATCTGCAAATTGTCCCAAATTAAATCAACACTTAATATTAGACAAAAGGTATTCATATTCAACGTTGATCAGATTGTATCATTGAAGTTTTCACCTTTATATTACTAATAATTTTCGATCCCTTTTAAGCAAAACCCGAGCATTGCCAGTTGCCTCTCTTAACATATACTCCCTCCGACCCAGAAAGATAGTCCACATTTTTTCGTTGTTACTATGAGGGAACTTTGAGCAGTTATAAATGCTACTTATAATTATGTTAATGTGAATCTAAAAATTGATATTAATAGTATTTATAATGGTGTTTCAAGAACAATTTCAAAAATTTCATTAGAATAATTAAAAGTAGCCTTAATTATTACTCAAAGTTCCTTCGTAAAACCCATGAAAATAGCCGGACTATCATTCTAGGACAGAGGGAGTAATATCATATATTCATATTCCAATGCAGGTAAGCAATACTAAAGTATAAGGTGGACAATAATAATAATAATTTGTTTTCAAGTTTTACAACCAAAATTGCTTAAAATATTTCAAAATCACGCACAAAATAATAATAATAATAAAAAATGACGCTGGTTGGTGTTTAAAGTAATTAAGCACAATTGAGAATATTTTTAATTCAAATAAAAGAGAAGATAGAGACGGGAAAGAGGAAGAAGAGCATATACCAGGAGAGCCGTGGAGATGATGTTATGACTTTTTTTCCATGATTATCACTCCTTCCAAGTTCCGCCAAGTTGCTTGCGGGAATAGCCCCGTTTTTTTTTTTTTTTTTACCCTTTTTAAAGGTCTCTAAACTCAGGAATGGGTATTTGATTCCTGTATGACACTTTGGCATACACATAATACTAGATAAGGTGGGAATGGACTTTAGATTCATGTAGGTATCAAATACCCACAATATAACGTTATCTGAATCTCATCAAAAGGGGTGAGTTTTTTATACCCATTCCTAAGGAATGCGTATTAAAAATCTTATCTTACTTAATTTTTGCTAAACCAAACTTTTAAATTACACTTACTCTTCTTCCTTCAAAAAAATAAAAAATTATACTTAATCTTCTTCAAGAAATCACATTATCACAACCAAAGCGAGATCAAGAAAATCTAGGCAAATTGCACCACACTACCACTAAGTATACACGAAGTTGTAATGTGGGTCTTAAAGTACAGAAGTTGCAATTTAGTGCATAATGTTCACACAAAATTGCAATCCACTGCAATTTTGGATGACTGTTATAATAGATGGATGGTAGTTAACATAATAGTTAACAAAATGAATGAAAGTATAACAGAATTTTTAAACATTCATTGATCACCCCTATAATTTAACAAAATTTCAATTTCCTAGTATTTCATCAATTATACCACAACAAATAATAATAATAATAAAATCTATAAAATAACAATATTTTTAAATTCTTTGAAGAAATAAAAATATTTTAATAAACAAAATATAATTTTGTTATTAAAAATTTATATAAAAAAATATGTTACTATTACGATTCAAAATGAGAAATTTCTACGATGAATTTCTGCCCTATTTTAAAATCCCCCCCCCCCCCAAATTCAATTTCAAAACATAAGATGACCCATCTTCGGTGTTGCACCACCGTTGCCTTCTCTTGTGATTTATGTAAATTTTTAGTTTTTCTTGACTCATCTTCGGTGTTGTATCACCGTTGTCTTCTCTTGTGATTTCTTTAAATCTATATTTTTTCGGCTTCAGATCTGTCTATTACGGTTCGAAATGACAAAAAAATAAAAATAATTTTTCGGCTGCGGTACAAGCGACAGTCTGATTTGAGGGTTTATTGTCAAATTTTCTATTTCATTCAAAATTATTGTCATGCAGTTGTTAATGTCATATGGTGTGATATTGATAATTCTAAAGAGTTATATTCGACTAAATGACAAAAAAATTGAATGAAATTACAAATTTGATAATAAACCTCAAATCAGACTGTCTCTTGTATCGAAGCTGAGAAATTAATTATTTTTTGTCAATTTGAACCGTAGTAGTCAGATCTGAACCTGAAAAAAAAATATAGATTTGATGAAATCACAAGAGAGGACAATAGTGGTGCAACGTCGAAAATGTATCGACTTATGTTTTGAAATGGAATTAGTGGCAAATTGTTGAAAATAAGGCAGAAATTCGTCGCAGAATTTTTTCACTTTTAACCCTAATAGTAGGGGTGGCAAAATAGGTGTTTTGGGTGTATCCATTAAAGTTAAAATATCCGGATATCCAATTGATTTTTTAACTTAATGGGTAAACCCAAAACACCCATTTTGCCACCCCTACCTAATAGTAACGTTTTTTTTATATATTGATACTTAATAAAAAATATATTTTATTTATTAAAATATTGTTATCTAAAAAAAAATAATATTGTTATTTTATAGAAATTCATTTTTGTTTGGTTTGTTGTGGTATTTTGTTAAATTATAAGGGTGTTCAATGCAAGTTAACCAGCTGAGCGCTACCTGACTACGAGTGTAATAGGAGCATCCGTCGACAAACGTTAACCTTTCCATTCATTTTGTTAAATTTAGTTAACTACCATCCATCCATTATAACAGCCATCCAAAATTGCAGTGATTGCAACTTTGTGTGAACATTATGCACTAAATTGCAACTTTTAGTACTTTATGACTCACATTGCAACTTTGTGTAAACTTAGTGGTACTATAGTGCAATTTGCCCGAAAATCTATGTTATCTTTATCTTATACGCCTCTTCTTAACTCCACATCCTTCTTTTTTTTTTTTTTTTTTTTTTTTTCAAAAATCAAAACAAAACTCCACAGCCTAGTTTCAAATATTAACACTTCCACCATGCACTCATAATTAACTACTTGATTTTTTTTTTTTTTTTTTGCCTAAATCAATAGGCATTATGAAGCACAACTATACATTTAAGCTATTCATGTCAAAATGGTTTGAACCTTAATTTATATATTGTCTTGTGTGCTTCATATCCATTATACGTTATCACATTATATTCAGTGATTATGAATTTGGTTATAAGTTGGTAGGTGATGTAATTTTATAAGTTATTAAACATAATTTTATGACACAGCTATTATTTAAAAATAAATTGATTTTAAAAAATCAAGTTAACAAAATAATTTATAATTATTACATTATAATGTTAAATAGAAAAAAAAAACATTAACATTACTATTAGATAGGCATGTAAATCAAACATATGAATGGTAATTTGATATCCATTCCTTAACTTAAGAACTATTCTAACACCCGTGCGTTTACGCACGGCCAATTTCTTTGATAAATAACAGGAAATAAATTAATATTATCACTATAACTGTCTCATTTTATTTGCATAACTATTAAAAAATTGTTTTTCTTGAAAAAAGTATCTTATAGCCTTTTTTCTAAAAAATATTTTAAAATAATAAAAGAAACTATTTGTTTATTGTTTTAGCTATAAATAATAATTTATTACCCAAAAAAAAATCAACATAAATTTCAATATAAATTAATAATCTTAGTTTTTGAAACTACTTTCCCATGATTTTTATTTGCCAATTTTTATGATAAAAACTTGTGTTAGACGTTCTCACATGTGAGGCGGGTCTCGTTGAGAGAGTAAATGGTTTTCCCCCATGAGCGAGGCAGTGCAAGCCCGTTTCCTCTCTTATCAAGACTCGTCTCATGTGTGAGACCGTCTAACACAAGACTTCCTCTTCTTTTATTTGTGAAAGTTCACCTAAATAACACTCATTAAAACTTAAACTTATAGTATTACTCTTAAAAAAAATGGTCACTAAAATTTTACCTTTTAAGAGAAAATTTCAGACGTAAAAACTACAAAAAGTGCTCTATCCATTTGAGTTTATACATATATATATATACAGAAATCAACCAACCTGTCCCAAAATATACCATTTACTCTTTCCTCCGACTTATTGTTATTTGAAAAAAAAAGTTATAGTATTCAGATTTCATCTAATTATTATTTCAAAACAGTATAGTAAACATTATAATTATGTTCTTTCAATAAACAAAACTATAATTATGTTTTAGGATTGAAGGGTGGGTGAAATGAGATCGAAAGAAAACCTTGGGGTAGGAGGAATGAGATGAGGCAAGATTGAATCCATTAATGAGATTGTCTCCCAATTTTAAATTTTCAAATAGTTAAAAGTTGCTATAATAACGATAGCTTAAAAACATTAATGACTCTATTTAGAAGAAAAAAGGCTCCTACATCAATACTGTAGTAGATTAGTAAAAAACTAGTGGAGCGGGGTAAAAAAATAATTAGATATACATTTTTAACAAAACAAATTAGATATATATTAAAATATACTTTTGCAGATTCGTTTATACAATTAGGCAATGTAATATTTTGACTTGGTCATTTCTATGCTAACAATTGGTTGATTAAGTAATATTTGAAAAATAAAAGCAAGAGGAAAATCAATATAAACAAATGATGTGTATGTAACTACCTTTTCATAATTATTTGGTTATTTAAAATTTTTAGTTTTTTACACATTTTTTTAATAAAAAAATATGTGTAAATAGTAGAACCCAATGTAAATGTATCAATTAATTTGTCCATTAAACTATTAATGCTGGTATTCATTATGCTGGGACTTATTAATGACAGAAAGATAAATTGAGTAAGTGGTCTTTTTGGGATTTATAATAATTATATTTTTGACAATTAAATTTGAAGCTAAAGTACCTGGCCAAAATATAGTCCAGGTTAGAGTTTTGGAGGGAAACTGAAATAGAAAGGGGCTCTAATGACTTGAGCATTTATATATAGATATATAGATAAGCATATGCCAAATGTGGGAATGCGAATATTTACTTATCATCATTCCCACGTTTCAAATGCCAAGATATTGAATGCCTATCCCACACACCCATTCCGGTACACCAGACGAGGCCTTAGGGTTTAGGTTTAAACTAACACATTATGATTAGTCAAAAAAAAAAAAAAAAAAGAGCACGTTGGTTAATATAGCCTATATGTTATGGGTAAATTTCAGACGAAGACATCTAGATTCACGCCAACATGAAGACATCTTTCTCCCTGAAAATATGTAAATTAATAACGTTTACTGTGAATAATTATTAACTTTGCAGGTTTGTGGATCAAAGTAAAAATGTGGTCAAAAAGACTTATATAAACGAGTAAAGACCAAGTCCAACGAAGATTGTTGGAGAAAGGATCAAGTCCGGATTTTTAGCATAGTTTGTTAGTTTCATTATCTTTTAATTTGTATTTAAAGGACCTTGGAGGGACACTTCTCACGCACGTTCTCGCGCTGAAAACTCTATAATCCTCCATTGTTCACACCCTTATAATCACTCTAAAAATCAATATGACAGTTAGGGAAGACTGGTGCTCATAATCATCTCCCGATGTTTTTCCTAAGAGATCATTATCTCTAAGGTTTTCCTCGTTACATCATCGTGTCACTTTCTTTCTTAGTACAACTCATTTGATTTTATTCCATTGCGCCCTCCTTTCTACAATCCAAATACATTTTTCTTTCTTAAGATCTATCATTGTTTTTTCACCAAAACAATTTGGTTGAGATCTATCATTGTTTTTTCACCAAAACATAATCCATATCCCAGCATAGAAGTTCAAGGGAGAAGCCAATACAAAGAAATTCAATATTATTCGATTGTATTCCTCAGTTAATAACAGAAGACTCAATAGCAATTTGGTGTCTTCAGTCTTGAAAGCTATTTAGTATATGTATTCTTCTTTTTATAGAGCAGGTCTCCTGTGCAACCGCCGCACCGTGCGACGGCGCACCGAGCCGAGGGAATATAATATATATATTATATATATATATATATATATATATATATATATATATATATATATATAAAATATCTATGTTATCCTTCAATCGCACGAGACGTCTCGATTTACATACTAAAATTTTCCTTGTTTAGAATGATTTCAGGATCTTCACTCAAAGGAAAGGCCAAGAAAGAACAAACAACCATACAAATCAGACCTCTTTACAAAGCTTCCAATTTTCGTTCCTCACAGAACACCAAATCTTCAACCAAAATTAGAAAATAGGTTTGATACCCTATCCCCAGATGCAAAACCTTTCTGTCCCCCAACCACAAAAGAAACTTCATCTTCTTCCCCCCAAAAATCTACTACTTACAAATCTGCTCTCAAGATTGAAAACCCCTACCTTCTCAAAACAATACCAATCGACAAATCATTCCTAATCCTCACCCAAAACAAACACCACCCACAAATTATTTTATAAAATCATACCGATTTTATTTGTGTCCTAGAACCAGAAATCTATGAAATGACTGACAATTGGCATCCTTATCAAATATCACAATTTATTTTACCATCATTGCACAATTATATTCCTGATAATTTTATGAAGAACCAATTTTACTATGAAACCATTTTGACACAAACAAAATCCGCCACTTTTCAATATTCTACAGACCATGTTGATAACACTAAAATTCGTTATTGCAAAGTCAAGATTTTAAAATTCCTGACTTTATCAGATTGGGTCAAAAACCTAATGACTCTCGAGATTTACTAAATTCAAACAATGTAGCCAGATTTAATTATTATGATTACATCTTGCTTGGTCAAGGCCTTTTTTAGACAAAACAAAATTTTTCTCTATCATATTTTCTTTATTTTTGTCAAATTTTTCCTATCCAACTCCTTATTGGTTTCATCAATGGTGGAAATCTTTCGGACTGGACAAATCTATCGTCCCAACAAATGTACAAATAGCCTTCGAACAATGGTCAACAAAGGTTTCTTACCCAGAGCAGATTTCTCAGTCTCCTCTTTGGGCCTATTTTGTCACAATTTCCAAGTCCCATGGATTTTTATGACAGAATTTGACTTAAGAGAAGAACAAATGTGTGAGTGTGTGAAATCAAAAAAGTGTGAGTGTGTACAAAAAACAATCTTACCGATTTTGATTCGTAAATACAAAATAAAATGGTGGGACAAAAATGAAATTTCTCATTGCAATTCTGAGGCAGTGTCAAAATACTTCCTTACAAAACCAGAATATTGCAAAACAATTCCCCTCAAACAATCACAACAAAATGAAGAATTTCTAGCCAAGAAACAACAGATTATGTCCCAGATGGCTAAATGTACAAATCCGACAGATCTTGAAAGACTAATGGTCCAACTTAGCGATGAAGGAAGTTCTTCCTCTATGAACGAAGGTGATACACAACCCAATGATGACTTCTTCACACATCCAGACGATCTAGAATTAGATCTGTAAAGCTACACAAAAAGAAGATGTCTCCACCAATTATCCCAGCCGCCGTGACCCACACAAAAAGGAGAAGATGCCTCCATCAATTATCTCAGCCGCCCTGACCCACTGGTCACAAAATTCAACAAATGATTCAGCCGCCCTGACCCACTGGTCACAAAATTCAACAAATGATTCAGCCACCCTGACCCACTGGTTACAAAATTCAAAAGGAGATTCCTCCTGCCGACCTGCAAGACAAAAATCAGTAGTATATAAGATTTAGCTAGCTCATTGTAAGAGGCAGGCAATTTTTTTTATCAGTTTTAAATTCTCTCTAAAAATCTCTCTAGAAATCTCTTGTACTCATCTTTTCTTTATCAACCATCTTGTACTCTCATCAATTTGCAATAAACAAGTAAGTTTACTACTCCCGCCTCGAGTATTTATTTATTAATTGTTGCTTACAATTTACAAATTATTATTCAAAACAAAAAGTTACGAAAGGTGGAAACCACTAACCTTCCAGACCTACGGGTGACGGATAACTTGAGGTTTAACAAAAGCCTACGTACGAATATTTATTTTGATATTATTTTGATGTTTATTTATTGTTATTATCTTAATATGCATGCTTTAAAATCGGACCTCTGATTAAATTATTGTTATTATCTTAATATGCATGCTTTAAAATCGGACATCTGATTAAATTGGTATCAGAGCCTAATATTCAACAAAATTATTTAACTAACTTAAACAATTTACTTATTTGTCCCGAGTCGGTGTGTCACCTAGGTCTAAGTCACGCATTAGGAAGTGTAAGTCGTGCATCCATTAGGTAAGGAAGTGTATCCGAAAAGCAAGACAAATAGTAAATCATGAGTTGGTTAGATAATTTTACGAATAGAAGGCCTCCTAGAAATCAAGATCCTATGAACGATTATAACATAATTGAGAGTGATAACCATGATAACAATGAAAATGATCAAAATATTTTATCAAAAGAATTTTCTTGGAATACTCAGTCTTTGACTAATTGGAAACCACTTCTTATTTCAAACTCATAAATCTATAAAGACAAAGGAATTTTTGACATAAGATCTAGATTAGCCATTAAAACAAAAGAAACTATTATCCCTTTATTTTCCAATAATCAAACTATGAGTCTATTTTCAAAATCATCTATAAAAAATATATATATCCCATGGTTACAAATTTTTACATATCGGACTTGTACAAATTGCTATTAAACCCTTAACAATGGAAGGATTAAACACAAGCATACAAATAGCCTTAAGAGATGCTAGACATCTAAACTATACAGATTCGTTATTAGGAGCTATTGAAACTAGTTTAACAAATGGACCAATTCATTTTAATAGTTATCCAAATTTTACAATTTCTTTAACAGATCCTCACATAATGGACATCTTAACTTTAGATATTTTAACGCATAATTATCATATGAAAAAAAGGGTCTCACGTATATGAAATATTTTATAGATTATATTTTAAAGTTATGAATACAGGACTATGTCCTAATGCTTTTAACAGAAACAAAATAGGAGAAACCATTTTTTGGGAAATTGACAAACAAAAGCTAATATAAATATACCAAAAAAAATTAAATGGAATGAAATAACTTTACCGATAAATGGTCATATCCCGCTAAAACTGTCCCAAGAAAAGAACAAAATCAAACAACTGATATAGAACAAATTACACAATATGAGGATGGATCAGTAGATCTAAAATTCAAAAGAACTCGGTCACTAAGTCAAAACAAAAAATTTAATGTCCAAGCACCATCTAGGAGATCTACATCAGGAAGATATGAATTTCCACAAACTAATAAATATGAATTCCACAAAACACTAAATATGAAGATAGTTCTTCACAAAATGAAACTGTTTTTGAAAATGAAACTAATATTGAAATTCCACAACAAACAAACAATACTGGAGTAAACAGAGAAGGAATTAATGTTCAACCATATGAAGGAATCAATGTTCAATCTTATGAAGATAGTGAGTTTACCTTAAACATGATAAAAAACAATTTTATTTTAAATAAAAGTATTTTAAGAAAAGATTTTACAAGTAAACACAATGAAGAAAATAGAAAACTATTTTTTCAAATGTATGATACCAATGAACAAAACTTAATAAAAGAAAAATATTACGAATTTTGTGAATTACAAGAAGACCACGTACCATTTTTTGATTTCTTAAAACATGATTACTTATACAAAATAACTACATTACAGAAAAAACTAAGACGATGGTACAAAGTAGGACCAGATCTTCTACCGACTCACGAAGTATACGAAAACGAAAAACCACCTTTAGAAGCCACTTACTTTTGTAGAGACAACATTCAATATGGTGCATACCCCATTGATAAATCTAATCAATTAAACACCGAAGATAAAAAAACAAACAGATTTACATTTACAAAATAATTGGACAAATTTATACCTATATACCGTAGGACAACAATTAGATAGAGTTGAAGAAAAAAATTGATAATTCTACTAAAAATAACCACAATAGGAAAGGATATAGCACAACTAGAAGTAGAAATGGGACCCACACCAATACCAACAAAAAATGATGAACAGTATAATCCCAAAGATTTACAGAATATTCAGAATTATATAAATTAATCCATCAACTAGAAGAAATAAAAATACAATGTTTACTAAACAAATTCCCCCTCCTAGGAATCCTTTAGTAATGCCTGAAGTCAAACCAACACTCCATGATCCCCTAAATGACTTAATGAATAAATAAAAACACATTTAAGAGTAAAGAGGAAACAATACACGTACAAATATCCGAATGCTAACAGACTATAAGACAAAACCTCAGAATCACATATCTCTTCTAATAATGAATATAACTCTACAACGGAATCAGAAGAAGAAAACTTAAATACAATTCCAATTCAAACAATGAGACGAGATTTTTACAATTATAAAGATCCTGAAGACTTAGAAATATTAAAAACCCAACAAAATCTTACATGCAAAAAATATTTATGAATGGAACATTGACGGATTAAGTGAAATGGAAATTATAAATATTACAAAAGAAATGATAATTGTAGGAAATATCTATAAATCTACAAATATTACAGAACGCCAAGCAGTTGAAAACATTATATTAGGATTCACTGGTCAATTAAGGACTTGGTGGGATAAATTACTAGCACAACAAATAAAAACACAAATTTTAGAAGCTATTAAAGCAGACCAAGATGGACACCCAGTATTAGATGAAAATGGAAACCAGACTCCTGCACAATTATATACTTAATATTTAACATCACAACCCACTTTATAGGAGATATAGATTTATACACTGAAAGAAATTCTGAAATATTACAAACCTAAAATGCAGAAAATTAGAACAATTTAAATGGTATAAAGAAAATTTCTTAAAAGAATTTTTAATCTTGCTGACCCCAAATAATTATCATTGGAAAGAAAAATTTATTACTGGACTAACAGGCCTATTTTCAGAAAAAAGTAAAGGATACGAAGAAACAAAAATACGGACAAATATCCTATGATAATCTTTACCTATGGAGGACTTAATACTTGTGTAAATATTACAGGATTAAGACTATGTCAAGACCAAAAACTACAAAACAAATTAAAAAAAGAAACTACTCAAACAAGAAAAGAATTAGGACATTGTGTGAACAATTTGGTTTTGATAAACTAAAATCTCCACCATACAAAAAGAAAAATTATACTCAATATAGAAGCCCGTATTACAAAAATAGTACATATAGGAGAAAATATAGAAAAACAAATAAAAAACTATCAAAACAATCCTCCTGCTTATTACAATAAAAATAAAAAAAGCACATTTTCAGAAAAGATACAACAATAATAAAAATAATACAAAGTATAAAAAATCCTTTAAGTCTTTTAAGCCATATAATAAAAACAT